>JAREYC010000001.1:268940000-269267500 GCA_030015325.1 Cryptoblepharus egeriae
GCCTGCGGAGCGTTCTGCTTTCATCGGCACTGCGTCTCCTCCGTGAATGTCAGGCCCACGTGCCTCTCACAACAGCACCCCAAGGAAGTGTGACATTTCCCCTTCCATTAGTTGGTGTTCTGCGCTCAGAGGCGTCATTAACTGCAGCAGAATATTATTCTCTACTGGGAGGGACGGGTTTGGTGTTATTTTTCCCCACTTCCTGGCAGGCCTTGATTATTACGCCAGGCAACACCTGGCCACGGCAGCTGTCGGAGCTGTCTGGGTCTGAATGGATGCCTGGCGCAGTCTGTGCTTTCCAGCCAGATGCCTGGAAGGGTCGGAGGGTGCCGGGAAAGGCCCAGAGCTGGTCACGTCCCTCTTCTCAGAGCAAGAAGCACAGGAGGACCATCTCTCTTGTGGGGTTAACACAAGCCTAGGTGGGACATGGGGGCCCAAAAGGCACATGGGCCTGCAGGGTTTATTTGGAAGCACCCAACCGGATTCCCCTAGAAGAACCAAGTCAGACTTTTCAGCTGTCAGAGAAGGACGGCCCTTCTGGGTCACGCCAAGGGCCCACCTTGCCCAGCACTCTCTGGGATGCTCCACTCCTTTCGCTGCTGGTTTTCTGCACAAGGTGACAAACCTGCTTGGAGCGGAGCTGCCTGCAGGGGCACATGCACTCTGGAGTGGCACAGCCCAGCAAAACGGCAGCACAGAATGAGAGCTGGAGGGGATGCCTCAGGAAGGGGACTGGCTGCACCTCCAGAATACAGCGGGAGCTGTCGTGAGCACAACAGCACTGCCAAGTCAGGTGGGAGCTGCCTGGCAGCTCTTGGGGATCAGTGCACGGATGCTACACTCCCGTTCTGGGGATCCCTTGCTCTTTGATGGGCTTGTCCTTGGCTGGCTGCGGGAAGCCAGATCCTGAGAAGCTTTGCTGGGGTCGTGGAAGCACTTCCGCCTTTCCTGGACAATTTGCTAGAGAGAGAGAGAGAGAGAGAGAGAGATGACCCCTATGTTTGAGGGCACCTGGAGGTGAGTAGAAATACCCAACTCCAGTCACGTCCCATTACACGCCAGAGGGTTTGCCCCACCACCACCACCACGAGAGCCTTGTAGCAGGGAAAGCCTCCCACCCACCCCCAGCTACATGGCTTCAGCAGCATCTCCCCTTCCTACCCAGGTTGACAGCAGAGGTAATGCATGGAGGCCGGAGGAGAACAAACATTTCTAATAAATTTATTCTTGCAATACGAGTGGAAAAAGTCCCAGT
Source organism: Cryptoblepharus egeriae (assembly GCA_030015325.1). Taxonomy (NCBI): domain Eukaryota; kingdom Metazoa; phylum Chordata; class Lepidosauria; order Squamata; family Scincidae; genus Cryptoblepharus; species Cryptoblepharus egeriae. The sequence continues at coordinate 268,941,256 of JAREYC010000001.1, forward strand.
GGGGATACGGCCGGTTTTGTTGCTCCGCCAGTCTCCTGAGAGACTAGCCCATGCGTGTTTACTCTGAAGGAAGCCTATTACAATCAGTGGGGCTCACTCCTATGTAAGGGCCATGGACAGGAGCCTGAGAGACCTGGCCTTGCATGTCTACTCTAAAGCCCTATCCTCTAGCCCTACTCTAAGCCTTATTATAATCAGTAGGTTTCACTCTCGTGGGTGTGGGGCAGATAATGCTGCCTGAGAGACTGAGTGTAGGTTAATTGGTTTTATTTTTCTTTATATTTTGTATTTTCTTTATTATTTTGTTTTATACTGAAGTGTTGTAATCATTTTTATAGGAATATTTTTACTTTGTGGAATGCATCATCTGAGTTTCTGTTATTTCTTATGGGGAAATTGAATCACAGCATCACAGTGTTGGAAGTGACCTAGTGGGTCATCTTTGATACAGAAGTGTTTTGGCTGACAAGCTTGCTTCTGGAATGAAGTATGCTTATAAACCAAGGTAGCACTGTCCAGGCACCCTGTCCTCCACTCGAGAAGGTTATCCTGACCACGAACCTCCTGGGCACCTCTTTGGCCCCTCTTGGAAGGTGGGGCGGGGGAAACAGGCTGGAACAAGCTTGGCAGCTTTTTGACCTTGGGAAAGAGACGGGGGGCATCGAAACAAGGGAGGGCAGGGTCTTCTGACACCCAAGAGGGAAGAAATCCTGGCTTCAGGGGAAAGAAGCAGCTGTGCCATCCAGGCTACAGGCTCAGCCCCAGGGCATCTCTTTGGGGGCTAAATAGGATGATCACTTGACCTCAGCTCAGCTGAGCTTCCCCCTCCCAGCAACCAATGCTGGTACGAGTGAACCCTATTGCTAGACAAGCGAACCCCCCCGCCTGACTGCTTGCCTGCAATGGGGCACTGCTGTGTGGCTGCCTGCCTGCCAGCCAGAGATCCTCCTGAAAAGTGGTCTTGGCAGCTGCTGATCAAGGGGGGAAGTTGCTGAGCAGAGCAAAAGAGGCCTCCAAGACAGAGAGAGAACCAAAGCCGAGGACGGATAATAACCCCGCTATTGCAAGGACAATTCAGAGCAAAGGGAAAAATAATTAGGAGGTGAGAAGGATACATCTGTCGATCGGAGAGGAACAGATTTCAAGGTCAGGAGGTGATAACTGCAGCCGCCTCTCCTCCTGCCTGCGTTTCACCGCCATTTCCAGCCCTGCTTCCTCCTCTGGGGCTTTCAGGTCTTTCCACTTCATATGCAAAGTCCCCGAGTGCCTCAGACCCACAGCCTGGGAGCAGCTTGCAAAGGGTCTGACTCTGGGGACCTCTCCAGCCCACAGCAGCAGAAAACACCTTCACCTCATTTTAAAAATGAAGAACAGGGTGAATTTTCTCAGGGTTTGCACCATTGCAGAGGATTCTGGGAAAACATGGAAGTCACGACAGAAATGCGGCATGAAGGTGGACGCGCGTTTTCCTGGTGTGTTTCACAGCCCAATCCTAACTGGTCCTGCCACAGGCAGGCTGACATCCCTGTGCTGCATCCAGCGCAAGTTAGAGAGGCCGCTGCCGCCCTACCCTGGGAAGGGGAAGCTCATCTCCTTTCCCAGAGTAAGGCCCTATGGGTCTACTCAGACTTGTGCTGCCTGACGGGAGCAGACAGGAGCAGGGGTGCACCATTCCTTTCTTCTCTCCAAGTGGGATCCTGGCCCCATCTAAGATCCCAGCCCACCTCCTGGTCTCCTCCCTCCCTATCTTATTTATTATAAGTCCATGCACCATATGCTGTACACTCAGGGTGACCAAAAACGAGGTGTGATCAATAAGTATCATAACTGGTGCTATAAAAAGAAAACCACAACACACAACAATATGGTATGCACACCCCAGCAACATCTATTCTAGGTGCTTCTGCATCTTAGACTGTGAGCCTTTTTGGGACAGGGACCCAGAAGCTATTGATTAGCTAGTAATCTTTTTTTTAATTTCCTTTGTAAACCGCTTTGAAAACTTTCTAGTTGAAAAGCGATATATAAATGCTGTGGATGGATGGATGGATGGATGGATGGATGGATGCTGTTTTAGGACCTCCAATCAGAGCGCGATACTATCGTCTTTCGAGACTGAAGGATGCCAATGATGGGATAGATAGATAGATAGATAGATAGATAGATAGATAGATAGATAGATAGATAGATAGACTGATTGATTGATTGATTGATTGATTGATTGATTGATTGATTGATTGATTGATTGATTGATTCAAAAAGTTTTCATCGTTCTCGACACAACCAAGGAGATCTTGCACAACCAAAACCCTTGTTTCTTTTTGGTCAGCTGAAAGCAGTTTTGGCACAAACTTGGCAGACGCGCCTCCTACCCAAATCTTCAGTGAGAAGGGACTGCACTGAACCGTGACTAATCTGCACATCCTCCAATAACTCTGGGATGGTGATTCAACTATTCCCCCTCACAGCTGCACATACATTTGCAATGTTTTTCTCAGTTCTGCTGGTTGTGGGTCTCCCAGGACGTTCATCACTGTCAACATTTTGTTGGCCATCTTGCAAATATCTGAACCACTTGTACAGTCAGGTGCGGCTCATACACTCCTCTCCATACACTTTCTGCAACTTTGCATGGGTCTCCGCGCAGGTATTGCCAAGCTTCTCTGCTCAGCTTTCTCTGTCATGGTCAATGTGATGACCACACGCTACACACGTTCCTTCCAAGCACTTCCAAGTTGTAAAGAGAGGAAGTGAGCCAGGACATTAAAACTGAGTGTGCATGCACGCTTGGGGTCAAGGTCAATCTTTGCCAAGATTTTCACAATTTTAGCCACTTAGCTTGTTGCCCCCCCCCCCAAAGTTTGTTGTCAACTGCTTCCCCTGCACCCTCTTTGCTACACCACTGGCTACGGCTGCTGGAATCTAGGTACCCAAAGGGGTGGGGAATATCTTGATGCCCTTCCACTGGTGCCCTTCCTTCATTTCAAGCAACATCTGCGTCCCAGTTGTTTGTGTCCAGTTGCATTCCCGGCTCATCTGTGGCCTTGGGGGCCAGGAATGCAAACGCCCCTGACCCCAAAGTCACTGCCCCCAGAGTGAGAGAAGGCCATTCTCAGTAGCCATTGAATGTGTTTATTTAGTCAAAAATAAAGGACATTCTGAGTGGTCTGCGGGTGAGCTGATCGTGTATGGCCAGGTCTCCCCTCCAGCAAATTGCTCTGTATTGCTTGCGGGTGGATTGCCTCCGTGAGGCTGTACAAGGGCTGAGCTGGGTACTTCTCAACACTCAGAAGTGCCGAGGAAGCCTTTGGAGGGAGCCCCAGGAAAAGCAAGGTGTCTTCGTAATCTCTATCCACAGTTTTATATACCAATTTTCAACTCAAAATGCCAGCACCCAGAAGATGGGACTCTTGACTCGAGAGTTGGTCTTGCCCCTCCTGACTGCCTTTTACTCCATCAGTGAACCCCTTTCTTTGGGCCAAAGTACTTGGCTATGATTCTGCTCCCAGCCTGGCTCTGTCTCCATTTCCTTCCTGTTATTATTTTATTTATTTTATTTATTAAGATGGGGGTTATTTGCAAAACACTTTTCCTTTTCTTGTTTCTGGCTGACCTTTTACTGACAAAGGACTTTCTTCCTCCCCCTCAGATACCTTGTAAGTGCCCTGCACATTCTCTCTAGCAGAAACATGGGCACGTGCGCTGCTCAGAAGCGGATTTACGACTTCTCACGCAGCGCCAGGGGGCCAGTGTGGACCCTGCCCTGGGAAGGGGGCTTGCCGGATGATGCTGAGCTTGGACTTTGGAGGAACTCCTTGCTGCTCAGGACTGCAGCAACCCCCTCGTCACCATGAGAAGAGCTATGCAAGTTGGGAAGGTTGGATGATTCAGTTCGTTAAAAAACTGTAATTATGTTTTTTATCTGACATCCGCTGCAAGAATTCCATACGGCAAATACTAGAAGGTCTCAGGTATACCTTCCCTTGATGAATGCTGAGCAAGATACTGGATTCTGCTAAGAAGGGCAAACTCACAATTTTTCCTCAAGTAAAAACACTTATGGACAATTGAAAACCATTTATGGACTTTCTGCATGAAAAGGAAATATGAGTCAAACAAATTATGATGAATGGAGCTTATATGGCTTTTATCTTTTCCTCTGTTTATTGGAATTTTTAAATAAGATTATAGGTTGTTGAAGGTATGATTCCTAGATTGCAGGAATTATTGTGAGACTTAAGAAATATAAACTGAGCCCTTTTTGGGAGTAAGCCCCATTTAACTCAATGGCACTTACTTCTGAGTAGATACTTTTAGGATTGCACTGTAAGAGTTCTGTGCTTGCCATATAATTTTCAGTGCTGTTTTTATTATTTCTGTTTTGTTTTATTCTCTGTTCTCTTTATTATACTTTATTTTATTTCTCTTTCTGACTAAACCATTTATTAAAATAGAGAGAACAGCTATGCAAGTTCCTGTTGTGATGTTTCCAGAGCCAACACCGGATCATTCCCCCCTCCCAGCTCTTCCCAACACATTCCAAGAAGAGGAGAGGGCAACTGCATGAGTTTTAGGAAGGCCGGCCATCCCACTGCCCCTGCCCTGCCCCACACACCCCAGCAGATCACGGTATGTGAGCCAAGCAGAGAACCCCCGATGCTCTCTCTTCCCCTGAGTGACGGCCTCCCTTTCTCTTGTGGTCTGGATCTTTTCACCCCAGTTATTGGAAACTTTCACAGAAGCAGAACTGGACTTTCGCTGGCAGAAAAGGCTTGGCGACTCTGCAAAAACCATGCCATGACCAGGCCATGTGAGAGCCCTGCCTGGAGGCAGATTCTCACCACTGCTGACCTTGGACAGCACATGGGCAGACAGACTGGCATGGAGGTGGGGAGGAGGCATGGAGTGTGAGGGCAGGTTAGGAGGGGGAAGCCCGAGGGGCATGTTAAGATGAATCCGGCTGCAGCTGTTTTCCTTTGATCCTATCCCTTGTTTTGGAACCCAACACGTTGCACAGTTGCAAATGGTGCACGGCTGCACCTACAGTAGCGCAGGGGGTGGGCTTTCTAATTTGATCAGCTTAACAGGCGTTGGGTTTTGTGTTCTTGCGTGAAGCGTTCACAGCATTAATGGGGGGAGTTCTGCTCATCCAGTCGGGAGCCAGACAATAAAAGGCAAGGCACCTCCAGAACGTCTTGCTTGGCTCGGCTCCTGCCATCAATCCTGCAAAGCTCTGGAGGTCCATCCAGGAGAAGCATCTCCGATCCAATTGGCTGCTGCATCCGGCTGGTGGGAAAGTGCAAGCGAAGCATCTCCGCTGTCAGAAATGAAGCACTGCGCAGCTGAGGTTCAACTTGCTGGCCTGCCCAGGGGTCATGACTAGCAAACTCCTGACACCGGCATTTCTTGCAATGTGGAAAAAGAAAGAGGCGCCAGCCAAGCGGGGAGGGGAGAGGCCTGCATGGCTCTGATGTGCTGCCTGCCTTGAAGGCAACTCGGAGCAGCTCCAGGGAGACCCGGCTGTGGCCAAAGGAAGGTCTTACTGAAGCAGAGCAGCAAAGCAGTCTGGGGAGTCAGGCTGTCCCTCTTGCCCTAGAGTGGGAAATATTGGGAATAATATCATTTCCTAACATTATGGTGTGACTCCTAATATTATGGTTTGCCAAGGACAGGCCTTTGCCCCAAGGAGCTTGCAGTGGGAGAGGCAAGAAAGCACTGGGCAGAGGACATGGACGGTCACTCTGGTGCCAACCTAGCTGCGACTGGGTCCATTCTTCTCTCAAATCCAGGTCAATGGATCCAGAAGTCCCTACAGGTTGCCTGCATTGACCGGCAGCAGCTTTCCAGTGGGTGCCCTGTCCAGAGATGCCACCAGGGATTTCCCCACTCCAGTGCTCAGTAGGTAAAGCAGGTCCGCAGGCGCCAAGTGGTGAGTCTGTCCCACCCGCCCAGGGCTGTCCACACTCACAGGCAGCAGGGCAGCAGGTCACAGGCCACTCAGCTGCAAGGGCAAGTCTAGGGGTTGTATTATGGGCTGGGCCAGAGGCACAGCCTAAGCAGGCAGAAACATTCCAAGAACTGGAAATGGCCAACTGCAGGTAGAGAGTCAGGCTCCGGAAATGCAGACTGGCCCATTTTGGAGACACCTCCCCCCCCCCCCGGGCTCCACTGCTGCCTGACCAGCCCGTCTGTTTGAAGGGGCGATGGGTCCAGTCCAGCTTGAGGGTCACCCCACCATCCAAGGAGGAGGCACATCACTGAGCATCAAGACTGTCTTCAAGCTTGGCACTCTTCCCTGCCCAGTAAGCCACCTTATCAGGCCAAGCTGGAGTCTTGCAGCACGAAAGGTCTTCGCTCCTCACTCCATTACTGGACCCCTTTGATGTGGAGCAGCTTCGGAGTGCAGCACTGTCAGCAGTGGGGCTGCCTGCAGAGCCGCACTTGCCCATCCCCACAGCCTCCCAGGTCTATATGCTGCCTGGGGGCATCAGTCCAGCCAACCTCCTGGTCCACAGGGCTGTTGTCAGGCAGGCTCCTGGTTCTGCGGCGCTCGCTCTTTCTCGGGTCACTTTCATTAGCCAAAGGAGCACAAACAGCACACACTGCAGCGCTCTCTGTTCATGCATAATGTGCTCAGATGAGTGGCATATGTGCCATTTGATTCTGACAAACTAGGCAGTTGGAGGGGCTGACTCTCCTGAATGGCACACAGATGGGCATCCTCAGAAGCTGAGGAAGTGCCATTAAGTGTTCAAGGAGGCCATTTGTTGCCTGTCCAGTGCTCTCACCTGGCACATGGCACTGCCTAGAGGTGTAAGCATCACCCATCCCCCCTCCTCCCCATAGATAATGCAGAAGTGATATGTACCATTGCGCTACATTGCAGCTTCATCAGGGGCATATGGCCCAGTGTTTAGCTTGAGCAACTGACTGGCACGGGCACTTACAGAAAGGGCACAGTTCTGGGGCAAGATACCCCACTTCTGGAAGGGGAGCCCCTTACCCCTGGCTGCCACCAAATTTTCCATGGGTAGTAACAAGGACCTTCCCTCTGGCCTTGTTTCCCCCAGAGGTCTCTGGTCAACAAGGAGCACTTAAAATCCTAGAATCCTAGAGTTGGAAGAGACCTAGAAGACCATCTAGTCCAACCCCCTGCCTGCAGCAGGAAATCCTCCTCGAGCATCCCCGACAGGTGCTTGTTGGAGGCTCTGCTTGAAGATCCCCAGTGAGGGAGAGTCCACCACCTCCCTTGGCAATCTCTTCCAAAGACTTCTGTTCCAAGCACTTCTCAAGGATGCAAAAGGCACATCAGTGGGGAACATGTGCCACCTCCTCACCACCACTCTCTGCCTTGGTCCTGACCCAGATCAGGATCCCCTGGGGCTGAAATGGGAGGTCTCTTTTCTAGTGTGAGAGCAACCCACCGGCCTCTTCCAAGGAGAAAGGTTTGCAGTGAGCTTCCCAAAGCTGAGTCATTGGAGCCGTGGGTCTCATCTTCTTGGATCGCAGAAGGACCACCATGTGTGGCGTGGGAGGGGGAGCCTGGCCCACCTGTGCGCTGGGTCCCAGGCATCCTAGCATCCTAGGCTGAGATTCCTAGTCTCCGTGTCTGAGATTCCTCCCCCATCCCCAGACTGGTCAGTGGCTCCTTTGCCAAGGCCAAGACTTGCCCTCTTGCTTGACTCCAGCCTCCGGAAGCCAGAATGGGCAGCGCTGCAGGCTCAGCATCGCAGATCACCCTTTTGTGCCACCGGTCACTAGTCATCCTGGAGCGGAATGTGGAACATCAGAAGTGACCGTCTCCAAGCCCTCCCAGGAGTCCAGGTGGGGTCACCAGTGGACACAGCTGCATCCAGTGGTCCATCTGTCCATCCTTCCTTCTCTGGAGTTCCATTCTCTGAATCTGAATTCTCTCTTTTGCTGCCCCTAATTGTGTGGCAGAGCTGGGGATCCTGCAACAGTCTGCCTTCTGCTTGACTTTGGAGGGAGGGGGACAGACACATGGGGGGATTGCCCTGTGTTCTTGGGGTGTGTGCGGAGAGTACAGTGCTGTGCTCTGTTTGACCAGTTTGACCAGCATAAGAATCCCTGCAGGAAACTGGAGGGCATTTAGCTGGTGGTTCATTTCTGGCGTATTCAGCCAGCAGAGCAGGGACTGCTTTTGAGAAAGCTCCATGTGGCATCAACGTGCCTTCCTTCTGAAACCAGCCCCACATGACCCTCAGTTAACTCTCGGGGGGGGGGGTGCTCATGAAACCCCTCATTTGAGAGAAATCAGATGGAAATGAGAAATGTCTGAGGCTGCAATCTGCAATCCCCAGTTTGACCAGCATAAGTCCCAGCACAAGCCCCATGTGTGCTTGAGGCCATACTGTGCCATTCATTGAGGGGTTAGGCTAGTGCACAGACTTGTGCCAGAATCCCCACACCACTATGGGAATAGATGAGTCATGCCAGCCTAAACTGGTTAGGACTGCACCCTAAATTGTTGTTGTTTGCAGTGGGAGGGGGGCAGCCTGCACCATGGAGCAGAATGCAGTGAAGGCAGAGTTCTAACGCCCCCGTCCAGCTTCCTGTCCTTAAGGAGAAGTGGATCAACCTGTGCCTGATTTGGTCCTCACCCACTCCACACCTGCCCAAAGTTACCAAAGAAGCAAATGATGGCAGGATTTGGTAGCCCATGGAGGGCGCTTTCCAAGCCCGCCTCCCCCCAAGCACTCCAACCCGCTTGCCGGCCCCCAGGGGACTGCAGTGTGCTGGACTGGAGGGGCCTCTCTTGGGAAAGGCAGTGCTGAGCGAGCAGCAAGAGAAAGTGAATCTGCATCACCTAATTAGGAGTGTCATATTCAATAGCGCTTTAAAAGAGAGAATTAGCCATAATTTCTGGTAATATTTTCCTATTGATTCTTACTTGGCACCATCGATTGGGCAATTAGGTGTCACGAACTGCGGCGGAGGCGGGCAGGCGGGTGAGGCAGGCGCAGGTGGCGAGAGCTGGTGCAGCTCTGCTCTCTTTTCTGTGCAGGCCACCACTTGGCTCTTGAGGTCGGGTAGAGTGCTGTGGACCAGGGATGTGCTGGTGGCCTCGATGTGCTGCAGCATCGTCCCCTCCACACGATGGGGATCCCTCCTTCCCACCTGGCTCTTCCTTGCTCAAGGAGGGGCTCTGCGCTTTCAGGGTCTGCAGCATCCTCACTCCAAGAGAGGGCACTACTCAGAGTGCCTGGGAGAGGTCAGGTCAGCTTTTGCCTCCCTCCTTGTAAGCTGTGTGGCCACCATTGGGGCTCCTCAGACTGTCACCAGCTATGTAGAGGAGGTACTTCAGGCCTGGGAGGGGTGATAAAGGGTTCTTGGCTTGTGCAACTCTCCATGAGACTCATCCCTTCCTGCCCTTGAACTGCCACTGCTCTCCCTGCCCCCTGCCCCGCTCTGCCCTCAAACCACCCAGAGGCCAGCATAAACTGGATGAGCCACTGGCACATTTACCCCAGAGGTCCCCCATCCTGTCGTATGTCCACAGAGGATGGCACCATCACCGTCAGCATGATAGCGCTGGCCTGTACAGTACATCCAATCCTGTTGCCTCCAGCACCCCATATTATACATGAGGGAAGCTGGCACTTCCTTCCACCCACTCCTGGTCTCCAACTGCCCAGTTCACACTCCAGCTCTTGTGTTTAGTTACCACCTCTGATGCTGACCTTCTTACCTTCCACCCTGACCTGCCTCTCGCTGCACTGCCATCGTCTCCAACCCACGGACAGGGTGTCCTCCCCTGGGCTTCAAATCCTGGTCTTCCTAAGTGGAGGAGCACCTGGCGCTCCCTACAAGGTGCGCTCTTTGCCTCCCCACCGCTCAGGGATTCTGGAGCTACCCAATTTCAATGGACAGGCTGATGGACAGGCCGCTGAGACCCAGCATTGCCAGGCAGGGAGCAGAAGCAAAGCAGAGCAAGACCGAGAGAGAGTGGAAAGAGGCTGGAGAAGAGGAGGAGGAGGGAAGGATGGGGAGGAAGAAATAAATTAGGAAATAAAAATCATTGCCTCTGGGGAAGCAATCTGGACAAGCGGAGCCAGGCCCAATTGTGATGTTTATGCCTCTCTCCGGGGAGAGATTCGCGGAGAACAATGATGGGCCAGGAGGAGAGAGGGGAGGACGGATCCTTCTCCTCCTCACTGCCCCGGAGGAAGGCACAGCTGTCAGGGCGCCTTGATGAGTGGCTGGCGATGGGTTTCCCCCTCAGATCATCCTGATTCAATCTCTCCTTGGTCGGCTGGGCAGGGCTGCAGCTGCCTCCGCAGGAGGAAGGAAGGTTGGAGAGGAATCCAGAGTTGTCCAAATGTAAACAGGCAGTAAATCCAAATGTTGGCAGAGAAAACATCGGCTTCCACCCAGGGGGAGACTCCGGCGGAGTGAGATTCTGCTCTGCGCTCCCTCCATTTGGTGTTTTGCAGGTTCAATGAGGAGATATATTCGGCTCTTTAAAGGCAGCAAAGAACAAGGAGGCAGTAAATCTGGGGTGGTTATGGAGGCCCCGGGGAGGGGAAGGCAGGCAAGCGCCAGCGAGCACAAGGACGCCCAGGGGCCCCCTTGCCGGATCAGGCCCAGGCCCACCGAGGTATCCTGCCCAAATCCTGTGGCAGGGAGTTCCACCGACTGCATGCTGCATCAAGACATCTGTCTTGGGTCTGTTCTAACTCTCCCAAAGCTCCATTTTAGTGGTTGTTCCCTGGTTCTGAAATTGTTTAAGAGGGAAAGCCAGCCCAGTGAGAGAGTAGGGGCCCCGTGTCTCCTCTGTGGGTATGCGCTCAGGGACCCTGCCAGATGCAGGCACTCCTGCTCTGGGAAAACCTCCCTGAGAAGCTGTAGCCCCAGTTGGTGCATCTGCGCAGGGAGCTGCCAACCCTTCCTGCTTGGACTGCTGTTTGCTGCTGGGAGTATCGGGGGCTAAGAAGGGGCAGAAGAGGACCCTGGAGAGGAGCTCCTGCCAGGCTGTCAGGCACAAGCAGGACCAACCTCACCTGAAAAACATGTTTTGCAGGGCCCCTGAGGGTCTGGGGACTTAAACAGGGTGTCAAACATCAGCCCAGGGGCAGGGGTGACCCATGGAAACCCTGGGCTCCCCTTACAGCACCATCAGCTACTTTCCACCAGCTCACTGGGCTCTCCCACCCCTAGAAGAAACAAACCCGATTTGGGCATCTTTTCTCTTCTGCCATTTGAGTTCCTGAGCGAGAAGAAAGTGTTCCCTTAATGGCCTCCGTGTCGGCTTCGTGGCATCACTTCCAGCTCTTAAGAGGCATCACAAATGCTATTCTGCCCTCTGGACTATACAGGTCTGACTCCCCTGTTTGGGGAGGTAGAAATAAAACTTATACTGTAGGCTTCATATCTCTTTGGTGGGATGGAAAATGGGTGCTTCAAAGGGCACGAGAGTTAATGGACCAAATGGCGATGAGCACATTTTCATATATGTGGCAGATCTCAAAGCCTACAAGTCCTCCCTCTCTCTCTCTCTCTCTCTCTCTCTCTCTCTCTCCGTCCCCCAAGTTTTGGCTCAGATTGGCGTTGCTGGGGTCCCACTCTCAGTGCTCTTGCTGCCCACACCACAATCCCAAAACCTGCACCCCAAGTGCAGTTGAATCTGCAGGCCAGGCAAGAGTGGCTGCTGCAGGGCCTCCATGAGGCTCCCCGGCTGGCGCTGCAAGTCCTGGTGCGGCCTCCTCTTGATAAGGGCAGTGTGATCAAAGTGACATGAACCTCACTGAAGTCCCCTCTAATTAGCTTTGGCTGCAGCATTGCAATGACACACCCTGAAGGTGTCTTCCATGTCGGGAGTGACAGCAGAGCAGCACACGTGGCATTGCAGACCCTCTGGGAGGGGGGTCAGTGCTTTGCTCCTCCTTGGATCCCCTTTGTTGGATCCACTTTGCTTCCCTTACACTGGAGCTCTCTTTCTAGGGTTGCTGGCACATGTGAGTTTTCAGGCATGATCCAGGCACATGCCATGAGAACATCAGAAGAGCCTCTTTTGCTGGATCAGGCCAAAGGCCCATCTAGACCAGCTTCTTGAATGACACAGCAGCCCACCAGATGCCTTGGGAAGCACATACAACCCCTGCATCCAGGTGCCCCCCCCCCCCGCATCTGGCATTCCACATCTATACATACCCATCATAACTTCTCTCATCCCTCATGGGGTGGTGCTGGAGCCATCGGAGACCATGACTGGCTGCTTCGTGCTCCCTGCAGCCATTCCAGGGCAAGGGGGCTCTCAGACTCTGGCTGGCCTGGCTGGGCAATGCTGACAGTTGGCTGCCTTGGCAAAGAGAGGGTTTTGCTGAAGCAAACAATGAGTGGTCTCTGGTGCTCTCCAGCTTCATTCAGGAGTCCTGACTCCAGCCTCAGTCCTGACTCCTGAATCCTCCCCACTTGGATTCTTGTATTTGACTGGACATCCTCAGTGGCCTTCGTGGAAACAGGTGAAGGCAGATAAACCCTCTCCCCCTTGCCACTTGCAGAACGCCCAGCTAAATGCCCGCCACGCCTGCCTGGCACTGGACTGCTCTGTGCAGCTCTTCCTCTGAGTGACGGTAAGTGGCACAAGAGCTCTGCTGAGGTCCTCCTTGGCTGGACCCTTCCCAGCTCCCTTCCTTCCTTTGGCATTCATTTCAGCTGCGCGAGCTCTGCAGCCGGACACCCGGTGGCTCTTCTTGGACAGAGTCAGCCAAAAGTGGCTCCATCCATGGGACCAGCTCAGTTCTGGGAGTCAGGCAGTCTCTGGATACAGACAACCCACTTGAGCCAGCGCCGCTCAGCTTGGACCTTCACCTAGGAGGCTCCTCTGTGGGAAAGAGCAGCCGGCCTTCCTTCCCTGTTGAGTGGCACAGGCCCACATGCCTTCCCTTGCCTCTGCCCTTGGCCAGGTCAGGGCCACTCTTGCCCTTGGTCTGAAGGCTTCATGTTTCTCCATCGCCAACAGACAGCCCAGGAACAGGGCTTGGGCGATGCAGCCCAACTCATTCCGAGAGCAGGGGAGTCCCAGGCTCAGGAGACCCCCTGGACACCCCTGCCTGTGCAACATGTTCACTGGGGGCCTGTCGGGGCAGAAAGAGACACAATGGTGGGACAAGGACATTTCTTGCAGTTGGGTCCTTGCTTGGCCTGGTCTGGGGCTGGGGGGGCTGCTTCTGGCTGTTGCTGCAGCCAAGCCTTGGTCTGGTTTGCTGCTGCTCCTGCTTAAAAGGAACAGGACTTCCTTTCTGTATCAGTGTTTTCTCTTCAATCCCCTGATGAGCTGCTTTGAATATCGCTGAGCAGTTGAAAGATGGCCCAGGCGGGTCTGGAATAAACAAATACACTGTGTTGCCATCAGAGGCGTTGACTTGGGAGGAGGCCTGTCAAAATTCCCCCTGGGCAGACAACTGTCAATCATACACACCCACCGGCGGGATCTCTTCCTGGTTGAAACTTCTCCTTTGCACCACGCATGACTTTGAAAGGTCCCCCTTCCATCCAAACCGCTCTGTCCTGCTCACCCCAGATTGACCGTCTACAATTCTGTCTCAATGCCCTTGGCCACTATGGATGAGAAGGACCCTACTGGTCTGGGTGGGGGAGAGTCCATGTTTTAGAAACTGCTTTTTTGAAACCTTGTGACCCATACCTGGGAAACTTCAGCCAAGGAAAGGTACACCAACATCACACACGTGTGTGTGCAAAGCTCTGCCGCCGGCCGGGTTTGGAAGCAGAAGCCTTCAAACTTGGCTGGAGTTGGCTCTGGCTGCCCGGAGGAGGGTTGTCGGCTGGCAAGCCCTGCCAAAGCCATCTGGTGCATCGCCAACCACACCCCCTTGACAGGGCCAACGGACAGGGTCGCTTGTGCTGCTTCTAGATAGAAAGTGGCTTCTAAACTGTGGTTTTAGAGGAGCTTTTTTGGGAAGATTTGATTATCCACGGTTTTTGACATCCACGTCAGCTCCAGGAATGGAACCCCCAATAGTACTGTGACCAGACTCTATGTGTGGCTTATTCTCTATGCAGCTGAACAACCCGTCACACCAATTCAAATGCCGCCAAAAGTTCAGGTCTCGGGGCTGTCCTACATTTTATTTCTGGAAGTTAATTTAAAGTGTTCCAATAATTCTGATGGAAAGACAGGATCTAAATCACTTAAATAAATAAACTGAAACCCAATTCCTGTGGATTAATTTTACAGCAACATTGTTAAGATAGTTAGAAGAGATTCTGTTGGATTTCTTTCTAAATCCTATTAAAATATTTAATTGAAGACCTATTTCATGAAATGAAGATCTCTTTTACTATTTATGCAAATACTCCAAATCAAACTTCATGTTGTTTCCAGGCAAATCCAAGCCTGGGGGGATTTGTAGGAGCTCCTGTCCCTCCCCACTGCTGCCCCTTGGCCTGCCAAGAAATTCCCCAGCCTCTGCCTCCTGCGCCAGTCTGCCCATTTTCCCAGTTGCCACTCAGAATGCAGAAACAAGGGTTTCAAGGATCTCTTGGATGGCAATCGGCCCCCTATTCTCCTGTGAGTCGCTGCGTGTAAAATAAATCTGTTTAAATAGAGAGAAGAGCATTAATGACCTCAATTTGAAGGATTTCTGCTGGAGCACTTCTGAATACAAAAGACATCCGAGCGCCGGCTCTCCCCAAGGCATTTATCTCACGGAAGCCTCTTTGACATGAAACAGGTGATTCTCCTCCTCCTTGCTGCAGAGCCCTTGACGGCTGCCCTGGAGACTCTTGGAGGCTCTTTCCGGAAAATGAGCAGGGGAGGTGCTGACGATCGCTGCCAGCAAGGCTTGATTGGCTGCCTCCATATCTCCTTCGATTCTGCACTGGAAGACCCTCAACTCTCTTGATGAGGATTCACCACCCTTGAAACCTAATTCCAAGTAATTATGCCGGGGGTACTAAAAACCAGCTGCCTTCCATCAGAGGGTGGCATCAGAGCCCCACCTCCACCACCTCCCTCCATTGCAGATGGGCAGAGGTGTGGCATCAGCCATGGCACCAAAGGGCCTTCTCACCAGTGGCACCACAGTCGTCACATGCCCTCTGTTAGTTTAGGCCCTGGAAATGCCTTGGGTGAATCATGAAGCCATCCCATGCGAGTCTACTCAGAAATAAGTCCAGCTTATTTCAGCTTATTTGGCTTGGCAGCACAACATGTGAGCGGGATCTTGGAGTTGCCGTGGATCCCAAGCTGAACATGAGTCAGCATGTAATGTGTCTGCAAAGAAGGCAAATGCCATTTGAGGCTGCATTAAGAGGACTGGAGCTTCCAAGTCGTGAGAAGTTCTAGTTCCTCTTTACTCTGCATTGGTGAGACTCACCTTGAGTCCTGTGTTCAGTTCTGGGCTCCTCACTTGAAGAAAGATGCAGCCAAACTGGAGCAAGTCCAGAGGAGAGCAACAGGAATGATCAGTGGGATGGAAGGGAAGCCCTACCAGGAAAGGTTGGGGGAACTTGGGATGTTCAGCCTGGAGAAGAGGAGGCTGAGGGGAGACCTGATTGCCCTCTTCAGATCCCTGAAGGGCTGTCATAGGGAGGAAGGGGCTCATTTGTTCAGAGCTGCTTCTGAAAGCAGAACTAGAACCAATGGGGACAAACTGCAAGAGAGGAGATTCCGGCTGGAAATCCGGAAAACATTCCTGAGGGTGAGGGCAGTTCGGCAGTGGAAGAGATTGCCAAGGGAGGTGGTGGACTCTCCCTCACTGGGGATCTTCAAGCAGAGGCTCGACGAGCACCTGTTGGAGATGCTCTAGGGGGAATTCCTGCTGCAGGCAGGGGGGTGGACTAGATGACCTACTAGGTCCCTTCCAACTCTAGGATTCTCGGATTCTATGATTCAGTAGGACCCACTCCCAAGTAAATACGCATAGGACAGCAGCCTTATCCCATGTCGTGTGTATTGCTTTCCCCAGAAGCTATTGCAATTTTTATATGCTTAAATATGTACCTCACAAAGGCTGCAATCCTAATCTCCATTGAGGCCAGCATAAACCCTGCATAAGTCCTATGCTGACCTGGGGGTGTCATAAAAGTGCCCTCAGGTGCTCCTGCTCCACTCCTGGGGGATTAGGAGACTACACAGGCATACACAGACTTCCCTCCACCACCCCGGGAAGATATGCCAGGGGCATTAGGCCGGCCTAAATTTATTAGGATTGCACCCTTAGATACTGAGATGAATGCAACTTACTTCAGCATAGTATATATATCCATAGGTTTGCACTGTCCAAGGCTTATCTGAGAGCTGAATTCCTAAGCCAAGGGGGGGTGAGCCTCTCCAGGTTGGATGCTCTGCAGCAGGGATCTCCAAACTTTTTGGAAGGAGGGCCACATCATCCCTCTGACACTGTGTTGGGGGCCAGAAAACCAATCTACATTTCAAATTTGAATAAATATACATACAAGAATGTATTGGAGTGGATTGCTAGGCTAGCCCAAGGGGAGAGAGGTCTTGCCAGGGGCCACATTTAGGCTCACCAAGGGCTGCATCTGCCTCCTGGGCTGGGTTTTGGAGACCCTGCTCTACAGTTTCTTAACTGAGAAACAGTTTTTCCTAAGCTGGTTATGGAGCCCTTTGAGGGCATCTAGGCCTTTAGGTGCCACTGCAACATCAAGCAATATTTCCTTTTGTCTGTTTTGACTGTCCCAACAGTCCCTTGGAGTGGACGTCCTCCGGCTCAGGCACGCAGACTGATGAGCTTCAAGCACCATTGCCATTCTGGGTAAGGGAGAACCCCGGCCCGGTAAGCAGTTGGTCACTGTCTTCCTCACCTTTTCCAGTTCCACTATATCTTTCTGGAGATGTGGTGACCAGAATCTCCACCGCACGTTGGGCAGATACTTTCATCAAAGCTGTCCAACAGCACCCCAGGATCTTTCCTGTTCAGTCACAGTCAGCTCAGAACCCATCAGCCTAGAGGTGTGAAGTTCTGATTCTTGCCCACGTGCAAGAACGTTCTGTTCAAAATGTCCCCCACTCTCGTCCCCCCTCTTGGAAGTGGTGCTGTTGCTTCTACCATGAATTGCCACCACTGTGAGCAGAGGCGGCAGGTGGCAAACCAACCTGTGGCAGATGTAGAGCTTCCATCAAGCTCAGGAAGACGAAGTCATCAAAGTGGGGAGATAAGCTTGGCTGAATTTGAAGCACCCTCTTGTACATTTCTAGATGGATCCTGAGATCTCACTGAATCCTTCTCAACTCCTGGAGGCATCTCAACAGGCACCTGTTGGAGGTGCTCTAGCAGGAGTTCCTGCTACAGGCAAGACTTGCTACATTCGTTATATGACCTACTAGATCAGTGGTTCTCAATCTTCCTAATGCCGTGACCCCTTTATAAGTTCCTCATGTTGTGGGGACCCCAACCATAAAATTATTTTTGATGCTACTTTATAACTGTAATTTTGCTACTGTTATGAATCATAATGTAAATATCCGATATGCAGGATGCATTTTCGTTGTTACAAATGAAATGTGTGATCTATACACACATTGAAAACAATGGGATTTATTTCAGAGTAGGCATGCATAGGACTGGGCCCTGAGGCTGCAATCCTAGCCACATTTACATGGGAGTAAAGCCCCCTTGACTAAAATGGGATTTATTTCCGAGTAGGAATGCATGGGATTGGGCCCTGAGGCTGTCAGTCAGCCCCAGTGCACGCGTAGCTACAGCCAGAGGTCTGGCAAGCCTGACCTGGCCCCCTGCACCAGAGGTCTTTAGGCAACACCCAGGAAACCTCTAGGCAACCCCCAAAGGGTTCCCGACCCCCACTTTGAGAAATGCTGTACTAGATGAACCTACGAGGTCCCTTCCACCTCTATGATTCTATCTCTGAAAGATGGAAGAACTGCCTTGCTGCCAAGGGTTTGTTTTCATCCATATACAATTGGCATTCATTGACTGAATTGGCATTCACCCTTTACAGGGTGATGGTCCTGGTTGGTTGGCCACCTCGGGTGGAGGGGGGCCTTCCAAGGACTTTGGAGCCTCCTCTGATCAGTAGGCACTGAGGGTCCCACGAGGCCTGCCAGGCACCGTCTCAATGTTAAGAAACACTGATTGATACTAATCAAAAAATGAGGACAAAAACAAGGAAGAGTCAAAGTCAATCAAAAGCAGGCAGACGGGCAGCAACCAAGCATGGCTTAAAACAAAAGGCCAGAAAATCTCATCAATAAAACCCAGACTTAATTAAAACCTCATTTGAATAAATGTGTCTCGAGATCCTGCTGGAATATCATCAAGGCGGAGGCAGCGTGCAAGTCCCCAGGAAGCAGCACCACAGCTGGGTGTCATTCCTCCTGTCATCACATCAGCCCCCTCATTGAGCAGGGTGGGGGGTTGGCCCCCAGAGGACAGCTCCTTCTGATGCCCAGTGGGGGTAGGTCAGTAGGTGTAGAAGAAAGTGGTCGGCCCCCAAGTCCTGAATGTGCCGGGGGCAAAACCCCACACTCTTCTCCATACCCATCCCCTGCCAAATGCAGACCCTTCCGCTCAAGCAAAGCTCTCTCTCTATCTACATTATTAACCTGCTGCTTTCCAGCTTCAGAGTTCACAAAGTTTACAAAGGAGATGGGGAGGGAACGAATGGCTGATGGGGCCCTGTGCCTACCAGGCTCACAAATTCAGAAAACCAGCAGACACCACCAGAACAGACTTTGCTGGGGTGTGGAGGGCCAGTTCCTCTCCCCCTGCTAAAGAAAAGGAGCAGCCACTGGAAAGGGGGCCTCCAAGCTGATGCCACCCACATCGGCAAGCAGTGCTGGGAACTCCACTCGGGTGACTTGGACTCAAGCAGTTCCGTGGAGGCTCTGAACATCCTCCAGGACTGTCTCCAGTCATTAATCAGTTAAGTCCTATCCAAGGACTTCCAAGTTTAAAACTAGCACCTGAATGGGACCTGGAAGCAGCCCGGAGAGCAGCGGCACAACAGGATCAAACCACTGAGCTCCAGGGACACGTCTCTGATCTGGTCCCTTCTCTGTCCTGCACTTAGCACTACAAAAGCCGGAGAGCTCATCCCTGCGCACTGGGGGGATCCACACATGAAGGAAGCTGTCGCATTTCTTTTATGTCTCTACTTGCCCCCCCCCCCCCTGTACCAAAACAAATAAGACCACACATTATGTATGGCTAGAGGTATAATGAGGACAAGACCTTGACTAGAGAAGGAACGAGGTTTGCCTTATGGCCACAGGCTCCTGCTTCCTGATCCTCACTTTGCAGTGTGCAGGCAGTGTGCAGCTGTGTGCCTGCACACTCGGCTCTTCAGGGAAGCCAGAAGCAGCAGCTGTGCTGCAAGCATCTCTGCCATAGGGAGCAATGCAGTGGCTCAGTCAAAAGGCGGTGCTTGTCAACCTGAAGGCTGGCAGGTTGGCAGTTTGTGACCCAAGAGTGTACACATCGACAACCTCAAAATGCCAGCTGCAGTGAGGGCACCCGGAGGCAGGTGTCTTATGTGCTTCCTGAAGCATCTGGTCTGATACAGAAGCCTGCTGTGTGATACAGAATGGGCCTTTGGCCTGATCCAGTTCTTATTCTGCAAGATGGAATGAGCTCCCATCCCTTGCCCAGCTCCTGCCAACCTACCAGTTCAAAAGCATGTTCAGTGCTGCCTTCCTTTAGTAGCGTAATTCATTCCAAAAGCATACGCTTGTAATCCAAAGTGGATTTTCCCATAGGAAGCTCAGTAATGGATAGGTAATCAGTAATGGATTGGTTCCACAGTGCAAAAATACTGCCATAAAAATATTTACTGGATATAAATATGATTACAAAACACTGTGATAAAGAGAATTCTGTACTGTACCTTTGAAAACCTTCAAGGCTGGCGCGAGGGAGATGAGAGGAGGGATGGCTTTTTGTAGGACGACTTTCACGGTCACTCACAGAGTCACTGCTATCCAGTGGCTCAGTGGATTCCGTGCCTTTCCATGCAGCTTTAACACTCCCCTGCTGCTGACGGGGAGCAGCACTGGGACACTGAGGGGGCACACCTGCCACACTGCCACACACAGATCCCACACACACAAACACACCTGGCTTAGGCTGCTCCCCCCAGCTCTCCCCATGCGTTCCCCGGCCATGGAAGCCTGTTCCAAACTTCCTCAGAAGTGCTCAAATTCCAAGACAGTGCTCTGAAACCAAGTCAAAGTTTCTGAGAAAATTTTGCTTTGAATTCAAAACACTCTTAGGCTGCAATCCTAAGAGCACTTTCCTGGGAGTAAGCCTCATTGAACTCAATGGAACTCACTTCTGAGTAGACACAAATAGGATTGCATTGTCAGGCTGCAATCCAGAGTGAGGGCACTGAGGAGCGCCCCAACTATTCTGAATCCACAGCAGAAAGTTATGCTGGATCCAGAAAGTCAGGATCCAGAGCAGTGACCAGCACAAGGCTGCTCCTCCAGGCGTGCTCAGTAGGACTGATGTCGGAGCGGGCGGGCAGCGCACTTCCTGCCCTGGTCTTTTCCATGCATTGGGCTGAAAGGGCAGGATTTCACCAGCCCCAGTACTGCTGGTTCTGAGCAGGTGAGCCTCTGGAAGCCTCTGGAAAATGCCACTTCTGGGGGCTTCTGGAGAGTGTTGCCCCAATCCTTCCAGGGTTGATGACAGTCCCAGTCCATGCTACAGAAGCCACATTGCTCTCAGGAGCTTCAGCAGAGCTGTCAGTGCAAATGGCTGGAGGTCCCAGAGATGTGCCACCTGCTCCTGCAAGGACAGTGGTGGTGGGGAAAACTCAAAGGAGAACTGGGCAGGCAGCAGCCTGAAGCAGGGGCATTTTGTGAGTGGGACGGGGAGAACCTGGGCAGCACAGTGCATATCAACACCGGATCCTCCCCCTCCTGACCTGCCATGGTGCCTGTGGCTCTTTGGCCTTACACCAACTAAGTAGTAGCTGGCATAGGGTCACAGAGACCCACTGGAAGCCAGGAAGCTTTAAAACTGACTCCTACTTACCTCCCCCAGGACATGTGGTTCCCCTCTCCCCCTGCACCATTGCATGCAGTGCACTCTCTGTTGGTGCAGCTGCATCATGCAGACTTGGGCTGCCTGAAACTGCAGCCCTCCAGTTTCCTGGCATCCATAGTGCCAGAGAGGCCTCCTCACTGAAGTTGCCCTGGGCAGCTTCCCCGTGTTCAGGGCCACACAGCGGCATTATAGTATTAGCGGTTCTCTTAGGGGAATGAGAGACCTCCAGATGCTTTATTTTCCAGGTGGAATCACAGTTGCATGAAGACAGACAGACCGAGAAGAGCCCCGATTGCTGGTGCTGGACCCTCCTCTCCAGGTAGCGGTGGCTGCCACCCACCTGCATGCCTCGTGCCGCCTGTCTGCAGAGGGTTCCTCTTTTCAGCTACTGCATTTTTTCTCCCCAGTGCAAATGCTCCAACATGCCTTGCTCTGGGTCTGCGATTTATACGGAAGGTTGCTCTCCAGGCTGACTTGTAGCAATTACCCTATAAATGGCACTCAGCAGAACCTGATCATAATTATACTGCAATTATTTGAGGGCCAGAATACGGCTCTTGATCCGCACTGCAAGGATACGAAGGGAGCAAAAACAAACGGGGAGGAAACAACCGTGAAATCGCAACAACTGAGCCATGCAAGCTGTGGGCAGGAGAGGAGGAAGAAGAGCCAACCGGGTGAGGCTACTGGACACTTGCTGTTGAGGGGTTCCTATCCTGTCCCTCCCCAGGCAGTTGCTTTGGAGCCTGAGTCTCATTGGAGCCTTTATACCCTGATAGCACCAGCAACAAAACCATCACCTATAGCCACAGAAGCCTCCCCCTTTAGGGTTGCCATATATCCCCTAAAACAGGGGCAATCCTGATTTCTAGGGATTCTGGCAAATGGGAATGAAGATCCTGTCCTGACTTTGTGGAAGAGACCTATGACAAGCCTACCCCCCTTCAAAAGCGCTGACTTGTGATGAGGGGCATGTGGCATGTGGTGGCATGAAGATGTGGGGCAAGGAACTCAGGGTTCCTGAATCTGCTCTCCCTGGTGGCAAAGGCTGGCTTCTCACAAACTGATTACGGAGCAGGGCCTCCGATGATGTTCTTGCAGGTGAGCAAGTTCCTCAAAACTCAAAGTGGTTCTCAAACTTTCCAGCACCAGGATCCTTCAAATGACATTCTGTTGGGACCCCACCTTGCTTGACAAGACTTTTTAAAAAGATGAACTAAAGAGAAATAATATTTGTGGTATTTGTTGACTTCATGTAATGTTGGCTTTATTTATTGATTTAAAACAGCCTCGATCCATTTCTCATAATGAGACAGCACCAGGGGCATCGCTAGGGGATTGTGGGGGGTGATGCTGCACACTGGGGTACCCCCAAAACTTTGCAATGGTTCAGCAAACCCCATCATGTCATATACAGTTGGATTCATATTGAAAAGCAGAATCCAATGCAAAAATCTCTTTTAAAATAGTTCCTTCCTCTCAAAAGTCTTAAAAAAATACCCCTAAAATATGCATTGAATCCTAGAATCCTAGAATCCTAGAGTTGGAAGGGACCTAGTAGGTCATCTAGTCCAACCCCCTGCCTGCAGCAGGAAATCCCCCTAGAGCATCCCCGACAGGTGCTCGTCGAGCCTTTGCATTGAACTCTACGGAAAGTGAAAGTGACACATATCACAGCTTTACTCATAAGTAGGCAAACATGCCATTGTTCATTAGAAAGTGCAAGCTGATAGGAATCAAAGAACAGCAGAATTGTCCTGATCCAATGGAAAGAGCTCCCACAAATCACCCCAGAAGGAGGTCCCTGCTGATAGCTTTGAAATTCATTGAAAATACAGTTTCACATAACAAGCGTTTCATGTAACAAGCAAAAATTTCCTAGAAATCTTGCTTCACATAACAAGTTCTGCTTCACTTAACAAGCAAGTGCGCTATGGTCACGCATGCTATGCAGCCCTGATGCTCCTCATGGAGGCTCTTTAAAAGGGCTGCCGGCCAGCACTGCTGCCTCTAGCTGCCCCCAACCTGGGGGCAGTTGCTTGGAGATGCCAGGGGTAGTTGCCCCTAACTGCCCCCAAGTGCCCCCACCAACCACCTTGAACCTCCTGTAGCAGTCCAGGTAAGCCTCCCAGGAAAGTGTCTTTGATTGCAGTCTCCTAACCATGTCTACTCAGAAGTAAGCCCCATTGTGTTAAATGGGCCTTACTCCCAGGAAAGCGTCTTTAGGATTGCAGCCTAAGTAGACTTCATAGGATCCTGCACATTTAATACATGTTTTGAATTCAATTCCAGTGTTTCGTCATCATTTTTACATCCAGTTAATATTTTTATATGAATATTTTGGGGGTTGTGGAACCAATCGTCTGAATTTCCATTATTTCCTATGGGAAAATTTGCTTCACTTAAAGAGCTTAAAGACTTAAAGAGCAGGCCTCCGGAATGAATTAAGCTCTTTACGTGAGGAACCACGTAGATGTGAACTCCTCAGCTGTGGCTACTGGGGAATGAGCAAGCGCATGCCTTGGTTGGAGTGGAAGGTGAGTGCAGGAGAGTTCAAGGCTCCCAAAATGGTCCTGATCAGGGATGTCACGAGGGTGTTTCACAGACCACTTACACGCTGAGTAAAGAAATATTTCCTTTTGTCTGTCCGAACCCTCCTGACTTTCCATTTTAGTGGATGTCCCCTAGATCTGGTGCTGTGTGAAAGGGAAAAGCCTCAAGGGCGGAGGACTTCTGAATGCGACCCAGTCTTCAGCTGCCCCACTATCAGTGGTGGGCACCAGCAGGTTCGCATGTACTCTATAGAACCTGTTGTGAAAATTTCCTGACGATGGCGATCCGGTAGCTGTGGGGAGGGGGATCACCAACAAACCGGTTCCTTCAGCTGCTGGAGAGGCAGTTAAAGGGTGCAGCTGGGAGCACTTTTACATTTGCCCTCCAAGAGGCAGCCCAGCAAGCACCCCACAAGCCCCGGAGTCCTTTCCTTTCTATGCTTGGAGCAAAGTGCTCCCAGCTGCACACTTTGACTGCTGACTCCCAGGAAAGTGTGGCTGGGACTGCAGCCTGAGAGCCCAATCCCATGCATGACTACTCAAAAGTAAGCCCCATGATAGTCAATGGGGCTTACTCCCAGGCAAGTGTGGCTGGGACTGCGGCCTGAGAGCCCAAGCCAATCCTATGCATGACTACTCTGAAGTAGATAGGATAGGATAGATCTTCTTTTCTCAGCCTGGTGATTACAATCCTAACCATGTCTACTCAAAAGTAACCTCTATTGTGCTGAATGGGTCTTACTCCCAGGAAAGTGTGGAGAGGATTGCAGCTTCAGAGCCCCATCCTATGCAGGTCTATTCAGAAGTAAGTCCCAGTATAGTCAATGGGACTTACTCCCAGGAAAGTGTGGAGAGGATTGCAGCCTCAGAGCCCCATCCTATGCAGGTCTACTCAGAAGAAAGTAATTTAATTTTTTTAAATTTTATTAATTTTTACATTAAAAACCTCCCCGGCCCCGGCCCCTGGCCCTGCCCACTTCCGGAGAACCGGTTCTTGGGCCAGGCCCTGCTCACTACCTGTCATCCACGGACCTGGAGGGGGGAAGAGACACTCGGACTCTGTTTATCTCGCTCTATTCGCACAAGCTGGTAAACGGCAGAAATTCAGCAGTTTGCAGGGCAAGCAGCTCTTCCAGAGTGAGGGGTGCGCAGTGCGGAGGAGCAAGAGACATCCACCCACCGCTGTGGGGAAACTGTCACTGCGTTCACGTTGTGGCTCCTGCTGTGATTAATTTCATGTCCTGACTATGACAAGATCACCTGCCACACAAGGTGGACCTCGAGAGAGAAAGAGTGGAATGGAGGGCTGGGGTGCTGCTTCTTCTGAAGGAAGATGAATTACTGTCTGGTGACCCAGAGAAAGTGGGGCTCCTGCCTCTTCTTTCATGTTCATCTTGCCCCAGAAGGGGAGTTGTGCAGACATGAATGCTGGCTGATGCCTGGCCAGGGCGAGGGGTGGTGTACAGTATGCCGTTCTTCAAAAGTAGAATAGGGCCATGCTGTGGGATTGGGACTGAAGAAGAACTTCTTAACTGACCCGAATGCATTCAAGACATTTGGACCACACGAGCTGCATCCTCAAGTGCTGCTGGACTCTCAGAACCTCAAGCAAGCCAGACAACCCAACCATTACACAGAAAGTGCTCCTCCTCTACCTGGAGGATCCTTTTCAGTGGAGAACCACAGGGCTCTCTCCAGCTTGGTCCCTGTCCTCTCTCCAGCCTCTGGGTCAGTGATGCAGCTGAAGGGACTCTTTGGAGGCCAGGAGTCGGACGAGCCTCCTTTGCTCTTCTCTTTGGCCACAGACCCATCTAGCCCAGCTTCCTGTCTCACACGGCGGGAGCACCTATGACTGCTCAGGGAGCTCCTATGACACATGCATCCAGGTGCGCTCCCTGCGTCAGGCATTTTGTCCGGGAAAGCTACTCACACTGCTTAGTCCAAGAAGTAATTCTGGGACAAGAGAAGCATTTAGGAGACAAATCCCTATTTAGGAATGTGAGGAGGGGCTGGAAGGGGGCAGAGACCTGCTGACAAAGATACTGGGACTGCCCATTCCTGCTTTGGTTGTGACCACAAAGAAAGTGTGCTGCGAGTGCCTGTCAGAGAAGCCATGAACCGGCAGCCCGCCTCGCCACAGCTGCCCGCCTGCATGCAGTGCCCTCTTGTCCAGCTGGCACAACCAACAACAGAGCCAGCGTTCGATGGTGCTTGATGAGCTGAGATCTTTCACTGGTGCCAAATGGTTCCTGCTCCTGCTGGTGCTGCTTTGTGAACCAACATTTCCAGGCCTGGCGTGTGGGTTTTGCTCTGAGGCTGGGGCTGAATTGTCGGCATAAACATTTCCATTTATCGCCTGACCAACGTTTCTGTTTCCGCAGATGACGCACAGTTGAGACTGCAAGCGTGTGTTGAATTGGAGAAGATGTGGTGACCCAACTCCACGATGCGGCTGTTCTCCATCCATGTCCTGCTCTCGTTAATAAGATCATGAAGGGTGACCCTGACCCGGTAGGAAGCTGTGCCCACCACAGAGCCTCCTGCCTGTTCCTTCCCCCCAGCAAGTGGCTCATGTGGGTAGCTTTCCCTGCCAGAATGAATCAGGCAGGCATCAAGAAGAACTCTTGGGCCAGGTGGGGAGGGAGAACATCCTGTCTGTGCACCTTGTCGGGGTCTCCCTTGACTGACCCCTCCTGAAACGCACACTGTGGCCAGGCCAGGCTTAGTCCAGTGAGGCTGGCCTTACAGCGTGGCTGTTTCTTCTGCCAGAGCTGAGGTCCTTGCCTGCTATGAAAGCACTGCTGCCTCCACCGGTGTCTCCATCATCCAGACTCTAAGCAGCAAAACCACAGCCCTGGAGAGACTTCACAAGGTGAGGGTGGTCTTTTGCTGCACTGGGCAGCCAGACTTCAGGGGTCATGGAGGCCACGTTCATCTGCTGAAAACTGCAGGAACAGCGCAGATTGGGGTCTTCCAAAGGCAGTGCAACAGCTGAGAGGGTTGCGCCTGTTCTCCCTTCTCTGTGTAGACCATCCCGCCCCCCCCCCCCCCCCCCCGCACACACAAAATGCATCCTTCCTTCCACATGAGAACTACAGCAACACCATAACCGTGCAGTTCCCAACAAAGCTGGACCAAACAGGACTGACTGAGCGATGGATGCTGAGTAAGGGATGCTTCCATGGGCCTTGTCAGGTTCAGCCACACTTGGGTATTAGTTATTGTATTCCTGGGTTATCATTATTCCCAAAAGAGGTATTGTTGGTGCCTCCATGTAGCATGCTGCAGGTCAGGATCAGGACCACACTGATGGAGAGGTCACATTTGGAGTCCTGTGTCCAGTTCTGGTCACCACATCTCAGAAAGGATAGAGAGGAAATAGAGAAGGTTCAGAGAAGAGTGACAAAAATGAGAGATGGTCTGGGACACCTTCGGCATGAGGAAAGGCTGCAGTGTTCTCCTCAGTCTAGAGAAGAGGTGCTTGAGGGAGACT
The DNA here is from genome assembly GCA_030015325.1 of Cryptoblepharus egeriae. Taxonomy (NCBI): domain Eukaryota; kingdom Metazoa; phylum Chordata; class Lepidosauria; order Squamata; family Scincidae; genus Cryptoblepharus; species Cryptoblepharus egeriae. The sequence goes on from JAREYC010000001.1 coordinate 268,968,312, forward strand.
TGATTGAGACATACAAAAATATGCAAGGGATGGACAGAGCAGACAGAGAGATGGTCTTTCCCTTTCACACAACGCCAGAACTAGCGGACACCCACTAAAATGGAAGGCTGGGAGAGTTAGGACGGAGAAAACCTCTCTGTACCCAGTGTGTAGTTGGTCTGTGGAACTCCCTGCCGCAGGATGTGGTGATGGCATCTGGCCTCAATACCTCGAAGAAGGGATGGGACAAATTCCTACAGGAAAGGACCATCACTGGTGACAAGCCTTGAGGGGTGTGTAGAGGTGGACAACCTCCAAATGCCAGATGCAGGGGGGCACCTGGATGTCATATGTGCTCCCTGAGGCAGCTGGTGGGCCGCTGTGTGGTACAGGAAGCTGGACCTGATGGGCCTTTGGTCTGGTCCACTGGAGGCTCTTCTGACGTTCTTATGAGTGTAGAGCAACTCAGACAAAAAATGTTCTGCCTGCAGACACCCTGTAAATCCTTGAGAAGGGTGACCACTCTTGCATTTCCAGGGTGCAGCCTCGGGTGGGGGGCTGCAGGGAGGAGCCTTTGATCCAGCCTTTCATCCGTATGAAAACAAGGCTCGAGGCTCATTTCTGGCTACTCTTCGAGGCCGGGGGGGGGGGGGGCTGCCTGTGCAATGGCCTCCTGTGGACCGGAGTCACCTGACTGGCAATTGCCCCTCACCTGATGGTCACAGCCTGTTCAGCGGGTGCCCTGAGCAGGGTGCCTGCAGGAGCCTTCAGAACCAGCATTTCTTTTTCCTCTCCACCATTTTGCTTCTCACGTGTTCACAAGAGGCTTCCATAAAAGCTCAGTCAGTGAAAGGGGCAGAAGAGGGTCTCCCCCTCCCCACCAGAACTTCACCAGAGCAGCCCCTGGCACGGAAGAGGAGAGAAGCATCACTCCGAACAGGAGCCCTTTTGCCCAGGTAGCCAGAGGTGAGCAGCTGCCGTGAAGCCTGCAGGAAGGAAGAGCTGCTCAGCCAGGGTGCTGAAGTCCTGCAGAACAGAGGGGAGCAGGGGGAGGCCTCCAGCCCAGGCCTGCTGCAATGGGAGCTGCTCGGATCACCCTGCCAAGGGTGGTGGTGGTGGCGGGGCCTGCCGGAGCCAGCTCATGTCTCTGACCTACTTCTGAGCTAGAGATGCTGCTGACACAGGCACTTTTCCTGGCACGCTCCAAAGTTGATACAAGGACAAAACCCCCTTGGCAGGGATGGGCAGCCTCCTCCGTCAAGCAGCGACACCAGAGCAAACAAGGGGCTGACAAGAGGGCTCTCTGGTCGTGGAAAGTCAGGCTGGGGTTGGGACCGACACAGCGACACTTCCCTGCAGCAGTGAGATTTTCCAGCAAGCTCCTCACCTGGGTTTGGACAACACCACATCACCATCTCCCTGCAAGTGTTTAGCAGGGATGGTGGCCTAGAGTAGACCCATCTAGAGGTGGCTTAAGTCTGAGTAAACCCATTGGTGCTGCTACTATTAAAGTAACAAGTTTCCCTCTCCCCGCAATAGCACATGAGCAGTCCCAGTACTTGCACTGGAGACAGCGTGGGCTGGGATGCCTGCCTACTCCGGCGCATGTTAGGATTGCGCTGGCACATGCATCGGTCACTTTCACTTCCATCTCCCATTTCAAGCCCTGGCCGAGGTGGGTCCTGCCTGTGATCTGTGGACCTTCCAGGCGTGTGGATCCGTGATGCGCGGGCAGCCTCCATGTGGCTTCTTGAAACTGACAGCAACTTTGCTTCCTCGGCCAAGTTCACAGATTGGAGGTGATTCCAGGTAAATGTGCCCGAAAAGCTGTAATGAGCGTGTGGCGGGAGACGGGACGGCTAATGGTCTTCTGAGTCTAATTCCCCGAGAAGACGCTGCTTTATTGGCCTGGCTAATCACACCTAAGGAGGTGGGCAAAAGGCAAGCATCAGAGACCAGCTGGATTTCTTCCTCACTTTTGATTCATTAAGGAGGAAGCTGAATGTGCAGCTCCTCTTCGGCTAATGACATTTTACATGGCTTTGAAAAGGGGCAGTGCTCCAAGTCCCCGGGAAGGGCTCGGAGGGCAGCAGACCAGGAAGGGGTTGGCTTCCAGCAGAATAAGGTCACCACCACATTACAAACCATGATGAGTATGGGTGGGTGTGCATCGGTCGATGGAGGCAACTCCAAACGCCAGGTGCAGGGGGGGCACCTGGATGCAGGTGTCTTATGTGCTCTCCAAGGCATCTGGTGGGCCACTGTGGGATAGGTGGACCTTTGGCCTGATCCAGCAGAGGCTCTCCTTATGTTCTTCTGATAGCCCACCCAATTCCCAAGAATCATGAAGTCCACAATGTTGGGCAGGAAGAACATCTTCTGTGTCCCAGGACTGGAGTGCTACTGGGCAGAGGAAACAGCTCCATGCCTGGCTGCTGTATCCCAGGCGCACTGATGGGGAGAGACCTTTGAGGAAGGACGTTCCCCCTTGTTCACCCCCAAGGCTATCCCTCTCCTAGTCCAGCCAGGCCAGGCTTGGCTGGCCGTGGGCAACTGCACCTGCCTTGCCCAGCACAGAGCCACAGGCCTTGCCCTCAGAGCCACAGGAAGCTGGTCCTGGAAGCTTCCTGACTTGAAGCAGGTGCTCAGCCACAAACAAGGCTGGACCTTGACACCACCCAGTCCTGGGTGAAATCTGCTGGACTGCCCAGGCAAATGGTTCTTAGGGCCTCCAGAACACACCACCAGAACATGGCATGCGCCCTGGTGGAGTCCGGCTTTCACTGAGGGTTTGTGTGCTCCGTCAGCTGAAGCCCAGCACTTGACGGGGCTGCGAGACTCAGAGAGCCCGGCATGGAGTGGAGAGCACAGAAAGAGAGGAGCTTTTCTCCCTGATCTGCACTGCCAGGACCAGGCTGGGTTGTTTAAGGAAACTGACTGGAGGGAGACGTCGGAGAGACAAATGGGTGACTTGCGAGGAAACTAATGAATGCAGGTGCCAGGAAAGACAAATGTGGGTGATGCTTCACCCAGCATATCGTTAATCTGTGGGATTCATTGCCGCAAGGTACGGCGATGGCCTCAGTGTGGATGGGTTGACTTGGAGGACTGAATAAATTCATGTGGACCAGGGTTGTCCTGGCTCTGCACAAGCTCTGACTCCACAGTCGGCAGAGGGTCTTGTGGCAGGGGGCCCCTTCCTCTATCTCCTGCTGCCAGCTTAATCACTGCAGAGAAATACAGAGGGGATCCTAATGGTCCTCATCCACCTGATCCACTTTTCTCATGACATGGATTTACGAGGCTGATGTCATTCCCTGCAGTTGGCTTGCAGCACCCCAGTGGGATAGCTAATGATCGTGAGGCCTAGTGCCAAGCGCAACATGTTGCCCCATAAGTGATGTCGCCACCATAAGGAGCCATCCTCAACAGGTGACTTGAGCTATGGAGCTGTGTGCAGATGTGGACAATCTCAAGGTGCCAGATGCAGGAGGGGGCACCTGGATGCAGGTGTCGTATTTGTTTCCTGAAGCATCTGGTGGGCAGGATGACCAGATACCTGAACCTGAAAAGGAGGACCAGGTCTTGGATTCCTCTCAGCCTGGGTTTGGCACGTTTGCCTACTCACAAGTTACACATAGACATCCTTCAGTCTGGAAAGACTATGGTGTCATGCTCTGAGTGTCATGCTCTCCAGGCCTGCGAGGATTGTTATGGAGGCTAGGCTGTTCCCCAAGCAGCAAATCCCCCCTCTCTACCCCACTGAAATAGTCCAGAACCAATACGATGGGTTCCAGCTGCATCACAGGAGTTACCAGAACATGATTGTACACAGTCAGGAACTGCTTCCGGGACTCTGGCTCTGCATTTGGCCTCAAGGTGGACTCCTGAAGCCTTTCCCATAGATGGGTAGAGCCACAAGGCAGGGGAGGTTGGAGGGGGGAGTTTTCCTTCTCCAGACAACCCACGTTCAGTGGGACTTTGGTCAGGTTTAGTCTGGCTCCTCAACCAAGGCCTGTCTGGCATGGGAGTCCCTGCCAGGAGCTACGCTACTGCCAGCAGAGTCCTTTCTACCACTGGAGCAACAATCCCACCACCACGAAAAGGGACTGTCCATCGGTGGACAAGTAAAACCACAATATTGGGTGTTTCACTTTCCCACAGAGCCCAGTGCATATTTTTGTTTTTTGGCCAGAACGTTTGATAGGAAGGAGATATTTCAAAACTGATCTTTGCCTTGGATTCTGCTCTTGAATATAAATCCAACAACATATGACTGGAAGGGGTGCTGCACTCCATTGCAAAGTGCCAAAAGGAAGTCAAATTTGAGGACAATGAAGCCCTTTTGGAGGACACCCAGACAGGAGGCTAAAAATGAGGACAAATCAGGAAAATCCTGTCATATGGTCACCCTGCTGGTGGGCCACTGTGTGGTACTTTGGCCTGATCCAGCAAAGGAGGCTCTTCTGATGTTCTTAAGTCCTGTCCATGTGAAGCAGGCAGTTGTGAGACCTCAGAGGTCCTCCCTGGACACAGCTGTCCTGGTGCTGCCCTCCAATGGCCCTTCCTGGACCAAGGGCTAGAATGGTTGGCGGCAGACCCTATGCAAACATCTTAGGGTTGCAATGCATGAGCCCAGTTCTTGCCAGCCAAGGCTGCAGGCTGGAGATCAAAGCAGCGTTGCTCAGGCTGCTGGGGATCTGGGGTCCAGCCAGCATGGTGGGGAGAAAATGCCAGTCTGGATCAGGACATTCACCTATTCAAGCATTGGCAGGCCTTGGACCTGATGGGAACTTGAGTCCAAGGTGCAAAAACATGGCGGTTTGGGGGTGGCATGTGACACTCAAGAGAGGCATGTCAATGACTCTGGCTTGGATTGGAGGCCACTGACTCAGTAGTCAACCCTACTCCAACAGGCTCAGGGAAGGACCTGCCACAATGGAACTACTTCTGAGTAGAGCTGCCAAAGGCTGGGTCATCACAACTCATCACTTTTTCAGCTTTGGGGAGTTACTCCAACAGTTTGAGTAACGGAAAGAAACTGATGGGCTGCTGTGTTTGCTGGCCCCTTCTGATGAAGAGGAGGCAGCCTTCCTCATGGAAGGGCATTCATGAAATTCCAAAATCACACTCTGCATCTGGGCTGCAGCCATTTTTGCCATGTTTATTTTTAGAATTGCCACAGATCTTTGGAAAGTATGCAAAAAAGCCAGCGTAAAACTCCGCAGGCCCTCTTGGCTCCCGGCTACATCCCTCTCTGACAACCCTCGGGAGTACTCCTGCCTGTGGAGTAACAAGTACTGGGCTGTAACAAATAGAATGAACTTCAACAGGGAGAAGTGGAAGGTTCTGCACTTGGGCAAGAAAAACCCAAAACACAGGTATAAAATGGGGGATACTTGGCTTGGCAGCACAACATGTGAGCGGGATCTTGGAGTCGCCATCAGTGGATCACAAGCTGAACATGAGTCAGCAGGTGATGTGTCTGCAAAGAAGGCAAATGCCATTTAGGCTGCATTAAGAGGACTGGAGCTTCCGACTCATGAGAAGTTCTAGTTCCTCTTTATTCTGCATTGGTGAGACCTCACCTGGAGTCCCGTGTTCAGTTCTGGGCTCCTCACTTGAAGAAAGAGGCAGCCAAACTGGAGCAAGTCCAGAGGAGAGCGACAGGAATGATCAGTGGGGTGGAAGGGAAGCCCTACCAGGAAAGGTTGGGGGGACTTGGGAGGTTCAGCCTGGAGAAGAGGAGGCTGAGGGGAGACATGATTCCCTCTTCAGATACCTGAAGGGCTGTCATAGGGAGGAAGGGGACAATTTGTTCATAGCTGCTTCTGAAAGCAGAACTAGAACCAATGGGGACAAACTGCAAGAGAGGAGATTCCGGTTGGAGATCCGGAAAAAATTCCTGACGGTGAGGGCGGTTGGGCAGTGGAACAGATTGCCAAGGGAGGTGGTGGACTCTCCCTCACTGGGGGTCTCCAAGCAGAGGCTCGACAAGCACCTGTCAGGGATGCTCTAGGGGGAATTCCTGCTGCAGGCAGGGGGTTGGACTAGATGACCTACTAGGTCCCTTCCAACTCTATGATTCTATGATTCTATGATAGGTGCAACAGCAGGCAGGTGCAAAGGTGTCTTGCCCAGCATCTTTCTCATTTATGCACATGGCAAAATGCAGCAGAATAACATTATACATACATATAAAAAATATTTAAAAAATGGTTTTCTCCCCCTCCATGAGTGGTGTATGTATGTTATCCTCAATCTGGGTCCTCCACCAGAGGCCTGGGAGTTTGAGGGTTCTGCGCAGTATCTTAGCTGTTCCTAGCAGTGCACTTTTCTGGACAACAATGTTCTGCTGTCCCTCCTGGAATCTGTTGGGGCCATCCTTCCAGCTTGGGTGTCACAGCCCCTACTGCTCCAATCACTATTGGGATCACCTTCACCTTCACTTGCCTCAGTCTTTCTAATTCCTCCTCCAAACCCTGATACTTTCCCACCTTTTCATGCTCTTTTTTCCTGATGTTGCTGTCGTTTGGTATCGCTACGTCTCTCACCAGGGCTGTCTTCTGAGCCTGATCTGCCACCACAATGTCCGGCTGGTTAGCCAGTACCTTCTTGTCTGTCTGGATATGGAAGTCCCACAGGACCTTAGCCCTGTCGTTCTCCACAACCTTCAGAGGGGTCTCCCATCTGGTCTTGGGAGGGGTTAGTCCATAGGCTGAGCAGATGTTCCTGTACACGATGCCGGCTACTTGGTTGTGCCGTTCAACGTATGCTGTTCCTGCCTGCATCTTGCACCCTGCCATGATGTGTTGGATTGTTTCTGAGGTTTCTCTGCACAGCCTGCACTTTGGGTCTTCTCTTGTGTGGTAAATCCCTGCTTCTATGGATCTGGTCCTTAGTGCCTGTTCCTGTGCTGCCATGATGAGGGCTTCAGTGCTATCTTTGAAGCCGGCTTTTTCCAGCCACTGATAGGATTTCCCAGTATCAGCGACTTCGGTTATCTGGCGATGGTCCATCCCGTGCAGGGTCTTCTCTTGCCAGGACACTTCCTCAGTTTGATCTTCCTTCGGTATTTGCTGTTGTTGCTGGAGACATTCTCTCATCAGCTCATCTTTGGGTGCATCTCACTGATGTATTCCTGGATATTCTGGGTTTCATCCAGGACAGTAGTTTTGACACTCATCAGACCCTGGCCGCCCTCTTTCCGACTAGTGTATAGTCTCTGGATGTTAGACTTGCGGTGGAAACATATACATATACATATACATACATACATACATACATACATATATACATACACACACACACATACATACACACACACACACACACACACACACACACACACACACAGAGTGCAGCATATACGCATGTCGGGGTCTGTGGCCAGATATCTGAGTCATTTAACCACTGGACAGCAGTGCCCTCAAGTTGTTGTAATTCCTGCAGGGAGCCAGAGCATCTCCTAAGGGGCATTTGATTGCAATGCAATGTCATGTTTATGGGACATTCCTATAGCCACAGTTAGGATTGCCCCCCCTGCATCTCCAATATCGGCACCTGTTATGGTTAGTGCGAATCAGTTTGAGTGCTAACCTGTTCCTCCTGGGAAGATCAGAGTCAAAGGGCTCAAGCACCAGATTAAGCCAATCTGGATTGGAGGTGGCCCACTCCTGGCGCCAGCCTGTCTCAGTATCACAATCTCTCAGGTTAGTTGCTGTCCCAAATTCATGATGGATTTTGAGTTTTGAGTGTAAGTTATTAATCCTGGCAATCCTCCTATACAGGTGGGAGATGTTCTGCCTCACACTCCTGCCACTCCTTTTTAAGGCTAGTTATCTTATAGGATGTGGAGCATCAGAATCCCAGCATCTGAACAGGGTCTTCTTTTCTGGAGCTAGTCCAGAGGAGAGACAAGAATGATCAGTGGGATGGAAGGGAAGCCCTACCAGGAAAGGTTGGGGGAACTTGGGATGTTCAGCCTGGAGATGAGGAGGGGAGACCTGATTGCCCTCTTCAGATACCTGAAGGGCTGTCATAGGGAGGAAGGGGCTCACTTGTTCATAGCTGCTTCTGAAAGCAGAACCAGAACCAATGGGGACAAACTGCAAGAGAGGAGATTCCGGCTGGAAATCCGAAAACAATTCCTGAGGGTGAGGAGGGTTCAGCAGCGGAAGGGATTGCCAAGGGAGGTGGTGGACTCTCCCTCACTGGGGGTCTCCAAGCAGAGGCTCCACCAGCACCTGTCAGAGATGCTCTAGGAGGATTTCCTGCTACAGGCAGGGGGTTGGACTAGATGACCTACTGGGTCCCTTCCAACTCTAGGATTCTAGGATTCTATGACCTATTGACTCGAGGAGCACCTGTTGGAGATGCTGTAGGATTTCCTGCTGCAGACAGGGGGTTGGACCAGATGACCTATTTGATCCCTTCCAACTCTAGGATTCTAGGATTCTATCCCACAACAGGCATGCGCTGCAGGAGTGCACAGGTCATCCCAGGGCTCACCATGAACCGCTGGCTTTACAGGAGCAATGAATTTGTAGTGTAGGTACTGTTTGGCCTGCTTTACAGGAGTGATGTACACACCCCGATTTTCAAGGAGAAGGCTGCCCAGAAATCAGTCAGTCAGTAAGGAAAAAAACCCACTGGTGAGTGTTCAGAAAACATCAGACCCAGCTGGGCTTGAGTGCAGCCACAAGAGTCCGGAGGTTTGTTTCCTAATTACGGTGTGTGTTGTTAGATGTTGGCTTGACAAGTCTGTTCTTCCCCGGGCAGTACCTGCTTGTCTTTTAAAATGTGTTTTAATTATACAGGTGTCCTTTGTTCTGTTCCACGATGGTTCTGTTCAGTGGTGGGATTCAAGTCAATTAACAGCAGGTTCTATGTCCTAATAACCTACATTAACAACAGGTTGTATGTCCCATTAGTAACCAGTTCTCAGAACCAGGCACTCATTAGCCAAGGGTTCTACAGAATGTGTGAGAACCTCCTGAAAGCCCACCAGTGGTTCTGTTCCAGAACCCCCCGTTCTGGATAAATAGTGAATAAAAATATTTTAAGGTTTTCCCTCCCTAAAAATAGATTTTAAAACCCACTTGCTGGCTTTTTGTTCCTCCATCGCTCCCAGTGAAATAAGGTCATGCCACAACTTCTGTGGTTGTTTAATTCTTGGACTGCCCACTCATACAAAATACTGTAATACGTACGTAAAATAAAAGAAGTTTTACAATTTAAAAAAATTCCCTTTGTTCCCCATTCCCATGATGGGGCAACTAGGAAGGTGCACTGAGCAAAAAGCACGCCAGAGTTCAAGTTGCCAAAGCAAAGAGTAGATATATTGATGAGTGGCAAATAAGAGGAAACAAGAGGAAGCAGTCCAGAGTCAATCCAGCATAATAATCCAGTACATAAGGAAGGTCCAAAAACAACAGCGCCTACGACTGCTCCAGGAAAGTGGTGGGCAGTTGTTGTCCTGGAGGTGCTCACAGGTGTTCTCAATTGAGGCAACACCTCCTTGCTCCCCAGTTGAAACTACTTATGTTGAAATACTATAGTATTCCTTCTTTACGTCTCCCAATTGAACTTCATTGGCCCTTGTCACGGGTTCTCTTACTGCTTCCCCCGGCCCCCCTTTCTATTGGGGTCTGGTCTTCTAGGATGACAGATATCTGAGTCTCATCATCGTCCCCACCTCGGTCGTACATGGTCACGTACACGCCTGGTCAGTTCAAACAAGTTTCCTTTACTCTCTTCTTAGGTTTCCAACAAGTATTAACGCTTCATTTCTCTTACAGGAACTACAAGCATTTCCTGCTTCACCAACAGAACCCCACCACCAGCACAGGGTAAGTGTCTCTCTTTCACCTCCTTCTCTCCACCACAGTATTTCTCGTCCTGAGTCTCACTCTTTGTCTCTTTTGCAGGTATGTTCCATCGTCTCCTCGCCTCTGCCTGTCACTCCTTTGACAGGTCTCACTCGTCCCGGCAGGGGAGGGGATCTTTGGGTTTCCGGCTCTGCTCTGGGCTGGTCCTTCTCCTCCTCCAGGGTCAGGGTCTCCAGGGAAAGATCTTTCTCCTTCTCCCTCCACGCTTTGTAGGTGCTTGGTTCTCTCCAGGGCACCTCTTCCCGCCAAAGGACCTCCTCTACTTCCCCCTCCCTCTCCCTTATATCCTCGACTCCCCCACCCATTTCTTCCCGCCATCTCCCTGCCAATGAGGGTACGCCCCCGTGAGCATACCAACGGGTGGATGGTCCCACTTTTATCCCCCTCTTCTTAGGTCCACTCCTCCCTCCTGTTCTCCACATGTCCACCATGTCTTGCATGGTCCATACTTCCACCGAGTCTGGAAAGTCTTTTATATCCAAGGGGGGGTAGTTCGGTCTCCTCCACACTCAGAGGCTCTTCCCCATGTACACTCCCATTGGTTCCATATTAAATCGCTGGTATGCGTCCCAGTCCACTCCACAGCCCTACAGGGTAACAGTCCCTCTTGGGGGTGGTGGGGCCCCTTGTTTGATTGATTAATTAAGTTTGTATTCTGCCTTTCTCCGCGAGGATAACCAAGATGGCAAACAATTAAAAATACACAATAAATACCATAAAACAATAAAAAAGAATGAAAACAATATCAGTCAGCTATAAAAATGCCCATTAAAAATGCAGAAAGTAGTCATTATGAGCCTTCAAAGATTTTAAAATAAAAATGTCTTTAGGCCCAGCCAGGAGAACCGAACACAGGACTCCAGGTGAGCTCTCACCAACGCAGAACAAAGAGGAACTGGAACTTAAAGAGGAACTAGAAGCTGCAGTCCTCTTAACGCAGCATCCCTGACCCCCTCCCTACAGGACCGGGCTGCCTGCCTGTACTCCTCCCTGGTGGTCTTTCCAGTCTTCCACTCCCTATACTTCTCTTTCCTTAACTTCAGCTGATCCCCAAGTTGCCTGTGGAGCCAACCTGGTTTTTTCAGGGTTTTCCCCCCTTTCTTTTTCATAGGAATGGTTTCTGACTGAGCTTGCAGAAGCTGCCTCTTAAGGAGCTCCCACCCATCTCAGACCCCTTTTCCTGTTAGTTCATCAACCCATGGGATCCCGCCTATGACTCCTCTAAACCTGTTGAAATCAGCCTTCCTGAAATCCAACATATAAGGGTTTCACTGGGCACTCTTTTTATTTCCCACAATATTCTAAATTCCAGCAGCTCATGACCACTTCCCCTAAAGTTCCCACCACGTTGACCTGGTCTATCAGTTCATCACAATTAGTTAAGATCAGGCCAAGGATGGCCCCTCCCCTTGTTGCTTCCTCCACCTTCTGGACCATGAAGTTATCTTCCAGGCCCATCAGGAATCTACTGGAGCTTCCATGTTTGGCTGAGTTTGTCTCCCAGCAAATGTCTGGGTAGTTAAAGTCCCCCATTACTACCACCTCATATTTCCTTGCAACGCCTGCCAGTTGCTCCAAGAAGACATCGGCTACTCCTTCTCCTTGGCCTGGCGGTCTATAGTAGACGCCCACCACAATGTTTTGTTTCTTATTTCCCCCCTTACTTTTACCCAAACACACTCCACAGGGATATCCAGACCCCTCTCCTGGATTTCAGAGCAAGTATATATGTTCTTGACATATAATGCTACTCCACCTCCCTTTTTGCCACTTCTGTTCCTCCGGAACAGCTGATAGCCTTCCAGTTGTGTGTTCCAGTCATGGGAGTCCCACCAAGTTTCAGTTATTCCTATCAAATCAAATTTCCCTTCACTTGCTAGAAGCTCCAGCTCATCTTGTTTATTTCCCAGGCTCTGTGCATTTGTGTAAATGCAACGTAAGCCCTGGAGGTCTTACGTAAGTCAATGCGTGTCCCCCCCTTTTTTAAAGGCCGGGTTCCTCGCAAGATTTTTGAGTTACAGCCATGCCCTGGCAATTTCCATTGAGAGCATTTTCTTTATTCCAAGTTTCCCTTTGGACGTAACCCACCCCCTTCTCATTCAGTTTAAAGCCCTCCTGATCAGGTTGGCCATGCTCCATCTGAGGACACTCTTCCCCAAACCTTCAAGATATAGTCCATCCTCTGAAGTCCTTCTTCTAGGAGTCCATCTATCTGAGCCAGTATATACATTTTAGACATACAATGCCAGCCCCTGCCCTACTACCACATCTCTTCTTCTTGAATAACTGAAAGCCTTGCATTTGTGCCTTCCAGTCAAGGGAGTCAACCCACCAGGCTTTGCCTCACAAGTGCGCCCAGCAGTATCGTTTCTTCCCATATGGCTGAGCAAGATAGGATAGTGATTGGTGGGTTTGACCAGCCTTGGAAATCTCTACATGAAATATCAGATCCTGGCACCAGGGACAGGCACACCTCATGAGCAAGCAGGTCAGATCCACATACAGCAGCTTCAACAACGGTTGAGAATGCCGGGGGGGGGGGGGAATCCCATAAATAAAATAAACACCTCTCAGCAGGGAATCTCCAATGACTACCACCTTTCTCTGTCACCTTGAGTTGAGACTCCAACACACATTCTGCTCTTGCCAGCCTCTGATGTCCATGAGGGGGATCCAGAGAAGTGCCAGCATCCCAGAGACACTGGAATTGGTTCTGTATCCTTCACTTTCCCACTTCCTTCTCTTTCATTTCAGCCCCGCTGTTCCCATTTCATAATCCAAAGGAAAGTCTTTGGGTGGGGGTCAACCCGGTGTCCGAGCCCCTCTCTCCCATGCGATGGATTTTTGGCGCAGTGTTCATGACCGCTGGCATCTCTGGACATCTTGTCTGGAGCTCCCTTGAGCTGCTCTCCACCATTCGGCTGCCTCAGTACTGCCTCGGTGACCTTTTCTGCAGCAATTATTCTTCCCTCCCAGAGAAGGTTCTGAACATTTTGGACGGATGAATCAAATGGCTCTTCTCTGCCCACAAGGGAAGGTATGATTGATGGGGAGACACTATCCCCAATTTCCAGCCTCGGGACAGAGGAGACTCAGAGCAGCCTGTTCTGGAGTCCGTCAGCAGATTCCCGTCTTTGTTTGTGGTGCTGCAGAACAGCCAGTGTCCCGAACTGGAGCCAGACATGCCCACGGATGAGGAGGAGCAAACCCTCCTGTATTAGGACAACCCCAACCTGACAACCCCAAATATGTGCTAGGAGCAAACGGATTCAGCCTGTGATCTTAACCTCCAGTTAGGCCAGCAGAAGTCCCAGCACAAATCCTGTGCTGGCCGGATGGTGTCACCAAAGTGGCATAAGGGACTTCTGAACCACTCCTGGGGAGGTTAAGCCAGTGCACAGGCATGCGCCAGCCTCCCCATAATGTTAGGGGAGTCTCCCCACAAGGCAGGTGAAGTATCACACTCGGGTTAGGATCACATGCTCTGTTTGGCCTCCTGAGTCACGCTTGGAGCAAGACAGAAGGACACTCCTCTGAGTGGGCTATCCAGAGAAAGGGCAGCGTGATAGCCTCAGGCGTGGTGTGTGGCTGAAGGACCACCTTCTGCCCAACCCTCAGCCTTGGCTGCTGGTCCTGATTCCTTGTGTCCCTTCTTCACAGGGAAGGTTCTTAGTTGTCACCCTTGTGGACAAGTTGCAGAGTCCAAGATGGCAGCTCAGTGTTGGGAAGACCAGGGCAGGCAAAGGAAGAACCTGTTTCCAAACTTGGCATCCATCAGTCTTGGAAGACTATGGTATCGTGCTCGGCGCTGCATACGCTGCATGCGAAGCACGAAAGCCTGGGTTGGATTGTTATGGAGGAGAGGCTGTTCCCCAAGCAGCAGATCCCCCTCTCCACACCACTGAATTAGTCCAATGGAAAGGCAGAGCCAATACGATGGGTTCCAGCTGCGTCTCAGAGCTGGGCTAAGGACAGGAGCTCACCCTGTCTTGTGGGGACCCGGGTCTCAAACCCTGGCCTGCTGGCCTACAGGCAGAGTGTCTTAACCACTTGTGCCACCCACAGCCCTAACCTGTTCCCAGCTGCCAAGATAAAGGCACGGCTGAAGCTTTGGTGTGGCCAAAAGTCCAACTGAGCTGGAGACAAGAGGCTGCAGGAAATGCCAGGATCTCTTCCCCCGCACCCTGCCTGCCACCCCCAGGAATGCCTACCCCTCAGTCTCCCCTGCCATGGAAAACATCATGGATCTCAATAACTAAACATAATGTTTATTGATATGCCAGTGATATAAATAAACAATTTCATAAATAAGCAGTTTCTGATTAATACGGTAAAAGAAAGGAATGTGAGGAGGAAAATGTGGAAAGCTGTCCCTCTCCCCCCCCCCCCCCAGGATGTGATTTTCCCTGTCAGGTTTTGATCAAAAGCAGATTTTGCTGTGCCCATAAGGACTGAAGGAATAAAGTTAAAGGATGGGAATCTCTGGGGCCTGATGGATTCTCGGCCAAATAGAACCAGGCATTTGTGTGTCTTTTAGCTCCTAAACGATATTAGCTCCATAATGAGATTTTTCTGGACAGGCTGCCTGCCACTTTCCATATCTGGAGCTTAAATTGCACAGATTCTTAAACCTAATAAAGAGCAGCCTCACCACCCAGTCCCAGGGGCTGCCTCTGCCGCGCCACTTGCATTCTGACAGCACGCCATGCTCGACAATGTGGTCAGTGCAGTGCATACTCATGTGCTGCCAGGCCGCTGCCTCGAGCAGCAAACAGCGTAGCACACGTGGCAGAAGCTGCAGGGGGTCTGCCAGTCCTGGTCAGAGGCTGGAGAGGTGTGCTGCGGATGCGCAGGGCGGGGAGGGCAGGAGGGTCTCAGGGTGGATCCGGAGTGAGAAGGAGGGCATCGATCCCAGCGGCACCAGGGTCGATCCCAATGCACAGCACTCTGTCAATCATTTGTCCCTCTCTTTTCTAATCCTTGGATTTCCACCAGCTATAGAGCTGGCACAGGTCCGAGAAGACCTATAGTTCTAAATACAGCTGGTGTAGGTCCAAGGAGACCATTAGGACAAAAGCGGGGTGCCCAGAGTGGAGACACATGCCCGAGTAACCTCAAGACTGGGCTTCTGCACCTACCTGCCAAAACCAGGATTTTCAACTTTTCTCTTTGCATGGCATTTTGACAAGATGCTAAAATTGTCAAGGCCCATCATCAGGTTTTGGACACTGGACAAGGCACTCCAGGCTGCCTGACCCTTTGAAGACATGGTATTTATTTAATGAACAACTTAATCTGGCACGTCATGGCATACTGGTTGAGAAGCTGGTTAAGGCAGTGTTTCTCAAAGTGGGGGTCGGGACCCCTTTGGGGGTTGCCTGGAGCTTTCCTGGGGGACGCCTAAAGACGCCTGGTGCAGGGGGTCAGGAGGGAAGACCTGGCAGAAACGCTGGAGCCGCTGCGGCTGGAAGAAGCAGCTCAGAAGGAGCCTCTGAACAGCTGTGAGACAATGTGGAGCCTTGGGGGCAAGGAGGATTGCAGCCTTAGAGCCCAGTTCTATGCATGTCTACTCAGAAGTCAGTCCCATGATCATGAATGGGACTTACTCCCAGGAAACAGTGGCTGGCTCTGCTGCCTGAGATCCCAATCCTATGGAGGCCTCCTCTCACCCAGGTACTTACCTTCCCATTCCTCCCTCCCTCCCTCCCTCCCCTCCTCCCCTCCTCCCTTCTTTCTTTCTTTCTTTCTTTCTTTCTTTCTTTCTTTCTTTCTTCCTTCCTTCCTTCCTTCCTTCCTTCCTTCCTTCCCAGTCACCCCCTCTTAGCTATGCCACATCTATCTATCTATCTATCTATCTATCTATCTATCTATCTATCTATCTGTCATTACGTACTGTTTTTGTGATTAATCACTATGCTTTAATCATATTCAATTTGTAACAATGAAAATACACCCTGCATATCAGATACTTGCATTACTATTCATAACAGTTGCAAAATTACAGTTATGAAGTAGCAACGAAAATAATTGTATGGCTGGGGGTCCCCTCAACATGAGGAACTGTATTAAGGGGTCACGGCATTCGGAAGTTTGAGAACCACTGGGTTAAGGTGTCCAGTTCCCGCAGCTCTTTCAGCACAGCCCAGTCCCAGCTGCAACCCGGGGCTTTGGTGACCTTCCAACCCAACTCAGAAGACCCCAACTCCCAAGCACAGGGAGGCAGGGCTCAAAAGACATGCTGCCCAGAAGCCCCAGGCAGCCAAGCATGCTTGAGCCCTCTTTCCCCCTCCCAATATTCCATGCCGTGTTATGTGCTGTTTCCCCCTCCTCACCATTTCTATGCTTTTCTTACAGCTTCATCCCATCTGGATGTCCCACATCTCTTTGGTTTGGCAACGCCTTTTCACCACCGAATGAGTCCTCTTCCCCGGCCTCGTCTTTTCTGCACAGCCCCTTTCCCAGCATTTGTTCCCAACCCCTCCCAAACAGGCGCACTCCACTCCTTCCAGATGCTGCAAGACTCCTTTTCAACAAGGTGGTCCTGGCATTGTGGCCACGGAGTTGATGTGGCCACGGAGTTGAGGGAATGAGCCACGTATACATCGCTCTGCCTGCTCATTTTAATATTCCTCCCCGTGACTCCCAGGAACCAAAAGCAAGAATTTTGCAGATTAATTACCAATCCAAAATCAATGAGAACAGCATTGCTGGAAACCATTTCCAATTAATTAACAGATGGAAACCGGAAGGAGTGGCGTCTGCTTGCCCAGGAGCAGATGAAAGGCTGCAGGAGGACATAAATAAGATGAGCTGGAACTTCTAGTAAGTGGAGGAAAATCTGACCTGATAGGAAGAATTGACACCTGGTGGGATGATGTTTCCCATGACTGGAATGCACAAATGGAAGGCTCTGGATTCCTTGGGAAGAACATACGTGGTAAAAGGTTGCAGTAATGTGTGTTTTGGAATGAGAGATAAACCGCCTACATGGAACCTTTTATCTATACACTAGCAAAAAGCGTGCCCACGTTGCAGGAGTAAAATTCCCCCATAAGCCATCCCCCCGTGGTGCAATATCCCCCAGGAGCAACATCCCTCCATGCGCATCTGTCCCCCAACGCACATCAGTCCCCCCCATGCGCATCTGTCCCCCAATGCACATCAACCCCCATACACATCAACCCCCCATGTGCAAGTCCTGCGTGCACAACATCCCCAATGCACATCCCCCCATGCGCATCAACCCGCATGTGCAACATCCCCCATGCACATCATCCCCCCATGTGCATCATCTCGCCATATGCATCAACCCCCCATTGACATCAAAACCCCATGTGCATAGTTCCCCATGTGCATAGTTCCCCATGTGCATTATTCCCCCATGCGCAACATCTCCCCATGCACATCATACCCCCATGCGCATCAACCCCTCATGTGCACCTTCCCATGCGCAACCCCCCCCCCATGTGTAGCATCCTCCCCAGTGCAACCTCTTCCTCCGAACATCCCCCCCCCCCCCAGTGCACCAGGCACTGAGCACCAAATTGGCTGGAGGCTGGTCAGTCTTCCATGTTAAGTATAGGACAAAAACAGGTTGCACCCCTTTTCAGCCCCTGAAGGGTTCAATTTCTCCACATCGATTTTTGGTGAGTATTCATGTGACAGAAGGAACTCCCTCCCAGAATTTCATGCTTCTAGATCCAGGGCTTGGGCCAGAATATCCCTCAGACACCGATTCTTCAATGCAAAGTATAGGGTGGAAAACGTGTTGTGCCCTTTTTACCTCCTTCCGGTTGGAATTTCTGAAAACCGGTTCTTGGTGCACCCCTCGGTCATGGAAGGAACACCCTCCCCAAATTTCACGCTTCTAGGCCTGGCAGTTTTGGCAGGGCGTTGATGAGTCAGTGAGTGACTTTTCTCTTTCATATACAGACCGTCGATTATTTGACTCACGTTCGAAGTGGTTGGAAGTGATACCAGTCACAGGTCTGACTTCTTGGGCAGTTGTTAGGGCCCTGCTACCCATGGGCTGCCAGACACTATTAGATGACGCTGCCCAGTTCATCTCTGTAGAATTCAGAGGGTTTATGGGCAGGTATTTGATTTGCCAGGTCACATCAGCCCCTTTCCGTCCAGCCGCAAATGGCCAGGCAGAGCAGATGGAGAGCACCACTAAGGAGGCCTCTCTCGTACTGTCCAGGCTGACTGGGATCATCGGCTGGCAGCAGTTCTTTTTAGCCGGCGAGTGAACCCTTGCACTACCACAGGCCATAGACCTGCTGAACTTTCAATGGGGTGGCATTAATGGGGTGCAGTCTGTCCAAACGCTTGACAACCCTTTTGGACAGATTGTACCCTGACAGAACTGACAGACTGTCAACTTGAGACACAAGAGCCAGTCCGCAGCGTCAGTCCTGATGACTGTGTCTATGTCAGGAACTATCCACATGGTCCTGCGTGGATTCCAGCAACCGTTTTCTGCGCCACAGGTTCTGATTCGTATGAGGTGGCATCCCAGATGGAAGGATTTTTGGATCCCAAACTACATCATCTGGATCAGATGCACCTGGAGTGCCAGATTCAGCGCCAGTGACCTTTTTCCCTGACCCCAGTGATCAACAACAAGCTGGGTTCAGAACAGGAGCCAGTCCAAACTTAACATGGCAGGAACTGGAGCCTTCTCCAGTTCTACCTGGACAGGCAATGTTAGAGTACCTACAGAGAGTCCTCCTACAGCAATTGTTCTGACTCCAGAAAATATTCCGGAGCAGACAAGGGAGACTGAGGCCCGTTCTTCATGAGAGGACAATGTATGGAGGACTATGTTTGTTGATGCTGAATTATATTTGGGGGGGGGGTGTTATGTACTGAGTATTGCCACTTGTGGGAGAAGCAGTGATTCTAATGATTGGTTGCCCAAATCAGGCGAGATTCACGCATGGCTGGATTACATATATTTGAGGTATTTTTAGTGTGTTGTGTGTGATTTTAACATGTGTTTTGGTGTGAGGAATAAATCACCTACATGGAACCTTTTATCTAAGCCTTTGTTATGCTTGAACCCGCAACACAACATCCTCCCAAAAAACAAAGGGGTTGAACAAACTGCACTGCTGGAGCTTCTTCCCCCAGAGGTCAGTCCCCCTCCGTGCGGTGCAAGCACCTCTTTTCTGGGGGAGAAGCGTGGGCAGCCCTGTGCGTGTGGAGCATCAAGAGACTCTGGAGAGGGGATCATTCAGGGATCAGCAAGGGAAACTCACTGGGTTGGCTTCAGTCCCTGAGCTTAAGAGGGAGAGGAGGAGGAGGAGGCAGAGGGGAGGGAGGCAAGAGGGTGTGAGTGGAGTTCTTTGGTGACTGCTTCTCCCAAGTCTTGCTGTGCCCAGTTCCAGGCAGCTTCATGGAGATGCATCGTGGTCTTGGCATCACCACCCCAGTTTCCGTGGGTGTCATTGATCTGGCCAGTCAGGCACGCAGGGCGAGAGTGTGGATGGTCCAGAGGGTGGCCTCGGCAGGCTGCAGTCCTGGCAGTCCTGACTCTTCTTGATCCCAGTCCCAGAGGAGCTGTGGAGAGACCAGGAAGAGCAGAGACGAATCAATCAGGAACATGCGTATCCCTCAGAAGGGGGTCGCCTTCACCTCTGTTCAGGGCTCCAAAGGTCATCCCAGAGGAGAGGGTCAAATGCGAGATTTTGTTCAGCTACTTGTGTTTTTCAGCTTTTCCAGGCTGATCCTTCCCTGAGTGGCGCCTCTTGCTTTCCTTCTGCAAGAATATCCAGAGTAGCCAAACCAAAATGTAGACGGATCCAGGTCCATTTCTGGCATGTTTACTCCGTTACCCTGAAATTGCAGGATAAATGACTGAGCACACCGTAAGATTCAGAAAGAGGAACCCAAGTGACGCACCAAATGCCCATTTAATTGAAGTAATTCATTTCATCTCGTTGGGATGGAGCCTGGCAGGACCTGCAAGATAATGAGGAAGAGCCGTCATAATTAAGATGAAACGCTCAAGGCACTTAATCAGTGACGTGCTGGGAGCTCAAGGCTGGGGAGGCGCAGCCACTTGAATGCGCAGGCGCGCTCCTTCCCCTCCCCTTGAGCTCAGTCTCTCTATCTTGACTTCCTTGATTCTCTCTCTCCCTCCCCCCAAAATAAACTTCTAAAAACCTCCCCTCTTCTTCCCCCATCAGTAAGATAGTGTCATCCCCCCTCGAGGCACTTCCCTTGCTGCCTCCCCTCCTGCATTGTGGATCCAATACCTCCCAAAGCTTGCAGATGCAGGTCACCTGCCTTTTCTGATTGGAAGCCATCCAGGACTGAGACTGCTGATGTAGATGCCAGCCATGCTTGCAGCCATTGGATACTAACTCCTTCCCAGTGTTATGGATGTGCGGCCTGGTTCACTGGCTGTGCTGGAGCTGAAAGGAGCAGCATGGAAAGGCAAGCAACATTTTTTTAACTTGTTAGATGAAGTGAGGCTCTGCCTCCCCTGACTGCACGTAAGTGGTGACCCAAGTTTCAGACTTGGATTCTTCCATTGCATCAGAACACCCAAGAGCCCTCCGCTCAATCCTAACGAAATCCAGCCTCTGTAGCAGAGCTAGTGGGATGCAGATGCACTGCCGGGTTCGGGGCACAGTCATGGAGGGAGGAAACTTTAATTCACTCACTTGGGAATAAGGCTCTGTTAGCCTAACATGACTCTAGATCTGTGCCAACTACTTCAGTGCAAGCCCAAGCTGAGGACAGGACAGGTGAAAATCAGGCAAGGATATTGGTACAAGTTGCTGGAGCCAAAATTGGCACCTCTGGAATGCTCCCCTCTTCCTCCCCCTCCCCCTCCTGCCTGCCCACTGCTGGCAGCCTGGCACCTGAAGGGCAGTGGGCTCTGCTGGCGAGGCAGTGGTGCTTCTGCCTCCTGTGGCAGAGCTCTCCAAAAGGCCACCAGCACCTGCTGTGCCTGCGGTCAGCACCCACTTCATGGTAGCAAAAGAGTGTTCTGCAGACATCCTGCCCTCTTCTCCCTGGCCACAAAGGTGTGTTGGGAAGTCAGGGACTGGCCTCCTGTGTCTGGGGAGCTTTGATCTCATGTCTCCCATAATGATCTTCAGCTTTTTCCTATCCAAGGATGGAGTTCTGCTCCTGGAAACTCTGGACCTCGTGCAGGAGTGTCTGTAGGTTCAGCATAGCGTTAGGATCAGGGCCAAGCGCAGGCTATAGTGGACTTTGGGGCAGCCAAGGGAATGTGCTTTGTGGCAGGGGTGAGGTTGGTGAAGATGGTGGCCTGGGCTGGTTGGAGGCACTCAGCCTGCTGGGGGAGGCTCCCTTCCACCATTCTCAAGGCTTCAGCAGGTCACTACGGACTCACCAACCAGGGTGTTTTGCACTGGGAGGCCTTCCTTGGCCTGCTTCCTGCCCTCCTCCTGCTTCCGTGTAAGGCAGCAACAAGCATGTTGGGCTCCGGAAAGAGGAAACTGGTGTCTCTCATGTTTTATTCACACCCTAAAAGCTCTGACAAAGTCTGACAACAACACAACAGCGGACAAAGACTGCACTTAAAATGCTGTCCTCACTCCACAGCCGAACACTTGATGGGGACTGGGGGGGGGGGAGGGAAAAGGGCACGTGCTGGTGCAGAAGAAGACAGCAATTACTGTTTGAAACACAAGGTCTCTAATGATGCCTCAGCAATAGTATTTCAGTCTTGTGGCTCCTCCACTCTCAGTGCCTCTGGGGGGGCTCCTGGGAGGACTTCTTTCCTGGCCGGACGCGGGAGTAAGAGATGCTCCCACCTCGTGGACACAGCTGGACGAGGAGAGCACGGAACGGGAACCTCCAAGCACCTACTCAAGCACCTACTCCGCCAGGCAGCAGCTCCCTTTCTGTACATGGATCTGCTGCAAGTTTAGGGGGAGTCTCAACTTGAGTCCTGGAGGGTCATCAAGGGCTCAGAAAGTGTCCCCATTAGGACTCAGTGTCCATCTGAATGTGGTTGCAAGATGCCCGCAGGCCTTGATGGCAGGTTTTGAGGGTCTTCCCAGGGGCAGCGCCTTCTTCTCCCAGTTCTCCCTCCTCTCTGGACCAGCTTCAAGAGGCAGCCCCCTTGCTTTGTCAGCCCTTGCTCAGGGTGAGTTGACTCAGTGGAATGGCATGAAGTGAGGAGGAAGGCAAAGTTAAGAGGGGATCGATAGGGGAGGTTTATTGTGGAGATAAAAATGCCATCCTTGGGAAAGGGGGTCAAACCAAACACGCCGCTGTGTGGTATTGTCAGCAGTCACTCAGCGGGGAGGTCTTCAACACCAGCTGTTTCCAGGCAGGCGAGAGGGAGGCACAGAAGCGGAAACGATGCTGGAGCAGAACGTGTGGCTGCCCAGGAGGAGACAGGCTGAAGAGTGAGGATCATGCTCAGCCAGGTGGAGAGGGAGGTGATCGGGAAGAGAAGCAGGGAAACCCCAAGCAGCCTCCCTGCCCCAACCGCTGGAACAGAACTGGCAGCCTGGGTCTTCCACGTCCAGATTGGTTGCAGGAAATGATGTGCCAGGCCAGGGGGCAGCTGCTCTGAAGAGCCCAACTCTGGCCTCTTGGAACAGAAACCGCATGGCACATATGCAAAGGCCACGCTCCACCCATGCTGCTAATTCGCATGTGGGAATCCCTAGCTGGCTCCTCGGCCCATAGCACTGAAGTGCCATCCAGCCATGCAGGCACTTGGCTAGTGGCATCACTATTCCTTACATAGCAGCCCCCAAGCCTCAAATGCTGCAGGAGGAGCACCCAGCACACCCACTCCTGCTCTGCTCAATTTGCTCTGGGTGGAAGATGGGGAGGGTGGACTGGACAGAAAGACACTTGGCCCCATGCCAGGGAGCTGCATTCTGCTTCCAGGGGTTCACCAAGGACAGAATCAGTGGATTGCTGAGGAGGCCAGGGGTAGGCTGTAGAAGGTGGGGGGGGGGGCAGTGCCATGATCGCCAGTGACATCTGCCCAGTGCAGGCAGGCTGGCCTGGCAGAGATTCCACTTTAGGAATATCACCTGCCAAGAAATCTGAGCAAAGATCATCTGCAGAGCTTTGAGGATGAGAAGGTGGACAGGGAGGGAAGGCTGTGCAGAAGGGCAGTGAATGCACCTTTGAGGGACCTTCGACATGCTGGGCCGAGCTAAAGTCCATGTAGGCTGCCTTTCTGGCCCTCCTGCCAAAAGGTTTGGACACCCTTTTGGTATCGACCAATCTAAGCTAAGCGGGGTCCTTCCAAGTGCACCAAGTGGAGCAGCCTCTGAGCTCTGGGGTGGTTTGTTGGGGTTGGGCTCCAGCGGGCAACAGCCACTCGGTACCCTGCCTGGAGGTTCCCATCGTCACCTGATGCCCAACAGGGCTGATGCTTTTTGCCGCTGTTCCTGGCAGGTGCAAAATGTAGCCCAGGGTCTGCTCACTGCCTGGCCCTCCTTGTCCCAGCCCTACCAGTTTACATCCTCTATGTCCTGCGGCTCCTGCAGTGTTTGCTGCCCCTGCTGCCCCTTTTCCATTGGCCTCAAGATCATGGCGGGCAAGCTGGGCTCTTAGCAGCCCTGGTGCACCATCCATGCACCTCCTTGGCAGTTTTCTGCCTGCTGGAATCCCATGCTGCTGAAGTGGCTAATGGGCTGTCTGTGTTCTTGCTTCTCCCAGGAGGGCTTGTGCTACTTTGGCTGGGACGACTCCTCGTGTTTGCTCCCTGCTTCTTCCAGCATAAACCTGCACACAGGTGCCTTGTGCAGCGCCTGTGCAGCTTCCCCTCCCTGCCAAATCAGGGCTCCCTCCTGTGCTTTTGCCTCTGCAGGTGCCCTTGTTCTGATTGCTCCAGCAAATCCACCCGAGGACCGGCAGGACCGTGTTGCTCAGGACGGACCCTTAGCTTGCCAAACACTTTTGGTGGCCTCCGGAACTCCTTCCTTGCAGGAGACCCCTAACCTCTCCTTGTCTGTTTATTTGCTGGGGGTGGGGGTGGGGAGTCCATGCTCACAGAAGGAAGGAGAAGCTTTCTGAGACCTGAACACCACCATCCACCAATCACAAGCTGGTAGGAGCCCTTCTGGCCATCCAAATGCCAGGAGCCACTCACACATTACCCTTCCTTCCCCTGGCAGGAAGACCCAGGCAGCCCCAGGAAGGGGCCAGAGCAGCCACAACTGGGCCAACAAGGAATGAGGACCTCAGCAGCAGCCCCCATCGCCATCTGGAGAGATGCTCCATGACACCAAAAGGACACGGGGAGGCAGCAGTGCAGGCAAGGAGGGAGTTGAAGCCGGGCACCTAGATGAGCACATGGCGTCATGTGAGGCGATGCTGCGGGAAAACAGGCCCAGTTGTACCCTCGGTCTGTGTGGCAACGGCTGCCTCGAACCCCTGGCTTTGGCAAATGCCCAGGTGGGTCGGCCCCTGCTTGGTGGTCTGGACTGTTTGCTGCCCCACTTCCCAGATGCTGTGAGCTGGGACTCCCTTTTGCTTCCGCTCAAGCTTTCTGCATCCTTCAAATACAAAACCTTAAGATCAACATACAGAAATGTTATTAACACCAAATATTTAAATACCAAAAGGTCTCCAGAATGTTGAAGGAATTATTGTGGTGGTTCTAACCTGCAAATGTCTTGAAGGTCTGAAAGGAAACCCAGTGCGCTTCTCACAGTCAACAATGTCCGGGCCCCACACAAATCTCTCTTCAATGCAAAGAAAAGGTTGGGGAAACAAACCAAACGAGAAGGGTCCCAAGAAGGCCTCTGGGGGAGGAAGGGGGGCTCTCACTGCTGCGCATCTCCCTCCCCTGTCTCGTGTCAAATGGTGGCCACCCAGCAGGGATCAGGACCATCTGAACAACCAGACAGAGCCAGGGTGAAGTAACGGAGAGCCCGGCAGCTTCTTTGTGTCAGGAGTGAGGACCCCTCATGCCCAAGACAGACTCCCTGGAAATGCCCCCTGCCTGTTGTCTACCTCTTTCTGGCCCACGGACCACATTCTTCAGTCCAACCTCCACCCCATTGCCCTTCACGGAAAGAGTCTCCATCCCACTTCTTCCTGCCCTTTTCGCAGCCATCCCCCCCAAAGCTGGTCTCAGTGTTGCAAACAGTATTTTAAGGGGAGCTTCTTGTTTTCTCTGTTCTTCATGCCCAGATAGTTGAAAATAATTGGGAAGCTGGAGGATCAAAGCCGTCACCAGGGGAAGGAGCAGCATCTCACCCAGGTGCCGAAACAACACTTGCTGAGTGAGTAAAGGAGCTCGGAGACCTGAGCAATGCAGAGCTTTCCGGCTCGGCTCCTCAATCCCAGTGACAAGGTCCTTCCTGGGCTCCCCGCTCTGTGGCCAGAAGCCAGGAGGGGTTGGAGCTCAAGCTTCCACCATTCCCCTTCCCCACTGGACGCTCTCCTCCCCTTCGCACCAATTACACAGGAGATTTCCAGGTAAAAGACCCTGCCCAGGTCCCCTTAGCCGGAGGCAGGGAATGCTCTGTGGACCATCCAGGACAGGGAGAAGGATGGAGTGTCTCCCCTGAGCTTCTGAGCCCCACTGACTGGGTCAGAAGTGGAGGCCTGCCTGGCTCAGCTGGCTTCCCCTTCACTCAGATTGCTGTGCCCATTCAGGTGGCCCAAGGGTGGAGCAAGGAGGGTCCTGCTTGGGAGAACCTGGTGTGCAGTGCAGGTGAGTTCCCTGCTCCACCCAAAGCTAGCAGGACGTCTGTATTCCCAGCACACAATCCAAGCTACTTGTGGGGTTTGGAGAAGGACATCACAAGACCTGGAGACCAGTGAGGTTCTGGAGCTTGTCTTGTGGGACACAGAGAAGGCAGCCCTTCTCCCCAGCAGGTCTCAGCCTGCCAGCCCAGAGTGTCCTTCCAAATAGTAGGACCTGCACCTGCTGGCTGGATTGCCAACCCCTGGGCCTGGGCCTACTTGCTGACATCGCACCCAGCTGTGCAACCTCCTTCCAGAGGTTTTAAGGAATCATTTCAGGAAAGACCAGCCACATTTACTGGCCTATGAAGCTTCCTTTACAGGGGAGTCAAGGAGTCAGGCCAGGCATCCAACCGAGAGCATCCTCTTTATTAGAAGCACTGCTTGGAACAACGGCTATAAAAGCCGGAGCTGACCAGCCGATAAATCCAGGGCAGCCTCAGCTGCTGCAAGAGAGAGAGAGAGAGAGAGAGAGGCTGGGCTGCTTCAAGGTGGGGGGGAACCATCTGTCTGAAAGCATCAGGAGGACCTTCCCATTGCACCAAGGAAGGCCCAGGGACCTTCTCTGGTGCCAGTTTGGACTGCAGGTGGCCAGTGATATCTACTGGGGAGGGTGGCAGAGTGACCCTCCCCCAGTGCCAGGCGACTATGGTGTTTGAAGTGTCCCAGACTGGGGAGCAATCAAAGTGTGGCCTGCCTGCTTGCCCTCCGTGATAGCCACCTCGAGTGTCCCCTTTCTAGGAAGAAAGCTGGAATAAAAAATGAATGAATGAATGAATGAATGAATACTGGGCTCTGCCTTTCAAGCCTGTGGTCCCAGCCACAGCAACCAATCTTTGCTGCTCCCAGGCATGCTGTGGGCTTTTTTTCCCAGTCTGCAAGGAATTCACCTGTAGGCTCCAGTGTCCACCAAGAACATAAGAAGAGCATCTTTTCTGAGTCAGGCCAAAGGTCCGTCTGGTCTGGCCTCCTGTATCTCATTGGGGAGCATCAGATGCTTTGGGGAGCACACAAGACCACGAGAGATCTGCATCCTGGGCCCCCCCCTGCACCTGGCATGCAGAGACATCTCACTCCTTGTAACCCATGATGGAGTCTCCCTCCAGTCTCCCTCCTTCCACTTACCTCATCACCCAAGGTATATGCTGACCCAGGCAGGTCACGAAGACCCTCTCTGTTGTCTGGGCATCTCCGTCTCCCACACTGGAAATCTGCTCCTTAACATGCAACAGCATGAATTGCTTCCTGCTGCCTTTCCTGGGGAGAGGAAGAATCTTTGTCCTCAGCGCTTTTCCTAGGACTCTTTAATGGATCAGAGATGGCCAGACAAGGCCTTTGGTGGGCTCAAGCTGGGCAGGCTGAGAGGCAGGTGGCAGCAGCTCCTTTTGAGATGCTGAAAAGCTCTTCTCCCACCCCCACCCCAGGCACAGTGCCTCCGGGGAGACCAGAGCATAGGCCAAACTGCACATGGGAGGCCTGGAGCATGGACCGACTCCTCTGCTTCACCCCATCCAGCCAGTGCAACCTGCCTGGAATCCCAGAGCCAGGACAGGACCTGCAGCAGGGATCGAGAGAAGCAGGCTTCCCCAAGCAGTGCAAGGAGCACAGCAACTTTGTGCTGATGCTGCTTTGGGGACACAATCAGTCGTGACTGGGCTGCAAGTTCTTTGTGGTCTATTTGGGACCAGTGTGGGAGGAGCTGGAGCCGGAGGAGCCGAGTCCCTTTCCTGAGTCAGACCGTCCAATGTCCACACATGCACAGGTGTGCACTGAGCCAGCACCAAAAGTCAGAGTCATCACCAAATGTGGCCCAGCTGTCTGCTTGCACCTTGTCTTTCTGGTTCTTCCTGTGACTCTTTGGATGGTCCCCATGCATTGGCACCTGCCTGGCGCCCCTCTGGAGCACACCCCTCTCTCTGAGCATGGAGGACGTGTTGCATACCAGCGGGTGAGTCTTCTGAGCCGGGGGCCCCTCTGCAGCTGACTTCATTCACCTGCAGCAGCTGGCGGAGATGGCTCAGTCCTGTGTTGGGGGCTCAGAAACCTTGCCTTCAGAAACCAAGTGGGTGGGTCAGGGACCCGCATGCCGTGCTGTCGGGGCCAGGGAGGCTCAGGTGTGGCTGGTGCCGGGCCGCCTGGCCCCTTCAGGAGCCCTCCCAATTGCTACTGTAAGAAGCCGCCTTGAGCGGTGCTCAACGTTGCCAGTTAGATTGTCTTTGAAAGGCTAAGAGGAGTCGTTATCGTGAGTAAATCCAGCACAGATATCTATCAACATCCCCTGTTGCAGAACACAAATGAAACATCCCAGATAATCTCTGATGGAATGTAAACATGGCCAACTACAAGCATTTAATTACTTTTTCATTCATTTTCTTGTCTCAATTAGTTTTACTCCTTGTATCTCTTCCATCGGGGTGTTCTTTGGGAAAGAGGCTGGTGCAGTCGAGATGGGCAGGATGAGAGACAGGCCGGAAAAGGCCACTCGCTCGCTGGGAGGGTCGGAGGCTGCAAAGGACGTCTGGGCTCAGGGGAGCTGCCCTGCCCCACACGGTGTAGCCACAGCGCAATGCGCGCTGGTGGGTGGCAATAGGAGAGAAAGGGAGGATTTTTCAAGGCAAAACAATATTCAGCAATGCTGGGGAGGCCCATGCCTGGAGTTCCACAGGGGCTGGGTTCAGATCACTGGGGTCTCACCCTCGGTGCAGCCCCCTGCAGACAAGCGTATCCACCCAAAGGAAGCCTCAGCCACCAAAATGGCATTGCAGGAACTCCTCCTGCATTGGATGGGTGGAATCCCCTCCCAGGAGAAGCATGCCGAGCCCCTGCCCTGGCCTGCTTTCACCTGGGAGTGGAGGCAATAGGGCCACGTGTGTCACAAGTGGAAGAGGGACTTGACGCAGTTACTTTGATCTGGAGTCCAGGAACTGCCAAACCAACATCCTCAAGCATTCCTGGGTACAAATGGGGTCCATTTTGGGTGCAGCATTTGCAGCAGCCTGTTGGTTGCATTCTTCAAATTCTAAAATGAACAATGTCTTTGGCTGTCCTGTGATGCTTTTCGTCCCCTGCTCAGTTTAGGGGTACTCAAGATGGTGCCACAGATGAAAGGACACCTTATAGCTTCTCTCCCAAGTGAGTGTGTTCTACTTAGGAATAAATGGGGAGACATAAAACTGGAAACTCCCTACTACCCCCCCCCCCCCCCAAGCAGAGGGTGCAGCCTCCATGCAGAGGTCCAAAGCAAGCCACAGCAAACAAAGAAGGGTCTCTGAAAGGGTTTAGTCTTGCATTTGGAGACCACTTGGCTGGTCCTGGCCTGGATGGGGCTTTGCCCTCCTCAGGTTTACAAAAGCCCAAGAACAATCTCCTTACTGGCTTCGCCAGCTTTTCAGAACTGAATGAAGAGCACTCAACAGGAGCTGAGGCTTCTGCTGACCCCAGTCCAAAGATGGGGAGAGGAGGAATTCTTGTGGGTGGAGGGGAGACTCACCCAAGCCTGGCTGGCAGCATGAGGCCTCCTCGAGGCACTGAGGCACAGGAGCAGCAGGCTGTGCAGAGGCGTCTACTGACCACCAGTCTTTGGAAGTCTTTGCAGAGCCAGCCGTTGGTGATGCGTCTCCTGCATGGGTGCTGACTGCAGCACAGAAGTCTGAGTCATCCCCAAAGGCATCCTTCCCACAGCACTCCACTGACTGGAAAGGTCTGTGCCGTCCCATCCCATTCATTCCAGTGCTGGTGAGCTGGTGTGAAGGGGAGGGGAGGGGTGGGGAAGGGAGGAGCAGGAGGGAGGCTGGCAACAGGGACAGGTCCAGCTAGTGAGCAGGCCACCCCATGCACAGAAGCAAGGGTGGCAAGGAGGTGTGGTGTGCACCGCCGGTTCAGCTCCAGGGTGGGGGGCCGGAGAGCCAAGCCCCCTGGATGTGCCTGTGCAGCCCTTGGGGCAGTGGCCCTGACTCGGAGGTGCAGCCTTGTGCCTCCCAGGGACAAAGACGGGTAACACAGCCAAGGAGAGAGAGGCGCAAAGGAGGAGGGGGGGTGGCAGGTGCAGGGCTGAGGCTTTTCCAAGGTCATCAGGGGAGGAGAGGCAGGAGAAGGAGCCGGGCAGGGGCACAGAAGCTCTTCCACACCACCTGGACTGGTAACCTGCAGGTGGAAGGTAAGCCTCAACGCAGTGTGCTCCAGTCCCAACCCAGCGCTTTGCAAAGGATGGGCAGTTCCCTTCTTTTGGGGTCCAGTTGCGGAGGGGGCTTTGATGAGCAATTTCCTGCTTGCCACGGAGCCCCTGTGGCTCCACTGGAACTGGCAATGGGGCTGGCAAGGAAGGGCCAGGGCCTCTTCCTGGGGCCTCTTGTGGCTGCGTTTGCTGCAAGGACCAAGAATGAGGGCATCTTCTCCAAGCAGAAATAGGCAGGTGGGTTCAGCTGTGGTTGACCCTCGCAAACATTTGCTTCTGGGCCAATATTCTGTTTGCACCTGCTCAAAGGGAACACATGTTCTGCTCTGGGTCACAGGACCTCCGGGCATTCACACCACACACGTGTGCCTGCACATGCATGCAGGGGTGCTGGTGGTCAAGAGAGGCGGGTGCCCCAGTCGGCTCTCCATTCCCCTCCTCCAGGTCTGCTCGGGCAGCAGCCTCTGCCAATAGCCAGTGGAAGGAGGGAGCAACATTCACTGGGTAAGTAAGAGGCAGCTTGTTAACAAGAAGAGTAATTAACCAGGGAAGAGCTTTGCCCAGGGGAAGTGGCAGATTCATCTGCGTGGAAGGAAGGGAGCTCCAATGCCTTGCCGAGGATCTGGCTGTGCAGCGCCACAGCCAGGAAAACATGTGCTCTCAACAGCCAAGAAGCTGGACGACAAGGACACAAGAAGAGCCCTGGGGGTGTCTCTCTCCCAGCATCCCATTTCCTCACAGCGGGCCTCCAGTAGTCCTGGGGGAGGCACAGGGGGATCCTCTTCCACCACCCTCCGTCCCCTTTAGCTCTTACCCTGAGCCCCAAGCACCATCTGACTGGCATGACGGGGAACTGTTGGTAGACCCTGCTCCCCCAAGCCCCTTGAAAGACACCCACATTCGTAGCCACCTCTATGCCTTGTGGCAAGGAATGCCATGGGCTGATTTTGGACTCTGTGAAAAAGTCCCTCCTATTGCTCATCGTGCTAATCCGTTTCCCCGGCTGGGAGATGGAGGAAAACTCTATGTTTGCCTCTTCCATGCCAGGCAGGGGAGTGTCAGAGTAACTGGCCTCAATGAATTCAAGTCATTTGGACCGGATGAGCTGCATCCTGGAGTTCTTAAGGAACTGGCAGATGTCCTTGCAGAGCCTCTGTCGATCATCTCTGAGAAATCCCTGAGGAGTGGAGAAGAGCCTGGACTGGAAGAGGGCAAATGTAGTCCCAATCTTTAAGAAGGGGAAGAAAGAAGACCCGGGAAATTATAGACCACTCAGTTTGACTTCAATCCCAGGGAAGGTATTAGAGCAAATCATAAAACACACAATTTGTGCACATCTAGACAAGTATTCGGTGATCATAGAATCATAGAATCCGAGAGTTGGAAGGGACCTAGTAGGTCCCTTTCCTAGGTTCCTAGGAATTTCATAGTAGGTCATCTAGTCCAACCCCCTGCCTGCAGCAGGAAATCCCCCTGGAGCATCCCCGACAGGTGCTGGTGGAGCCTCTGCTTGGAGACCCCCAGTGAGGGAGAGTCCACCACCTCCCTTGGCAATCTCTTCCACTGCCCAACCACCCTCACCATCAGGAATTTTTCCGGATTTCCAACTGGAATCTCCTCTCCTGTTGAATTTCATTTTCATCAGTGACTTAGAGAGGAAGGGATACGGGGGAGCCTGATCCAATTTGCAGATGACACCAAGCTGGGAGGAGTAGCAAACACAGCAGAAAAAGGAGAAACCTCCAGGAGGATCTGGATAAACTGGAATCCTGGGCTGGAACAAACAGAATGAATTTCAACAGGGAGAAGTGGAAGGTTCTGCACTTAGGAAATAAAAACCAAAAACATAGGTATAAAATGGGGGATACTTAGCTTGGCAGCACAACATGTGAGCGGGATCTTGGAGTCGCCACTGTGGACCACAAGCTGAACATGAGTCAGCATGTGATGTGTCTGCAAAGAAGGCAAATGCCATTTGAGGCTGCATTAAGAGGACTGGAGCTTCCAAGTCGCCAGAAGTTCTAGTTCCTCTTTACTCTGCATTGGTGAGACTCACCTGGAGTCCTGTGTTCAGTTCTGGGCTCCTCACTTGAAGAAAGATGCAGCCAAACTGGAGCAAGTCCAGAGGAGAGCGACAAGAAGGATCAGTGGGATGGAAGGGAAGCCCTACCAGGAAAGGTTGGGGGAACTTGGGATGTTCAGCCTGGAGAAGAGGAGGCTGAGGGGAGACATGATTGCCCTCTTCAGATCCCTGAAGGGCTGTCATAGGGAGGAAGGGGCTCATTTGTTCATAGCTGCTTCTGAAAGCAGAACCAGAACCAATGGGGACAAACTGCCAGAGAGGAGATTCCGGTTGGAGATCCGGAAAACATTCCTGAGGGTGAGGGCAGTTTGGCAGTGGAAGAGATTGCCAAGGGAGATCATAGAATCCTAGAGTTGGAAGGGACCTAGTAGGTCATCTAGTCCAACCCCCTGCCTGCAGCAGGAAATCCCAGGTGGACTCTCCCTCACTGGGGGTCTTCAAGCAGAGGCTCCAGCAACCCCTGTCGGAGAGGCTCTAGGAGGATTTCCTGCTACAGTAGGGGGTTGCTCTGATGCTCTGATTCTAGGTTTGGGCTGCCAGATTCTTCCTGCCCATTGATCCCCTGGTTCATGTTTCCTGGAGGGCTAATGGGAATGGTGGCCGGTTCTTCACACACCACACTGTAGATTGCAAGATCTGCATTTCTGATGTTAAATAAATCATATGTGAGTGGGGTGTGCATAATTTATGACTCTTCCTTGATGCTTCAGATCCAGTATTTCTCCCTTGCATGGAAAAGGACGGCTTGATTGTCAGGCGTAATGGAAAGCAGAGATCATCTGTTTTGAAAACCACTTGCCTTCCTGGAAAGTGTGCAGGCGTGTGGGGGTGGGGCGGGGCAGAGCAGAAAAGGCCATTAACGGGGGCGATTAATGTGGAAGGACTGGCGGGGCGAGCGCTGGCGTTGATGCATTCTGCAGAAACTCATTAGTGGGCAGAGGGGCAGAAAAACCCACAAATATGCTCCCCCAAGTCCACTGGAAAGAAAGCACGAGTGGCACGTGGTTGCTCTTGTTTGCACCTGCTGAGAAAAACCCACAGAGAGAAGATTGTCTTCTGGTTGGTGCTGCGACCCTTTTGTCCAAGACAGGCTCCGGTGCCAGGTGTTGAGGGGGGAGCCAGGCTGGCCGTGAAGAAGCAGCCGCAGCTTGACAAACCGTCCTCTCTTTGTGCGCCCTTTTCCATCTGTGATAGAAGGGCATGTTTTTCCTCTCTTATGGGATGGATCCAATGGAGCCATCTCTGACTGGCTTAGAGCCCCAAAGCCAAGCATGTGCACTTCTGCACACGTGTGTTGGCACCCCCTGATTTCAGGACCTTCACAGGCAGCCACCGCAAAAGAGGCAGGATCAGCAAAATGCTCCATCTAGAGAGAACAGGGTGACCATATAGGACAGAACACAGGGTGCCTCCACCTTTAAGCATGACGTGGAGGAGGGAATGGAGACAGGAGCTGTTTTTTAAACCCTTCTGAGCAAAACCTGCCTCAGTTCCCTCTTCTGTGCAATGCTTAAAGGCAGAGGCACTCTGTCCTCCATTCTGTGTGGTCACCCTGATGGAGGAGGACTCCAGGCAGTCAGTGGCGATGAACAAGGCCTTCCAGGGCCTTCCGTTCCCAGGTCGGAGTTTGACCTTGACCTGCACAGTTTACACTCCAAATATCTTGAGACGGGATTCTTGGCTTTTTGGCCAAACTGGCTGCCCAACCCGTTGACTCTGACGGAGGCTCCACTTCCTTTCTCTGTTAAAGAAAAGCACAGGCTCTGGTCTGGACAGTGGCCGGGTGGAGGCAAAGGCTTAAAGCACCCCCTTCCCACCCAGCCAGCCTCCGCACCCCCACCCTGAAAAGAGAAGGATGGGAGCTTCACAGGTTCTTTCCCTGACTCCTGCACTTGCCTTCCTCCTCCTCACCCCCAAATCAATACAAATAGCCAGAGGCTGGAACTGGCCTCGGTGCTGCTTCCCACCTTGGGCCGTCCTTGCCGGGCGGGTCAGGCCAATTATTTTTCTTTCTGATACTCGGGTGTCAGGAGTTTGGCAGCAAATCATCTCTGGGCTTCTTTGGGGATTAAGCCGACTGCAGCCGGGACGGCAAAGCGCAGGGGGGAGCGCTATTCTGAGAAAGCAATTACTGGCGCCACGAAGGCCTCACAACTCACAATCAGCCTGGCAGCAAAGGAGACCCAGCAGAGCCAGACGGCAGCAGCCCCTCCTTGAAGGCCTCTGCCAGGCACACTCTGGCCTGCCCTGGCACAGCTGGCACTGGTGGGGGTGGGAGCGCCAAGGATGGGGTGGTCCTGGGTGCGGCTGCTGGCTCCACACTGGGGCCCAGCTCAGTTTAGTCAACCTTCAACCCATTGCGGAGCTTCCCTGTGGCCAGCCTGTCAAGACGCTCCTCCTGGCATCCTGGGTACTGGTCTCACAACACACGCAGCTCCTTTGATGAGGACTTTTCCAGGAAAGAAGCCAGACTCCGAGCACAAGGCCATGCGCCATCTCGTTGGCCGGCTTGGCAATGTGCGCCTTTACCTTGTGTGACGCTAACCTCAGTCAAAGGATGGCAAAGGAAGGCCCTGGACAACCAGCGGCTCTTCCACAGACTGACTGGTTGGATGCTTGACAAGCACCCTGCAAGGCAAGCAGCTCTCTGGCCAGGCCCAAGTCGGGCTGCGTTTCAGGATCGCAGACGGCCAGAAGAGCATCCCCACTTCCAGGCACTCAACAGCAAGAAAATGGATCGGGGGTGGAGGGGCTGGAGGAGCAGCTCGCCTGGCAGTGGCCCGAGAAGCCTGACCTGCAGAAGCCCTCAGACAGAGCCATGAGCCTCCTC
Source organism: Cryptoblepharus egeriae (assembly GCA_030015325.1). NCBI lineage: Eukaryota > Metazoa > Chordata > Lepidosauria > Squamata > Scincidae > Cryptoblepharus > Cryptoblepharus egeriae. The sequence goes on from JAREYC010000001.1 coordinate 269,002,973, forward strand.
AGGATCTTCTAGTTTTCAGAAGCCCATGCCAGTCATTCCCACTGAGCAGGGACCCCTCTTTCTCTCTTGCACCCAGTGAGTTTCACCATGTCTCATGGTGGCCCTTCCTCCAGCCCAGAGTCCCCTCCACTGGGTCTGCAGAGGGCGTCTACCTGCAAAGGTGCTTCTTGGGCTGCCCCAGACTGGCCTCACTCCTTAAAGGCCTTCTCCATGGACAGTGGTGTGGATGTGCAGAGTGCTCCTGCACCTTCCCAGTGAAGCTGTGCAAAGAATGCACTTGTCTCTGGCTCAGGCATAGAGCCTCACCTGCCCCACAGAGATGGATCGTAACAGGCCGACGGCCAAGACCGCCCCACCCCACCCCAGCACCCTTCCAGGCACCCAGCTGCCTGTGTCAAGCACACACAGGAGGACACCTGCAGTTTGCCTTGCAGCTCAACTGCTCCTAATTCTAGACCTGGGGGTTGCAGGGCTGCAGCCAGACCCAGCTTGCTTTCCCAGGTCTTCACAGCAGAGGAGAAGGGCATTTGTCACAGGTTCACATGCCTGCCACAGCTGGGCCTCCCAGCATCCCCCACCTAAGGTGCTTGAAACGGGCACCCCCTTCAGATGCTGGACAGCAGATGCTGGACGGCAAGCCAGACCTGCCATGACAGTTTGGTCTGCAAGCCACACTCTTGTGCTCTGTGCACAACAGCCTCATGTGTCAGCCTTAAAAAACAGGCTCCCTCCCTCCACTTTGAACTTCTCCAGGTCATTCCAGTTCAGCCGTCCCTTCTCACTTCCAGGCAGTGACAATCCCACAGCCCAGCCAGAGCCAGCTCTGCAAAGGACGGGAGAGAGACCTTTCTCCAGAAACTCCAAAAGAGTTCAGCCCACAGTTCATTGTCTGTCTATCTATATATAGTAGCAAAAAGCGTACCCATGTTGCGGGAGTAAAATTCCCCCTGTACGCCATACCCCACTGCACATCAACCCCCATACGCATCGACTCTCCATGCGTAACATTCCCCCATGCGCAAAATCCCCGATGCGGAAAATCCCCCACGCCCATCAGTCCCCCATGCACAACAACCTCCCATGTGCATCAACTTCCCATGCGCACCAACCCCCAATTGCATCATCCTGCCATGTGCATCAACTTCCCCCATGTGCATCAGTCTCCCATGCGCATCATCTGCCCATGTGCAGCATCCGCGCATGCACATCACCTCCACATGCGCAACAGCCCCCCATGCACAACATCCTCCCCATGCAACTCCTCCCTCCTAACAACATCCCACCCAGTGCACCAAGCACTGAGCACCCAAATCAGATGGATGTTGGATAGTCTTCCATGTTAAGTGTAGGACAAAAATACGTTGCACTCCTTTTCAGCCCCTTAAGGGTTAAATTTCTCCACATCCATTCTTGATGTGACAGAAGGAACTCCCTCTCCAAATTTCACACTTCTAGGTCTGACGGTTTGGGCAGGGCGTTGATGAGTCAGTAATGACGATGAAGATTAGTTTTATAAAACGCATTGTGCCCCTTTTCACCCCCTTCTGGGTGGAATTTCTGAAAACTGGTTCTTAGTGGATCCCTCCATCATGGAAGGAACACCCTCATCACATTTCACGCATATAGGCCCAGTGGTTTTGGCTGGGTGTTCATGAGTCAGTGATGATGATGAAGATGCCTTTTATATATATAGATAAAAGAGAAAAGTCACTGACTGACTGACTGACTGACTGACTGACTCACTCACTGACTCACCACCGCCAAAACCGGTGGGCCTAAAAGCGTGAAATTTGGAGTGGGTGTTCCTTCCGTGAGGGAGGGGTGCACTAAGAACCAGTTTTCAGAAATTCCACCCAGAAGGGGGTGAAAAGGGGCACAACCAGTGGTGGGCAGATGCCGGTTCGGGCCTACTCGCCCGAACCAGATCTTTCCACGTGGCGACTGCTGGCGAACCGGCCAGAGCCGCGGCTGGCAAGAGCCGCGGGGACCGGTTCGCCAGCGGCCACCAGGTCTCCTGAAGCGGGGCTTCAAGAAACACAGTGCGCTCGCGTCCATCTGCATGGAAGGTGTTTTGGGCTCACATCTTTGGCCTCTGCTGCTCAAGTTGTTCATTGTCAACAGCAGCTCCTGGCTCTGCAAACGGCAAGAGGAGCTGTCAGGGCATCTGCCTGGGCTGTCGTCCCCCTCCCCAATTTCAACCAGGCTGTCCCTCCCCCTTGGTTGGGCTGGAGGAGCCTCCTGAACACTCACTCAGTCATTCAAGGGGCCTCGTCAGCAGTGCTATCCTGTCATCACCAGTGCAGTTATCTCAGTCCTTTAAAGGGCTGGTGCCAAAGTCAGGAATATTAAATCTCTGGTGTAATAAACGCGGCACGTGCGGATCTCATGCCTTTCGTGCTCCACACCCATCGCTGGAGCGGCATTATGGCTGCGACACATTTACGAGTGTTTAACTCTAATAAACGGGGGTTTGTGTTTGTGTTCTGAATATTTGATAGCATTTCACTGTGGCTGAGTCTTGTTTATGTCAAAATCCATATAGAACCTTTATTAGGATATAGATTGAAATATCCCCTCCCCCATTTTCAGAAGCGGTGGCAGCTTCTAGATCAGGACATGGGGGAGATAAATGGAAACGGAGAGCCACCTCTGCAGAGATGGAGTCTTCCCAGCACACTTTTATATCCATAGCGGCTGCTCCGGGTGTTGACAGAATTCTCTTCCACAAAACGGGGACAGGACCCCATCAGACATGCCAGTATGTGAACGCAATCCCCCCAAACCAGGACAGTTCCCGTTTCCTGGGACATATGGCAACCCTAAACCAAGGGGGACCCCACAGAGGTGAGACATGCACCAGTTACAGCACTGCTACAGGTCTGGGGAAATCAACAGCGGGGGGGGGAGGCTTGCAGAGGGGAAAGGGCTGCTCCGAAGCCTCCTGCTCCACCACTGGACAGAGGAGGTGGTTGCACTGGGTGGTCTTTCCCATACAGGCAGTTGCAGGGGCCGGGGTAGTTATTTGGATCTAATTTTTAGCTCAGCCAAGCTGAACAGTGGGGAGGATCTGTTGAAACCAGACCGCAGGAGACTCATTAAACAAAGGACAAACTGGCCCCGCCGTGGAGTTCATTAGCGCATAAGTCACACTTTGCACAGCCGGCTTGGTCCTGACTGGGCTTTGGGAAAGTGCTGAGTCACCTTAATTAGGGTCCTGCAAACACCCGAGCAGAAAAGAGAGGCAAATATTGGGATATTTCCATGTAAACCAATAAATAAGCCCAAGTGTCCAAGTGCTGCGTCTGCATCTTGGAGCAACCATCCCGCGGGACCCTGGCCGGCAGAGCTTCCCTGAGTTCACCCTGCTCTCCGGGCACAAGGCCCTCTTTCAAGTGGGTGATCCTCCTTTATTTAGCAGGGGGAGAGTATCCAGCCCTCCACACCTCCCCATTCTTTCTGTGGCAGAACCAAGAAAATGTAGGACAAGAAAAAAATAAAAGCTAAAAACACTCACACAGATTGCTTTCATGTGGTTAATTTAAACGCTGTGGCGACAATCCTAACCATACTTTCCTGGGAGTAAGTAGTACTGAACACAGTGAGACTTACTTCTGAGTAGACATGCTTAGGATTGCACTGTATATTACTTATTGCATATAATTTATGAATTATAAGAAGGCTAAATGCTGCCTGCTCACAGGGAAATGGAGGACAATGAAGATTTTTTTTCTAGGACAGAGGACATGTCCTGGTTCTAATTCTACTGTCAGAGGCACATAGAGTCTTTCCTGTGTGACTTTGGTCTGTTCATCAGAACTCAGATTGCAGGCCTGGAAAACAGGAGCAGGTGTGAGAGGGGGGCTCATCTTGTCCAGCCACTGGTGCCCTCTAAAGAGACAGGCTTTGCTAAAGGGATGCATTTGGAGTGCTTGTCCTTCCTAATCTGAGGCTGGGGAAAGAAAGAGGAGGGGATCTGCAGGCAGCGCACAGCCTTGTTTGACATGATCAATGGCTTGCAGAGCCAGGCAGAAGAAGGACCCGTGTAAAACAAACGCTCATTGATCGCAGGGGCAGCATCGGCTTCCAGAGGAATGTCAAGCAGCCCCTCCAGTTGTGGGGAGGTGATGGCTGTGCTGCCTCCTCTTTCTGGCAAGTCATGGAGCAGAAGAGGGAGTCAGAAGGGCAGGGGCTGCCAGGGATGTTCAGGAGCCAAAGATGGTGTGCAGCTGAAAAGGAGCGCTGGAGCTCTGGGGCTCCTGACACTTTGCAGGGCCTGCAAAGAAAGCTCCGGAACAGAAGGGCCGGCGAGTCCCCTGAGCGGGTGCCATGGAAGCCTCCTTCGTCCCCACTCTTCTTCTCTGCGCCCCAGTGATTGGCAGCTTCTAATCCTGAGCAGCCCTTTGACATGCCAAGTCCAGCCCAAGGATCTCCGAGCAGGTGCCTGTCTCGGTGGGCCTTGCACGCTTGCCTTGCGTCCAGCAAAATGAGATCTGGGCCATGCAAGCCCAGGACGGATGAGAAGAGCGGCTGGCTTTCAAAACTTGACAAACGGTCCTGATTTCACAACGTGCTCTAGCATGAAATTACAAGGACGCTTTCAGGAAGGCTGCTCTGCTCTGCTTTGCTACCTGTGAAGCGGATCCCCTATCGGGAAATGTCAGCAAAACCAAACATTCACCAAGAAGCCCTTGGAGCAGAAGAAGGAAAGAGCAATCCTGACTCGTGCTGGATCCAGCCCAAGCACCCAGGCTGCTGCTCCACTACTGGATGGAAGGGGAAGCTTTCCAGGCAAGCTCAGCCCCAATGGGTCTGTTCTATTCAGATGGAAGCCCACTCTGGAGCTGGCTTAATCCACGCAGCCAAGGCCGGGACGCAGGCAGAGGGCACTTTTCCTAAACGGGGAAGAATTTTATCATTGTGGCCAGTAGTGGGATCTCCCTCACAAAGCCTCCCCACAGGAGTCCAAAGAACGGTGCTGGGGAGAAGGGCCTCCAAGAGAAATTTTTTAAGGCGGTACAAAACCCATTTGGGGCCCCGAAGACTTGCAAAATTATTCAGAAATTTTAAAAAATTGAGGCTAATTAATATGCAACAAACTTCAAAAAGGGCTCATTTATGGATCATACTAGCAAAAAGCGTACCTGTGTTGCGGGAGTAAAATTTCCCCATATGCCATCCCTCCCACTGTGCACCAAGCCCCCATGAACATCAACCCCCATACGCATCCACCCCATGTGCAACATCCCCATGTTCATGCACCCCATGTGCATCATCCCCCCTATGCACATCAACTCCCCATGCTCATCAACCTCCCATGCACAAATCACCCATGCGCATCAGTCCCCCCGTGTGCAACATCTCCCATGCGCATCAAACCCCCATGTGCAACATCTCCCATGTGCATCAGACCCCCACACACAGCATCGCCCCATGCACAGCATTGCCCCATGTGCATCAACCCCCAATCGCAACATCTCCCCATGCACATCTTTCCCCTATGCTCATCATTCCCCATGCGCATCAACCCCCATGCGCATCAACCCCCCAAGAGCATCTTCCCATGTGCAACCCCCCCCATGTGCGGCATCCTCCCCAGTGCAACCTCTTCCTCCAAACAACATCCCCCCAGTGCAACATGCACCGAGCACCAAATTGGCTGGAGGTTGGTCTGTCTTCCATGTTAAGTATAAGACAAAAACACGTTGCACCCCTTTTTAGCCCCTTAAGGTTACATTTCTCCATGTCGGTTCTTGGTGGGTGTTCATGTGACAGAAGGAACTCCCTCCCCGAATTTCATGCTTCTAGGTCCGGGGGTTGGGGCGGAATGTTGATGAGTCATCAATTCTCCAATGCAAAGTATAGGGAGGAAAACGCGTTGTGCCCCTTTTTATCCCCTTGCGGTTGGAATTTCCAAAAAATGGTTCTTAGTGCACCCCTCCGTCACAGAAGGAACACCCACCCCAAATTTCACGCTTCTAGGCCTGGCAGTTTCGTCAGGGCGTTGATGAGTCAGTCAGTGAGTCACTGAATCAGTGAGTCAGTGACTTTTCTCTTTTATAGACAGACAGACAGACAGACAGACAGACAGACAGACAGATAGATAGATAGATAGATAGATAGATAGATAGATAGATAGATAGATAGATAGATAAAACATTATGTTAAAAGATACCAGTATTCAAGTAATGCAACAATATAAAATACTAAAATCTTATCAAGGAAAAAATTAGAAAAATTTTCAACTATTTAATAAGTGCTTTTCTGGCTTTCTTATATGCAAAATTTCTAATAACACTATCAAAATCAACTTGTCTGGCAATGCTAGACTATGGCTGCAATCCTAACCATGTCTACTCAGAAGTAAGCCTCATTGTGTTTAATGGGTCTTACTCCCAGGAAAGTGTCTTTAGGATTGCAGCCTTAGTCATGCTAGGTCAACAAGTCGAGTTTGTGCCACAGTAGACCACAAATAATTTTTTATAAGTTAAAGCTTACTAAAAGATCTTTCAGCAGATGCTCCTGTAGCTGGAATTGTAGCTGTATACAGTATACATCCATATACTGTACGCAGATGTGTGTGCACATATACCGTATTAATTTGTTAGTAACAAACACTCAAATGGTCCTTCAGTCATGGGCGCCTCTGTAGCTCTTGGGCCCCGGAACATGTACCTGCTGGACCCCCTCCCATAGGCCCTGCTGGGGAGGCCAGTGTTACATAGGCCATTTTACACACACACTCACTTTGCACACATGTCCCGCTTGGTTTGGTGTCATCAGCAAATTTCCCCACTTGCTGGAGTCCCAGAATGTTTGCAAGGCCAAGCAAAGCGCAGAGCCTTCTTGTGCCTCACTGGAAATGGCAGACCACTGGTGCTGAGCAGTCTGGGACTCAGTGAATCTCCCTGACCCGCTGCCCCGGGTCTGCCCTGGAAGTTTTGCCAGGCAAAACCAGTGCAGTGGGAGCCACGTCTTCAGCATCCCCACAGCCCACTCAGCTGGTAGCCCAACCAAACCAACCAAACCAAGAAGATGTTTCCACCCTGATCAAGGCCTGAGCCTCACCATGCTTTTGATGCCATCATGTTGTGTTTCTGGAGGTGCAAACCTAACACGCCCAGGAGTGGCACAGAAGTGCCTTCCAAGACTTCTGTGACAGGCCAGCACAGGACTTACTGTGGGACTTATGGCAGCCTAACTGGGGTTTAGGATTGTAGCCAGGATACCTCTCCGTTCTCTTTCCCCCCACACTGGCTGTGTCTGTGCCCTGAGCAACCCCCTTGCATTAGGGACACCGCTTGTTCAGCAGGGCTGCTTCCCTTTTCACAGTCCAGGAAGACCGTGTGTACGCAGACTCCGGTGAGGTCAGGTTGCCATTTGAACCTGGATGGCGTCTCAATGGAAAGCGGTTTGGATGAAGCCGGTGCTTGCGTAGCGCGGCAGAAACTCCAGCAAGCTCTGCTTGCAGTTCAGGGTGGCTTCTCAGCCGTGCCCGGGAGGAAAAGGGCAGCCGCATGGTGAAGACTCCAGGGCAGAGTCAGAAGCTTGGCCATGTGCAGATGACATTTCAGGGAAGGTGGATGTGGTGCTGGAGAGAGTGGCCCGTTCTGGCCTCTGAACACTCTTTTTTCAGAAGCATCACCTTTTCCATTCAGTACTGGGGGGAAAGTCCTGCAGCAAAGGAGGGGCAGCCCCCCAGCTGTGCACCCAGGTTAACAGAAGCACCCAAGGGGTGAGAAGGTGACTGCAGAGAAGGGAGGAGGCTTCAGTCTGGCCTTTCCTCAGGAAGACCCAAGAAAGACTTCAAGTGGTGTTTAAGGGGATGCAAATGGCGGGGAGCATTCAAGGGCGCGCACCCCACGGCTGCATCACGTCTGTGCTGCCTGAAAAGAGTGCTGCCTCGTGGAACACACGCCACGTTGCCTGAGCAGTCTCTTGAGTGGTTCTCGTGGAGACCCTCCCGACCACCGCGGTCTCTTCCTCGCCTCGTGCCAAAGAAGCCCGACTCCAGTTCTGCATCCTGGCAGCAAAAGGTGTAAAACAATTTTTGGAGAGAGCAGCTAATCAGACTCCTCAAAGTTCACAGCATGGATTTGCTGTCATCAAAATGTAGATCCAGTTAGCACATGCTGAGGGTTTTCTGAAGCCTGTGAAAAGCAATAACCCTGAACGTTCCCTTGATTTGCGGAACCACCACCACGGCTTTCGTTTCACGCTCGTGAAATCCGCTGTCTGGATGCTGAGCAGCTCCTCCTGGGGACCTTGAACGGAGAACACTCCAGCCCCAGAGCCTGGCTGAGGGGCCACTGGAGAGCCCCTGAGCACAGGAGAGTCCCCACAGTCAGGCTCCTCACCACACCAAAAGGCCGGCAGCAGGCAGAGCAGGCGGGCCTGATTCCTCCTCTCCTTGCTGGCCAAAGGAGCTCAACCATGGACTGCTTGTAGGTCAGTTCCTGGACTCTTGTCCTCAGAGCTTCCCAGGGGCCTCTTTTCAATTGCAGCTGGTCATTCAGCCACCAGCATCTGAGCTCTCCACACATCGCGCCTGCCACTCACCTCGCCTGTTGCCTCCAGCTCTTCTTCTCCATCCAACTCAGCAGCACATTCATCTGAACTTCAGCGCATGTCCACCAACTGAATGGATGCACATGTGCGCAACTAGAAGGCCCAAAGCCTAAAGGTGTGAGTATACGTTTGATCAGAATCTCTGAACTTAAGAACATAAGATGAGCCCAGTTGTTGGATCAGGCTGAAGGAACATCTAGTTCAGCTTCCTAGGTTGCAAAGTGCCCCACACAAGAGACCCACATCCTGTTGCATCTCCCTTGCACTGGCCATTCTGAGGTGGCAACTTCTATAATCAGGTGGTTGATCATACCGATCATAGCTTGCATGTTTCCTCCAGAAATTTATCAAGTCCCCTTTTAAAAGCATCTAGGCCAGATGCCATCACCATATCATGTGGCAAGGAGTTCCACAGACTAATTACATGATGGGCCAAGGAATAGTCTACCTGATCCTCCCAACACTCCATTTTAGTGGATGTCTGCTGGTTCTGGTTTTAGAGGACCCCTCTGTCCACTCTATCCATCCCCTGCATCACTTGGAGTGTCTCAATCATCCCCTCCCTCAGGCACTTCTTTTCTAGAGTTAAGAGCCCAAACACTGTAGCTTTTATAAGGAGGAGACGTTCCAGCCCCGTCACTCGCCCCTGCACAGTATCATTTCCACACTATCCTTTCAGAGATGTGGCAAACAAAAGTGGACTACCCAGAACTTGCAGGAAGAGGTCCAGAGGCCATGGGAAGGAGCAAAGCACAGGCAGGGACATGAGGTCCCTTCAGACTGGCAGCCGGTTGCCCCAAATAGCTGCTCTCGCAGGGAAATCTGGCAGGGCCCCTGGAGGAGCTGCTCAGAACGGACCAAGGGCCCCCATGCGAATTAGCATGTTTGCTCCGTCTGAGTCACCTGGGGCCGGAATCAGCTGCTCGGAGAGGCTGCAGTGAGTTGGCCAGGCTTCTTCCCTGCAGCAGTTCCGGATGCCTCCCCTCCATCTCCAGCTGCCAGAGGGATGGAGCAAATCCCCCAGGGCGGAACTGCAGCAGGGAGGCATTCCAGGGCTCAGGCAGGGATGGCCCTCTTCACCGCAAGGTCCTGCTGACGGCTTGTGAGGAGCTCAGCTCTTCCCAGGGACAAAGCAGAGTTCCCCGGGTTTCCTTTTTTAAGGAAGAAAAGAAGAAACCAAATAAAGAAATAAAACCAAACATTTTAAGAAGAGGGCTTCTCACAGAGGCCAAGAGTGAGATGAAGCCAGCCTGGTAGACAGCCAGGATCACAGGGCTCACTCCAGGGGTGGGCTCCAGCAGGTTGGCACCTACTCTACAGAAGCAGTTGTTAATGAGAGAGAGGACACAGAAAGTTTAAAAATAGCCATTGAAAAGTGGCTGCCAGATGGGCAGAGAACCGGCTGTGAATATCTTTGAATCCCATCACTCTGCCTGTCACATATGTGCATTTGTCATGAGAAGGTCAGAAGAGCCTCCTTTGCTGGATCAGGCCAAAGGCCCATCGAGTCCAGCTTCCTGGATATCACAGCAGCCCACCATAAGCCAAGGAACACAGAGAACCTATAGCCAGGTGCTTTTCCTTGCATCTGGCATTTTGCGATTGCCCACATCTATGTCTATCTATATCCAGGCTCTCACACAAGCCCATCGTGGCTGATTGTGAACTGAATCCACTTCCCTCCCGTGCTCTGGTTCTGAGCAGGTGAACTGGACTCTTCTTTCTGATTCCCTCGAGTGACCACCATCATTTGTGGATCTTTGATGGACCAGGAGTCACCATGAGGCTCCCTGAATTCTGCTCCCTGCCTGGCATACCTGGCCTCCCGGCAGGCAGATCCTACTTTCCCTGAGCTCCAGCTCCCCTTTGCCTCCCGAGAGAGAGTGCAGGTGCTGCTGCTTGGCTCTTTCTGGTTCTTTCTGCCGCACCTTTCTGCTTTCACCCATGGAGGGCTTTGCAAATGCACCGCAGCTTCGGGGACAAAGGACCTGCCCAGGCTCTGCTGCATGAAGAAAGAAAGGGTGCACAGAGCACCAACCTCCCCCAAGAACTGGTTCACACAACTCAGAGGTCAAAAGATCCTCAGCAACAGACCTTTGTGCGCCATCTCTGCTTGGCCTGGCCTGGCCTGGAGCTCCACATGCCAGCGGGCGAGTGGTTGAGGCGTCCTCCGCCTTCCAGAGGACAGCTCAGCTGCTGCCTTTGAAGGGGAATGAACGGAGAGGCTGCAAGACTGACCCACTTCTCAAGCCACAAGTCTCTCACCAGCCTGGAGTGTCTCGAGATGGGTGTAGACATGGACAACCTCCAAATGCCAGAAGCAGGAGGGGGGCATCTGGATGCAGGTGTCTTATGTGCTCCTGGAGGTACCTGGTGGGCCACTGTGTGTTACAGGAAGCAGGACTAGATGGGCCTTGACTGATCCAGAGAAGGCTCTTCTTATGTTCTGCAGGGTCACTCCCAAAGCGTTTCTGGTGTTTCATGGTTGTTAAACCCATGAACCTGTGCTTGGCCTTTAGGATCCACCCGATCAGCCAGCTGAACAGGAGCCCCTTCCTCTTTGCTCACTGACTCCTCGGTGAGGACAGTGGCTGGACTGTGCTGTAGACCCTTCCTGAGTGGCCACCAAATGACAGTGAGCTGGGCCTCCTCCCCAGCTTTGGAGCCCCACACTGTCAGGACTTGGCAGCACCTGCCGCTTCCCTGTCAGCCAGGGAACTGTCTCCAGCTCCTTCTTCTCACCCAGCCGTCCGTCCATCCATCCACTGTCATCAACAGCAAGACCCGGCAGGCTCTGCACCTCCCTGCCTTGCAAGGCAGCTGTTTTGTTTCTTCCAGCAATTAAATGGAAAGTTTCTTCTGGGCAACAGGGGCACTCTGAGAAAAGGCAGCTTGGCCAAGTGGGCACCACCATCCTTGCCGTGCACACTCCACACATGTCCAGTATTCTGGCAGCAGCAGCTCCACCCCAAGCTGGCAGAGTCTTTTCTGAACAGCTTGAACATCTGGACCTTTGGGCTTCCCTTGTCCCAGTGGTGTAGCTAGAGGGGGTGGAGGAGTCAGTTTTAGAGGGAGCCTCTCACTTTTGGAGCCATTCCAGGAGGGGAGGGGGGAGCAAAACGGAGCCGTAGAGCTCAAAACTTCCTGGAAGTAGGTTTATGCTGGATCCTGACGCAGACCTTCTCACTATAAGAACTGCCTGGCTCTGGAGCTGCCCCCTTCACGTGCTGAGGGGGCTCTCCCTCTCTGTGGGGCTTCAAGCAAAGCAAAGGGAGCCTGTCAGGGATGCTGTGGGAGTCACCTTCGCTGAGCAGAGGGATGCTCCAGATGACTTCTTCCCGTTTCATGCTTCTCAGTATTGTAATATCTTTCTTATTATTTCACGTTTTCTGCCGCAAAGTGATGCACAAGGTTCCTCCCTCCTCTTTGTCCTCACAACCACCCTCGAGAGGGGGAAAGCTGAGAAGCAGTGACTGGCCCAGAGTCACCCTGAAAGCTTCATGGCCCAGTGGGACTTCAAGCCTGCATCTTCCAGGCCTAACCCATCTAGACCTATGGGACCATCATGGGTTACAAGCCATGAGTGGTGTGTGTAGATGTGGACAACCTCCAAATGGCAGGTGCAGGGGGGCACTGGATGCAGGGGTCATCTGTGCTCCCTGCGGCATCTGGTGGGCCACTGTGAGATACTGGTAGCTGGCCGAGATGCCTTTGGCCTGATCCAGCAAAGGAGGCTCTTCTGATGTTCTTACGGGATGGTTGAATTTCTGGAATATTCTGCCCACTGCCTCTCAAGAAGGAGACCAGCTCTTGAAGATCTCACCCCCCTGGTTGGCAAGACTTTTCTCTGCTTCCACACAAGGCCTGGAAGACTGGCAGTGGGCAGTATGAGCAGTGTGGGTAGTGGCCATACCCAGGAGACACGGGCCCAAAAGACGGGGGTGCAGCTGGCACACGCTCCTCTGTGCTGGCCTTGTGCAAGTGCTGACGATGCCCCCCTCTTGTCTGCCATGGAAGGGGGGCTCCTCCTGCCTGCTCGGCTTGCTGTGGAAAGGAGGAAGCTTTTGCACATTGCAACAAGACCGGGCCACTGAAGCGCCATAAATCCTGTGGGGGGCTGTAGTTGTTGTTGTGCAAAAGCTGCTCCTGTTTCCATGGGAGAGCGAGCTGCATACTGATGTCAGGCGCATCAGACACAAGGCAGGCACCGAGCATGGCTTGTCTGCAGCGGGTGTTGAATGCTTCGCTGATGAGAATTAAATATGGGGAGAGTAATTAACCACTTAGCCTGGTGGGGGGGGGGGTTAGGCACCCTCTCAGTTACGCCACAGATCTGCAGGAGAAGTGGCTGAAGTGACTGCCGAAGGAACACAGGCAGATGCAGTGGCAAGAGAAGGGGCAGCCCGGCCCACACTGCCCTTGGGAGGCACTGCCTAGCAAGCACAGGATGGGACAAGCATCCTCGAGGCATGCCAGGTCCACTCAGAGAGGAATCAGCCTGGCTCCAGTGGATATGCTGGCCTGTCTGCTCCAGCACAGCCCTACCCAATCCAAGCCTGCCACCCTGTCCTGCTTCTGGAATGGATCCATTCTGGAGGGACACAGACGTGTGGACAGCTGCCGGGGCAACTTCACACCGTTTGCCACTCTCCGCTCAGCAGCCAAAGGGCCGCTGCCCTGGGACACTCCCAGCCACCCACTTTGTCTGCCCTGCACTCACACTCGGGGCAAGAGCCCAGCAATGCCACAAAGGGAGTTTCTTGCCATGCAAGAGGGAGTGAGGAACACCCTGTCAGTGCTGGTTGCCCTGAACGGGAGCTCAGCGGCAGATGAAGTGGGTCTCCGGGGGCAGCGGCACGTGGAGGGGGTTTCCTGGGCTGAGGAAGGGGCTGCGGAGGCAGAAAGTGGGGCCAGCTGCATCTGTGCCCTCCTGCAGTCTGCAACCTCCCCTCAGTTGGGACACAGGAACAGGCAGGCAACCCTGGGTTTTCCTGTGAGCCACCTTGCGCTCCCTTTGGGTGGGAGGAAGGCAGGCTAGAGATATAACAAATCAGCAAGTAAACAAACCCAGCACACTGCTCAACTCAGCACTCCAGTTTGGGTTGGAACACGGAACACGGAACACGGGGGCATGTTGAGGGGGGAGGAATTTAGGAACCTGGAAACCCAAAGAGCCACCCTCTTCCTTCCTGGCTTCCAAAACCTCCTGAACCTTCACGCCACAAATCCAAGCCACAGGACCCTGAGCACAGAAGTCTCCGGGCCAGGTGAACATCTCACCTCCCCGCCACTGGTCTGTGAGGAGGACAAGGACTGGCAGCAGGGCCTGGCCCATGGTCCGAGGCATCCCCCGACCAGGCTCTGCTGCCCTGGCACTGTGCCCAGGCTCCGACGGGCCACACCCTGGATGTAGCAGAAGGGCCATGGGGGTCCAGGCCACCTCAAGGGAGCCTCAGGCCGTGGTCTGGCTGACTGCTGCTGGGCCTGGGAAGCATTCAGTTTGCCCTGCTCAGTCTCTTGCAGAGGCCAGCCCCTGCACCTGCTGGCGAGCAGTGGGGGACCCTTCCCCCAGGCAGGGATCCCTCTCAGGGCAGTTCTCTGAGCAGAGGGTGAGCTGCCTGCCGCTGCCCCCTCCCCGCAGAAGAGGAGCCGCCATCCCCCCTCCGCTCCTTCCCAAGCTTGCACTTAAGGAGACGGAGCTGCTGAATGGCTGCACTCTGGCTTTTACTTACTACTCTGGTTTTTTGTGGCTCTGCACCAAGGCGCTGGTGAGTCTCCAGTGGGCTGTTTGAACAATGCAAAATGTGAGCATTTATTAAACACAATAATAAAAGCAATTCATGCAAGAAGAACACGCTTAAACAACAACAACACGCTAAGACCGTCTCCTTGGTGAGGCACCCCAGGCAGTCGGCTGGCCTTGTGGTGCTGCTGGGCCAGCTACCCAATGGAGGGCCTCTCCCCCTGTGGCAGGAGAAGGGGTGTGGGAGCTGCGGAGGGTGCAGGACGCCTACCCTGAACGTCATTTTAGGAAATTTAAATCCTAAATTTAAATCCTGCACCCTCACCCCCCCCCACCCGAATTGTGCAGAGAGCACCCTGCTGGTTCACTAGCACTGTGAGGAGGTCCCATTGCTCTGCAGCCTGGGCCAACTGAACCTGAGGCCCCCCCAGTCAAATCATTGGGGAGATAGAATCATAGAATAGAATCATAGAATCCTAGAGTTGGAAGGAACCCAGTGGGTCATCTAGTCAAACCCTTCCTGAAATAGCTTGACATCCACCACTCCCTGCCCCAGAATCTCCACATATCTGCCCCATTCAGCCTCACCTCCTTGGCTGAAAAGGGGGTAGCGGCAAAGGGGTCAGGGCTGGAAAGAGGGGGCCTGGTCTGCAAGGAACCACACACATCCCCTACTGCAAATGAAGGGGAATAACAGTGCACACTACCCCAAGCTCCTTAGATGAAGCATGATACAAAAATATTAATTCATTTAAAAATATTCATCATCTAAAGTGGAACCTACCAGGAGTGAGAATAAGGCTAAGAAAATGATGATGAATTCATTTAAAAATATTAATATTAGTATTAATATTAATTGTATGAGACGTTGAAATGTTTTGGGCATATTTCAGATGTCAAATAACCCAGCTAAGTCACTGAAAGCAGTGATGGGAGTCAAAGAAATTCACAGCCGGTTCTCTGCCCATCTGGCAGCCACTTTCAATGGCTATTTTTAAACCTTCTATGTCCTCCCTCTCATTAACAACTGCTTCTGTGGAGTAGGTGCAAACCTGCTGGAGCCCACCACTGACTGAAAGCCCAATCTTATGCCTGTCTAATCAGAAATAAGTCCCATAATAGTAAATGGGTTCTACTCCCAGGCAAGTGTGTATCTTCGCAGCCTGTGTAGCAGAGGCTGGTCTTCCTGGTGTGCCCCTGGTGAGCCCTCCACACTTAGCAGGGAAACTGCCCTCCTGGTCACCATTTCCTCCTTTTTTCCCCAGGTGGGGAGATTCCTTGGGAGGATCATAGAATCCTAGAGATGAAAGGGACCCAGTAGGTCATCTAGTCCATTCCCCTACCCGTGGCAGGAAATCCTCCGCAGGCATCCCTGAGAGGTGCTGGTGGAGCCTCTGCTTGAAGATCCCCAGTGAGGGAGAGTCCACCACCTCCCTTGGCAATCTCTTCCACTGCCGAACCGCCCGAACCATCAGGAATTTTTTCCGGATTTCCAGCCGGAATCTCCTCTCTTGCAGTTTGTCCCCATTGGTTCTAGTTCTGCTTTCAGAGGCAGCTAAGAACAAATGAGCCCCTTCCTCCATATGGCAGCCCTTCAGGTATCTGAAGAGGGCAATCAGGTCTCCCCTCAGCCTCCTCTTCTCCAGGCTGAACATCCCCAGTTCCCCCAACCTTTCCTGGTAGGGCTTCCATCCCACTGATCCTTCTTGTCGCTCTCCTCTGGACTTGCTCCAGTTTGGCTGCATCTTTCTTCAAGTGAGGAGCCCAGAACTGAACACAGGACTCCAGGTGAGTCTCACCAATGCAGAATAAAGAGGAATGAGAACTTCTCGTGACTTGGAAGCTCCAGTCCTCTTAATGTAACCTAAAATGGAATTTGCCTTCTTTGCAGACACATCACATGCTGACTCATGTTCAGCTTGTGATCCACAGTGGCGACTCCAAGATCCCGCTCACATGTTGTGCTCAGTGGTGGGCCCAGCCTGCCCTAACAACCGGTTCTCCGGAAGTGGGCGGGGCCAGGCTGGGTCAGGGGGTGGGGCCAGGGTCAGGGGGCAGGGCGGGGGAGGGCATGCCACCTTAACCCTTAGTTTACCAAAAAAATTGTATCACTTGTGACGGCATCAATCAGTACTAAGTCCCTGGGTTCTGTGTAATTTATTCCTATGCATTACACTTTGTTGTGCTCTCAGGGGGAATGTGTGCCACAATTAAGAACATAAAAGCATAAGAAAAGCCTCCACTGGACCACACCAAAGACCCATCTAGTCCAGCTCCTGAATCACACAGCAGCCCACCAGCTGCCTCAGGGAGCACATATGACACTTGCATCCAGGTGCCTAATACAGCAGACACTACCACAAGTTCCACTGGTGGTACTCATACCACTGGTTGAGAAACACTGATCTACAGTTTAGGACCAGAGTCTGTGGTGTCCCCTCTGCAGGCTGAGGTTTGCTTCTAAGCCCCTACTTAAGGCTACAATCCTGTCCAGACTTTCCTGTAAGTAAGCTCCATTAACTGTGATGGGACTTACCAGTACTTCTGAATGGTCATACATAAGATTTGGGCTCTTAGAATCCCAGCCTCTTGCTGCAGTATAACACTTGCCTCCAGGTGCCTCAGTGCCAGCAGACACAACCACAACTTCCACAGGTGATAATCATTCCACTGGTTGAGAAACACTGATCTGCAGTTTAGGACCAGAGTCTGTGGTTTCCCCTCTGCAGGCTGAGGTTTGCCTCTAAGCCACTACTTAAGGCTACAATCCTGTCCAGACTTTCCTGTAAGTAAGCTCCATTGAATATAATAGGACTTCTGAGTAGTCAAGCAAAGGACTGAGCTCTTAGTAACCAGCCTCTGGCTGCAATCCTATTCACTTTCCTGAGAGTAAGCTCCACAGACTCTAATGGGACTTACTTCTGAGTAGCCAAGAATAGGATTGGGCTCTAATGCTGCACTCCTCTGCACACTTTCCTGGGAGTAAGCTTCATAGATTGAAATGGATTAACTTTTGAGTAGTCAGGCATAGGATTACAAGCTCTTAGAAACCAGCTTCTTTCCAGGGAGTAAGCTTCACTATTATAATGGAACTTACTCCTGAGTAGACAGTGATTGGGCTTTGAGGCTACACTCCTATGCTCACAGGGGAGTAAAACCTACTGACTTTAATAGGATTTACTTCAGAGTATGCACTGGACTGGGCTCCTGGGGGTGCAGGATGGGAACTGCATGCTGCCTGCTTATAAGGAAAAGGAGGACAATGAAGATTTATTGTGGTCCTGAAAAAAGTATGGATAATAAGAAGACTCCATGTTGCCTGCTCATAAGGAAAAGGAGGAGTAAAAAGAGGACCTGTCCTGGGAAAGGAGGACATATGGTCACTTAGTACTTGCTTCTGAGGAGGCATGCAAAAAATTGGGCTCTGATGCTGCCATCCTATCCACACCTACCTGGGAGTAAGCTCCATTGACTAGGATGGGACTAGGATAGGATTTACTTCAGAGTAGGCAGTGGAGTGGGCTCCAGGGGGGGGCAGGATGGGAACTAGGGCTATTTCTTCAGGTACCCCCCATACTTCCTGCCCTCAATCTCAGGTGGAGAGATTTCTCAGAGGGGCAGGATGAGGTGGGGAGATCTCTTGGGGGGCGGGGGGGAGCAAAAGGTCTACAGTGTGGATAGGATTGCAGCCTGAGCCCAATCCTAACCGTGTCTACTCAGAAGTAAGTACCATTCAAGTCAATGGGGCTTACTCCCAAAACTGTGTGGTCAGGATTTTAGCCTTACAGTCCAATCCTATGCAGGTTTACTTAGAAGTAACTCTCATTCTAGTCAGTGGGGCTTACTCCCATGTAAGTGTGGATATGATTGCAGCCTCAGAGCCCAGTCCTAATCATGTCTACTCAGTAGAAAATCCCATTATAGACAGTGAGCTTACTCTCAGGAAAGTAGACTGGGCTGGAGGGAGAGATCCAATCCTCTGCCAATCTCCTCAGAAGTAAGTCCCATTATAGTCAGTGGGCTTACTCTCAGGAAAGTCTGGATGGGAAAGTAGCCTCAAATCCTATGCTACTCAGAAGGAAATCCCATGATAGTCAATGGGAATTGCTCCCAGGAAAGTGTGGCTAGGATTGTGGCCACAGGCTGCAGTCCTCTACTATACAGTGTGGCTTACTCCTGAGTAGTACTGAGTAGTTCTCCATGCCTAGTACTGGGCTGCAAAGGCACCCAGGGAAGGAGGGAGGCAGGCTGGAAGGCTTGCTGCTCTTACTCACCTCAGCCTCCCAGAGGTTTGTATGGCGGCCTCTATTCCCTCCCAAGGACCTCTTAGTAAAGCTGCCCATCAAATGCCTGATTAAAAACAGCATCTGCAGAGAGGCTGCTCATTTGCATGTGAGTACCCAGCATGCTTTGCAAACTGCACCAGGAAATAACTCCTGAAAACTTGCTAGAAATAAGGTTTTTAATCAAAATAAGGTATTTAGCAAAGTCAGGATTCCTGAATAGCCTCATTCAAAGGTTTGGGGCATGAAGAATTTACTCACCCTGACTTTAAAGCATGGAACTAACAGTGATCCAAACACCCCCCAGTTCAGCAGTCAGAGTCTGAAGGTGCTGCAGTGGTAGAAGGAACAGACTGTTTGTATTTTAAAATTAGAAATAACCTTAGGGAGGGAAGGGGGGGAGAGAAGGGGAGGGAGGCTCAGGAGGGGGAGGAGGGGGGAGGAGAGCTTCCAGAGGCCCTCTAAGAGAAATGCATGCACTTGCATGCACTTTAAGAGAAACACACTTGCATGCAATTCAAGGATGATGCCCCCAATTAACAACCGGTTCGCTAGTCAGCCCCTAATTAACAACCACCTCTACAGAACCGGCATCAGCCCACCTGTGGTTGTGCTGCCAAGCCAAGTATCCCCCATTTTATACCTGTGTTTTGGGTTGTTTTTTTGCCCAAGTGCAGAACCTTCCACTTCTCCCAGTTGAAGTTCATTCTGTTTGTTCCAGCCCAGGATTCCAGTTTCTCCAGATCCTCCTGGAGGTTCTCCTTCTTCTGTTGTGTTTGCTACTCCTCCCAGCTTGGTGTCATCCGCAAATTTGATCAGGCTCCCCCTATCCCTTCCTCCAAGTCATTAATGAAAATGTTAAAGAGAACCAACCCCAAGACAGAGCCTTGGGGTACCCCACTTGAAACCGACCTCCAGGTTGACACAGAACCATTACTAGAACCCTTTGAGTGTGGCTGTCAAGCCATTTGCAGATCCACCTAACAATTGCCTCGTCCAGCCCATATTTTTCCAGCTTCCCAATGAAGATGTCACTGGGAATGCTTTGCTCAGCTGTCGAATCCAGCTCAGCTGTACTTGGAAGCCCCCATGCCAGGCCCTGGTGTTGCTTCTCCCACAGGGCTCTACAGGGTAAAGGGGAATTTTACCAGAGGCTTAAACTGAAGGAAGAGGCTGGGCTGCAGTTCTCCTCAATGAGACCAGGTTCCAAGCATTTGCTGCACTGCCCTGTGGGTGGATCGTTCGCCCAGGAGCCCCAGGCCTGGCTCTTCTCCGAACAGAGGCTTTGAATCTCTTCCATCCATGGCTGTTGTGGTCCCCACATGTAATATGATTTGGGGCTGAAACGTGGGCAGATTTCCAGTGCCACTCTGAAGTGAGGGAACCAATATGCCCTTATCTTAAGAAGGCCTCTGTGACTCCCCCCCCCCCCCCAAGAGACAGCAGACAACCCATTGGCAGGACTGCACCAACTCTGGACAGATGCACAGGGTTGGGGCACCATGACTTGGTCTCCAAATGATCCTGTTTTGCTTCTGTGCATCATCACTCTGGAGAAAGAGAGAGCATTTATTTGCTACTCAGCCTTGGATTGGATTTGGGAAGCACCTGCTTGAGGGCCTCCTGCGCTCTGGACTGCACAACCCCCTTCCTGCTCTTCCCTTATGAACTGCACCCTTGGAAACTGTAATCTGCCGCATCTGCCTGAATCTACCTGGCAGTTCTTGACTCCCCAACACCCCGCCATGGGGTTTGGCCCCCGCCCCAGTCTCTGTGCCTGGCGCTTGGTGGGGCACCAGGCAGAGGTTTCCCTTCCAGGGCTCAGGAGTGTTTTCAGACGATAGGCAGGGAAGGCAGAAGCATATCATGAAATGCAAATGTTGATTAATGGAAAAACTCCTATTAGAAGTCTTTGTGGGAGGAAGATAATTTAAGCAGGAGCCTGTGTGTGATTCTGTGAAAGGAGAACAGGAATGTTTTACATGCCCCTCTTCCCGCAAGGCTTGGGGGGAAATGGCAGCTTCTGAAATGCAAAATATTTATGGATTCCTTCATAGGTTTACTTAAAACAAGGGCTGAAAGGATGTTTGAAAGTGTTAACACAGCAAGTGCAACACCCGCCAAAGATGATTAACTTTGCTGTGCCTGCATAATTAACATGGGTCCTCTGCTGATTCCAATTTAAATTTATTCCCACACGACACGGAAGTGGCTGCACGTGCATCCCGCACTGGAGTCTCCAGGAATCGCAGGCGCTCCCTGCCAGAGGGATTCGGGGCCTGCTGATGGGACCGCGGGACCTGGGACTCCGGCACTTTCTTTTTGCTGACCAATTTCTCTCTCTCTCTCTCTCTCTCTCTCTCTCTCTCTCTCTCTCTGTATGTGTGTGTGTGTGTAAGAGAGAGAGAGGAGCCAATGGTACCAGCTGCCATTGTGAGCCTGCAGGCTGGTGGGGACAGATCTGCAGAGGGGAAAATTCCAGTGCCAGTGAAGGAATCCTAACTTTGCAGGTCTGCAGTGAGCACAAGATGCAGGAAGACTCCATCAGCCATTTGCTAACACAGAAATTGTGTGCTTGGGACCATTTATTCCTCCCCAACACACACACACACACACACACACACAAACCAGAGCAGGGCCATCACTCAGCACCTTCAATCCCAAATGACAAGTAGCCTCAAACCAGGCATTTCATTTTTCCACATTGCACAGAACTGATCAATTTATGGGTGTGAATTTCAAAATTAAAAGTAGCAATTTTTTAAAGTCCAGTAATTTTTAATCCTGTTGAAGTGCAGAAAAGGAGGTGCTGAGGTTGAACATATCCCGACCTGCTGCTGGCACCACTGCCCCCTTAAAGCCCCCACAAGAAAGGAGGGTCCAACCCAGTCCAGGCTGGCAGACAGCAGGCTCCTGCAGCTGGTGGGCAAAAGCCATTGGTGGGGATCTCTTCTGTTGCCAGAGGGCCTCGGAGGCATCTCTGCCCTGCGTCTCCCTAACACTCTGCACAAGAAAGAGCAACTGGCTGATGATTCCAGTGGAGAGAGCCTGGTGTGAGGCTGACCCTCTGGGGCAGAGCCAAGTGTCCCTCTCCGGGAAGGAGATGCCAGGGCAGGCCCCCTCGGTCCAGCTTCTCAACCAGACACAAGCTGGAGCACATGAGTAGGTTCCAGGGGAAGGAAGCGGGCTCAGCTTCAAGCGACCTGGCCTTTCACTCCCGGCCAAGCAGCAGGGGTGCCATCTGACCTCATCACTCCACGCCCCTCTGTCACCAGGTCTCCAGGGCTCAGGGCATTTTTACTGCCGTCAGCTGAAGAATCCTCTGCCGGCCAGTCAAGCCCACGGACCTTTTGCCAACATTCACACTTGACTGTGCTTCAGGGCAGGGCCTCCAAGAGAAACTTTTTAAGGTGGTACAAAACCCATTTGGGGCCCCTAAAAATCTCACAATGTTTGCAACTCACAATGTTTGCGTGTGTGTGTATGAATGTATGTGTGCATGCATGTGTATATATGTATGTATACGTGTGTACCTGTGTACGTATAAGTGTGTGTGTGCACATATACCGTATTAATTTGTTAGTAACAAACACTCAAATGGTCCTTCAGTCATGGGCCCTCCGTAGCTCTCGGGCCCCAGAACATGTACCTGCTGGATCCCCCTCGCATAGGCCCTGCTTCAGGGACCTGGTAGGAATGCTGGCTTGAGCATGGCCAAGAATCCCTGAGGCCGTGTCAGAGCCATTAGACCCACATGATGCAGGAAAAAATGGTGATGCTCAACCACCACTGTTCTGGGTCTCAGCCTGACATCTGACCCTTGCCTTGGCACAAAGCTCCCCTCAACACGTCAGGGCATTGGAGCCACCTCATGAGTAGGTCAAGTACCCACTGCACGTGGGGAATGTGCTGACTGTCCCTCCTCCTCCCCCCAACCCTCGAAAGTTGCCAGAGCTCCACTCTTTTCATCTATATCTGGAACTTCCCAAGCTATTTTGGGTCACTTTACTATATCTGTAACTTTTCCCCTGCAGTTTAGAAAGCATCACAATTCAGTGCTTGTACAAAGTAGACACTTAAAGGGCAATCTTGCTATTTTAGGCTCTGCATGGCAGAGAATGATGGCGATGGTGGAAGCCTCATTTAAAGGTATTTATTTCTTAATGCACCCATGAGAGAAATAAATACCTGGACGGTGACAATGCCGGGGGGTGATCAGGGCCTGGCAGTTGAGCACTGAAGGAAGGTTTGCAGGAAGCTTCTTTATGGGGACAGAGACACTCCGGGTGAAGGCCACGAGCCAAAGAACGGTGCTGCTGGTGGGAGCCTGGAACTGAGCTTGCCATGGAGCACGGTCCGCGTGGGCCAGTCTGCTGCTGAACCCAGAGAAGTCTCATCGCTAGTGTTGCTAGAATTCTCTTCCGCAAAATTGGAACAGGACCCTCTGTCCCATTTGCCAGTGGGCAACCCTAGTCATGGCAGCAGCACACCAGAGGCTGTCATGGTCTAGGAGGTGGGAAGGGTGAAGGGCTCATGAGAAGGACAAGTGCCCACATTCATGGGGAATGTGCTGACTGTGCCTCCTTCACCTGAGCACCAGCACTTTGTTTCAAGCAACAGTTCCATGCCCAGGACTCCTAGTCAGGCCCCAGATGATGCCAGGCTGCTTGGACCAGGCTTGCCACAGGCTCCAGAGCCAAACTCCTCCCACCCCACAGAGCCCACCATGGAGCTGGCAAAGAAGACCCAGACAGTGCCAAGGCTTCCTGCATCCTTTGGGGGGCTGTTCTGTTTGAGGAAGCCTTCCTGCCACCCCATCAATCCCATCAGTGAGGCCCATCAATCCCATCAGTGAGTGGGATTATTTCCAGGTTGCAGAGTTAGGGCAAGACTGTGGCTTGGAGGCCATGGCATACCAAGGCTACCTGGCAAGCTTGCCATGGAAGTGAGATTGCAGCAGGGGCAGTCCTGAGTCACGGCCCAGGCCTCAGGCTACAGGCACGGGTTGGACTAGGTGACCTACTCGTTAGGTTGCTTCCAACTCCATGATTCTATGAGGACTGTTGAGAAGGCCTGATGGCAACAGGACACTTGGCTGTCTTGGGTGCCCCGAAGCACCCTGGGGGGACACTATAAAATGCAGCAACCTGAATTAGGTGGTCCCAATTGGTCTGGATTCTTCTGATGCTCATATGATTCTGGCTCAGGTACTGAAATGGCACCAAACAAGTCGTGTAGCCGTTTCCCCAGCCCATGGATGAGGCACAACCGCAGATCCATCTGCCTGGAGCAAGTGCTTCCTCTCAGCCAACAACAAGCTCCCCGTCAAAGAGCGAAGGCGTTGCTTGCAGCAGGTGCAGCGCTTGGCTCACGAGGGGCTCCGTGCATGTCAGCCGGCCACTGAGCACTGGGCACTAGTCGAGCAAAGCCGTTTCCTTTCCCGCCAGCCACTCTGCGCTCCTTTCCTGTGTCGGGGCCTTCTGCTCACTGCCTCTGACAGTGTGCAGATTTGCACTCCCTTTGGATCTGCCCTAGTTTGGCTGACAAGGCATTGGGCTCATCCTTTGCAACCCCCACTCCCCACCCAGGCACTGCCAAAGATGAGCCGGGGGGGCAATCACTCTGCGCAAGAGCACGCTTTGCATGCAGAAAACGCACTCCTGGTCTGACCTCAGGTGTGCAACAGAAGATGCTTTGTTGCTTGATGTATTTAATGCCAGGCAGAAGGAAGGCCCCAGGGGAAGGAGCAGGCTGAAGTTCTTGCAAAGGAACCCCTGAGATGGGCAGGTCTCCATTCAGGAGTAGAGGAGTGGGCATGCAGGAGCCATTGCTGGACAAGCCAAGCAAGCCGATCTCCCTGGTGGGGGCGGGGAAGTTGCCAGGAAACATCACGGAACCGGTTGGCTTCCAGTATCACCTTCAGCTCTGCAAAGCCTCACATGCTCCCCAAACATGGAAGTGCTTCTGCTGTGACAGGCGTCTTGTCTCAGAGCCTCCACACCCCACACTGAAATCCAGGCACCTGCCAAGTTGGCTGCTGGTTTTCCCAGAGCCCCCAGTCCACAAGGAAGCCTGTTCCCCGTCCCACTGCTGAGCCCCAGAACAGGCCTGGTGGCAACTGCAAGGAGGATGCGCATGGCTTGACTGGAGGGCGCAAGGAGAGAATGAAGGGCCAGCAGATGGTGAGTGGGCAGAAGATCATGTGGAGAAGGAAGTGGGCTCATGAGCCAGCAGGGCTGTCCCCTTTCCCCCCCCCCCCACACCCCTGAGCATGCACTTCTGCACTGACTGCATTTAGGCACCCAGAAGGGCTCCGGGCTGCCTTCTACTGGGCCAGTGTAGATGGCCCAGCAGAGTATCATTGGAATGATGGGGAGCACACGTGGAGGCTGACCTGGCCTGACTGGGGCCTGGTTTTGGTGCCTTTTGCTGCCTGGCCACGACCTCTGCACTTGCCAGTGAGCAGTCCATGGGGACTCTCATGAGCCGCCTTCCTGCCCTGCCGTCCCCTTTGGGAGCAGCGCCCACCGCATTGGCCATGCTGTGGTTGCTGCCTGCCTCCCTCCCAGGCGAAGGAGACGGTCTTTCTCCTCATCACAGAGGCCTGCAAGCTCTGAAATCTGCCCCACTGCCTTGTAGGCATGGCATGGCATGGCATGGCCTCCTTCCTCAGGGTACCTGTGGGGAGGGGGAAGTGAGCAATGCTGAGCCCTGGATCCATTTTCTCACCCTTTCCCTTTAACTGGCAAAGTGTTCCAGTCCTTCTTGGCGATATTAATAGTGCTGGAGATAATGTCATGCAAATAACAGAAGCTGCCATTTTGCAGGGACCACCCAACGCTGGCATTCAGCACAGATTGCCATGTGGTTGTGAACAGCTGGACACAAACGTGCCGAGTGGCCTCACACCTACTCATTGGCAGGTGAGGCTGGGAGCCTGGCAAAGCAGCATGCGGCAGGGCAAGAGGAAGGAGCCTACCTGCTGGAGCTTCTCCTGGAGCAGCTTGCCTGGGTGAGATGGGGTGGGCACAGCACTGTGCTGGGGCAGGTCCCAGGACAGGGTGCTCAAGGGCATCCTTGGTCCCTCCTTTACTCCTAGGGTGCTTCAGGTCCCCAATCCAGCCTTGCAATGCTCAGCCCTCTTGCTCTTTTCCACTCAGGGAAGTGGAGAAGGCTGGGGGTCTCTTATTGCCTGGATGTAGGAAACAGATAAAGCCTCCAGATAAACCTTGCATGGGCAGAACTCCTGCCCTGCTGCTCTCAGTGCCCTCGAGGCATTGTCAACATGGCTGATTTGCCCTTTGGGGCACCTGCACCAATGGCTGGATGCCCCACATGCCTGGGAGCGGCAGGAACCCTGTGCCCCTTGGCACTCCTGGAGGAGTGCCTTGTTGCACAGGGACATACCGGAAGCTGGTCTGGATGGGCCTGATCCAGCAGGGCTCTTCTGATGGTGCACAGGGGGTGGCTCAGGCTAGTTGGCAGGGGGGTGGTTTGAGGGCAGGAGTAGGAAGGTTGGGCAAGGAGAAGGGCAAGAGGGGGCATTTCATCACCTTTGCACAGAGGATCTTCAGCCTATTCTTGCCCGTGGAGCCTGGCTGGGAGTGTGGCCTTGTCAAGTGTGGCCACCAGGCAGGGGGACTCCCTCTCCGAGGAAGCCCATCTTGCCCTCCTCCATTGACTAGAAATGTGAAGTTTGGGGAAGGGACTCTGAAGAGTGTGTGGTGGGGGAACAGGGTGCATGTTTAATTGCTGATCGTAACCTCCCTCTTTCATGTTCCTTGTCTTAGTCACAGGCGTGCAGCCTTCAGTGGGTCTGACCCATCTTGGCGAGAGAGGAAGGGGAAAGCTCCACTGCAGACCCTCTTCACAGAAACACAAGCCGGTGGTTGCCTGTTTCGTGAAACACACTCAGCCCTGAAACCATCATGTCTTATTTCTGCTCGACACACAAGACCACTTTCAGCACCACCAACAGCTCCCCAGAGATCCTCCGTCCAGGACCGCCAGGAGGGCTGAGGCTCCCCTGTCCAGAAGAGGCCCGCCTGTGGCGGATGTGTTGCCAGGGGCTCCAGATGCCTGGGAACTATGGGGGATGCATGGCCTTCATCTCATGAGGATGGGCCACACCAGGACCAGGCATTGCTGCAGTGTGGGGGTGGGCGCACACATGCATGCGTCCTCAACAGTCCCATCCTGGTCCAGCACCCCAGGGGGATACTCCTGTTGCCTGAGAAGAGGATACCTTGCAAGTCCACCAAGGAGGAGGGCTTGCAAGTCCAACACGGGAGGAAGCGTGTTTGTGCTCCTCAGGCACGGCTGCTCAGAGGCTCTTGGGCCTCTCTACCTGCTGGTCTGCCCACTGCAGTGGAACCTGCTCTGTGGCTCTGCAGGTCAGCCAGACCATCAAGGATGCCCACCCACAGATCCAGTGCCCAGATGCCAGGAGAGGGTGGCCAAGCCACTGAAGGGCTGAAGCATGTTGACATTCATAGAATCCTAGAATTGGAAGGTACACAGTAGGCCATCTAGTCCACCCCACTGCCTGTAGCAAGAAATCCCCCTAGAGCATCTCCGACAGGTGCTGGTGGAGCCTTGAAGACCCTGCTTGAAGACCCCCAGTGAGGGAGAGTCCACCACCCCCCTTGGCAATCCCTTCCACTGCCTAACCGCCCTCACCCTCAGGAACTTTTTCCGGATCTCCAACCGGAATCTCCTCTCCTGCAGTTTGTCCCCATTGGTTCTAGTTCTGCTTTCAGAAGCAGCTAAGAACAAATGAGCCCCTTCCTCCCTATGACAGCCCTTCAGGTATCTGTAGAGGGCAATCAGGTCTCCTCTCAGCTGCGTGCATGTCTCACACAACTTGGAAGTGTGCGAGAGTGTATGTGGGAAAATGGATCTCTGGAAGTTTGAATAATCTAAAACTAGTATATAAATGTGATAATCAGTGATTCCCAAACTCTTCCAGAGAATTGGGATCACCTAAATACTTGCAGGGTGGACATGTGGCAGTGTCATGATCCCACGGATCCCAAGGATCAGGGACAAAGGGTGGTTTCTGCCATATCAGCCTCCAGATGCTGGAATGCTTTCCCAATAGCTTATTTGAGTTAACGGGAGAGTTGGGAGCCCTGTAGAGGTGTCTGTGGGGCTCCCTGCCCAAGAGGCCAGTCTTGCTGCCAGCTAAGGTAGAACTTCCCCTCTTTGGATCATGTCACTTCCAGCCCTGCAGGGCATGGCCCGTTTCTGGTTCCTTCGGTGGGCTGCAACCCAGCAGTTTGGGAACCACTGATCAAGATCAACAGCACAAACTTCTGCATCTCTACTCAGAAGCAAGTTCTGAACAGTGCAGTCCCAGCATCTTATGGATAACCTCCAGGTTCACCAGGATGTGAGCAGATCATGATCAGGTCAAGCCTTGGGGAGGCCAGGTTTGATCAGATGCTTCTCTGCCCCATTCAGCAGCTGACTCTCCCTGGCCTTTGTCAATGCAGGGAGCCTTTTGGAGACAAACCCTTCCTGGCGCTGAGGGGGACAGAAATTCCTGCCACAGCGGTTGGGGAGGCCAAGTCACCAAGTGGCCAGAGGTCCTTTGCAAATGTGACTCCTGTGAAAGTGGAAGCTGGCCTGCCTCATTCCTCCTTGAACCCAGAGGGACCCAGGAGGCCACTGACTTCCAGCTTTGGGACACGTGCCAGCATGTATGGCCAGAACTCAGGGAAACAGATTCAGGCACAAGGAGGGCAGAAGGACGGCTGCCTGGCATGTGAGGAGTTCCTCCAGCAGGCATCCCCCCAGTCAGGACTCTGGCACAGTTGCAGGTTGGCTCTATGGTTATAGAAGGCATGGCTTGGGGGATGATGCTCTGGAATTCCCATATGGTCCTGGCCTCCTTGGTGGCCAGAAGACCACAAGAACATAAGGCCACCTGGAAACCTCCCAGCCCCAGGAAGCTGCCTCTGCTGTTGAGCCCTCCAGCAGTTGCTGGCTGAGCCTCAATGATCCAACCAGCACATCCAGAAGGAGTCCTACCAGGCCAGTGTGGCTTGTGGTCAAGCACTGGTCAGACGCTGAATCAACAAACCCATCTCAAGGTAAAACATTTATTGGGGAAGAGGGGGACGTCATGGAGCATTTCAGTCTCTGTGTGCTCAGTGGCACCACCAGCCACAGCCAAGGCGAACAGAGGCTTGAGCCGTGCTCAGCCTCCCCCCATTCGCTCTGGTGTCTTTTGCTGTACAGAAACAAAACCATCCCAACGGCAGCGAGAAAGAGCTGCTGGCACAGACTGGGCAGTGACTGGGCACAACTGCAGGGGAGGAGGGGTGGCTGTGGCAGGGACACCACCAGGGGAGCAGAAAGGCTTTTCCTCCAGCTCAGAGGGGCTCTCGAGGCAGGCCTGGAGCACCAGGTGGGGGAGCAGAGCTTGGCCCCTTAGGCGTCTGAGAGTGGAAATTGAATGGATTTTGGTTGCAGCCAAACCACTCCGGCAATGCTCTCGAGAGGTGGACAAGGGCAGGCGCTCCTCGGGCCGCAGCTTGTGCCTGTGGTGGAAACAGAAACAGAAAGGAACATCAGGACACACCATAGCGGCCTCAGCGCAGAACCCTCCAGCCTGGAGCGGGAGCAGACCCTCCGATGAAGCAGAGCACTGCTAGCCAGCCTGAGGAGATGGAAGGAGGAAGGGGACTGAGGGGCACCACTTTCCCATCCCCCGGCCAGCACGAGGACACAACGCTTCTTCACACAATACATCATTCACCAGTGGAACTCGCTGACACATGATGGGGCTGCTAGGGTTTACTGGGGACCATGCACATCCATGGAAGAAGTGGGCTGTCAGCAGTGTTCAGCCAAGACATTTTCAGAAGCAGCGACTTCCGAGTTCATGGGGGCCAAGGGTGGCTAAATGAGCTGCTGGTTTCCACAGGCCCTTTCAGGTTGGTCCCTGTGAGGAGCAGAATGCTGGGCTGGTGGGGCCCCTCTGAGCTGCACCAGCAGCAGCCAGGCCCATGGAAGCCCTCAAGTGGTCAGTGCCACTTCAGAGGGGCTGCAGACACGAGCCAAGACTGGACTCTGAGCTGAGGCGGACCGTGACGGAGACCACCGTTGAAGCCAATGGCTGCAGCCCTGCAGCGGAGTCAGCTTGGCTTTCCTTCCTCTGTCTGTGGGTGCCAGCAGCAGGCAGGGTGACCCTGTAGTTGCCAAGATCTCCCCTCTCACCTGCACCTACATTGCTGGGGCTCGCTCACCAGAGGTGACTGCGGTGCCACCTTGGTGCCACCGGGACGTGTCCTTGCCAGGCAGGCTTTTATTCTAAGAGTGCTGGAATGGCTGTTTGTGCAGGAAACTGACACAGAGCTTAGTCACAAGCCATAAAAAGAACTTCCCGCTGAGAAACGCCCTGGTCTCCAAGCAGGCAGATCTGGATCACCTGAGCACAGTCCCTGCTGTGTGCCCACCATCCACCACCCACCTACTCTGCAGGGCTTGGGAAAGGCACTCGGCCCCCTGGAATGGAAATCGGAGTGGCACCTCCCAAGCGTACTGGGTGGGTGGAGGCAAACGCTGCTTCTCCAGCACCTGGCAGCAATTAGACACGCGGCACACGCTCTTCTGAGGAAGGCGAAAGGGGTTAGGGCTGGCTTGGAGAACACACAAGAAAATGGTGGAAAATGTGGGTCATGCCAGATGCCTGCTTTGCTTGGGAGACTCCAAGTACTGAGCACTGAGAGCCACTAGAGGACAGCATGACGTGCCACTGCTTGCCACACATCACCGCCAGAGAAGTGCCGGGCTGACACTCCAGGAGCCAGAATCAGGTCACCATGCTGCTCTGCAATCACATACGGCACCAGGCGGCTGTGCTCCGTGGCCTTGGCCTCTGAAGGCCTCCCTGGCAGCGGGTACCCAGCTTGTCACAGGTGTGGCCATTCCTTGGTGTCCCTGCCCCCTCCTTCAGTTCACGACCCACCATTGCCCTTGGCCTGCCCCTTTCCTCCTGCCAGCTCCAGCCCTGCCTCTGCGACTGTGGACTCCTGTTTGCTGACTGGCTTGAGCATGCCCTCTATGGAGGATTCATATAGTGCTTGGGTCAAGAAGAGAGCAGAGTATTGCTGCAGATCCTCTACACCCAGGATACAACTTGTTTGCTCTTCCTCCTTCGGGACACAGATGTATGTCTCTGTACACTAGA
The DNA here is from genome assembly GCA_030015325.1 of Cryptoblepharus egeriae. Lineage (NCBI taxonomy): Eukaryota > Metazoa > Chordata > Lepidosauria > Squamata > Scincidae > Cryptoblepharus > Cryptoblepharus egeriae. Next base: position 269,033,760 of record JAREYC010000001.1, read on the forward strand.
ACAGGGCTGTCAAACTCATTTCCTACAGAGGGCTGCATTAGCATTAATGGTGTCTCCCAAGGGCCATAATCCAATTTTTTGCATGTCTACTCAGAAGTGCCCTCCTTCCTCCTGGGCTCTTTCACCGGATCAAAATCAAGTGTGCTGCCCCACTACTGAGCTGCTTCTGGGGGTGGGGAGATCACTCAAGGGCCGCACGTGTGCCAGCAAAGAGCCACACGTGGCCCCTGGGCCGCCAGTTTGACATGCCTGCACTAGAACGTCTAGCACAGTTTTTTTCCTTGTGCCATTAACTTGTTGAACTCGTAATTGTGCTGTGGTGAGTTTTGAGTTCCTATCGAGGTTGTGTTTTGACTAGAATCGAATGACTGTCCTTATCTGTTCTTCTGTTTCTTGTTTATGAGTTGGTGTGTGTGTGTAGCCATTAGCCAAAACCAGATTCCAAGACTGGTTTCCATACTTGGCCAATAAATCCATCTAAGGGATTCCCAGTTTGGCTGCAGAGGTCCCTGAGCCTCAGAAGTGGACCTATCTGGGCAGCGACATTTCTGTGCAAGAACTTCCTTCCACAGGTGAAGAAAGGAGGGAGTCAGGGATCCCAGAGGTCGTCCCACACGGAATTATGAGAAGCATCTGCTTATTGAGGTCGGGCATTTGGGTGCAAAAGGCACCTGCATTATGGAAAATGGTGGTCCTTTCCAAGTCCCAGACCACCAATGGGTCAGGAAGAGAAAGCGCCTTCCGCTTTCCCGGCTCCTTCTTCCATTCAGGTGCTCCAGGTACCTCCACCTGCAGCTGGAAGAGGCCAAGGGATCTGATCCATGTTGCGACTGCTAGTGGCAGGATGTATCAGGGCTGCACAGCAAAATGGTTGATGGGCAGGAAGCAATTATTCCTGCTAGTTCAATTATTATTGAACTTTATTCCATTTTGATTGAATAATTATTCCATTATTATGCTTGTGCAATTCTTCTTCCTAGATGGGGCTGCCCGGCCAGCGAGCAGGAGGGGTCTGCTGAAGCCCAGGCCATTTACACCTCTGGCTATAAACCCCCAGGAAAAAGAGACATTTCAAGCATGGCAGAAATGGGGCTCATTATTTTATTGTCCTGCCCACAACTATCCTGCCTGGGAGTGACGGGCAGAGACTGCAATTGGGCCCTCCTAGTGCCCCATTAGTTCCCTGGTCCCACTGCCTCTTGGACTGAGTTTTCAGGGGCTGGAACCCCAACCCTCACCCCAGCAATGCCTACCTGATAGCGAAGGGCCTGGACTGCTGCCACCCCGGATTCACCACGGCTGAGTGGGTTGACCAGCTGCACTGCACCCAGGGGAGCAGAACAGCAGCGGAGCCACTCTCCAAACAATCAGCCCCCTTCTTGCATCGCAAAGTATCCTGCAACTCGGTGTATCTGGAAGGGGAACTGAGCCCCAAGGCGGTTTTAACAAGTTTGCGCATAGACCACATTTTAATCAGGGGAGCAGCCAGAGGAACTGAAACAGCCTGCTTTGCCTGGTCGCAAAATCCCCTTCACAGTCAGGTTTCCACTGCATGTTGGCGGGGATGGGGTGAATGGGGATGGAGAGATGAAGCAGGGAAGGGGTACCAAGTATTGGTGGAAGTAGCTCTGCCAATATGCTTGGCACCCTGACCCATGTCCACTCAGACTTGTGCCACAGGTCTGAGTAGACCCATCACGGCAAGAGAGAATTACTCTAGGACATGGGGACCCCAGAAGGTCTCTGGGTACAGCAGGTGCTGCATTGGTGCCAGAGGAGTTAGGTTGGACAGGATGGTGGCACTATCTGTTTGACAAACACACAACTGATCCAAATGTAACACCCATTCTCTCTGCCCTGGATGCTGGGCCACTGCAGCATACGCGGCCTTGACTCCTTGGCAGGACACTCCATTGCGGGTTCTACCCCTGGGGGTTCCCGAGGCTCTTCCCAGCCACTCCAGAGAGGTTCCTAAGGAAGCTGGAACTCTTTGCTTCTACAACCTTTGCACAGCAGGTGCTCTGACTAGAAGGCCAGAACTGCCAGACAAGGACTGGACCCCCCAAAACTCTCACATCCCCGTGGCCCATCGCCTGGAAGGACAGCAGGCAGGAGGGACCAGGCCAGCTGCCAGAAGTTGCAAGCCCCGGGGGCCTCGTGTGCATTAAGTGGGGAGCTGAGCAGGCAGGGGATGCGCCAAGAGAGGAAGCAGGGAGTCAGGGGCATCACTAGGGTTCACGTCACCCATTGCAGGAGGCCGGTGCATCACCCCTGTACATTGGGCAGGCAACAATATGAATGGTGGGCGTGGTTGTGACACTGCCCCACCTTACATTAGCCATACATTTTCATAAAGATATTTCCAAGTGGTTTGTTTCATTGCCTTCTGCTGCCAGTTCCACATTCAAAGGTGTCTCACACGATGGGATTATTTCTACAAACCATGAGTTCAGCCACTGAGGTCACAAGGGCTGCCACCCCCTTCAAGGGTGCCCCCTTATAACGCCCTAGTAATGTCCCTGATGGGGACCATTTTGGAAGTCTTGTCCTCTCCTGGACTGACCTTCCTCTCCAGCCAAGGCATGCCTGCTTACTCGCCAGTAAACACAGCTGTGCAGTTCACATCCATTTTCAATGCATTTCAATGCAATCATCAGAGACCTCTTTCGGGGGTGATTTGTGGGGGCTGTGTTCATGGGATCAGGACAATTCTGGTGTCCTTAGATTCCTCTCAGCCTGTCCTTTCCAATGAACAAGGGCAAGTTTGCCTACTCGTGAGTAAAGCCACGATGTGGGTCACTTTCACCTTCCATAGAGATCAATGCATATTTTAATTTTATGGCAATAGCTTTTGGTAGGAAGGAGCTATTTCAAAATGGAATTTTGCATTGGATTCTGCTCTTCGGTACAAATCCAGTGGTGTATGACTTGATGGGGTTGGATGCACCACAACAAAGTTATGTGCATTTTTATGTTTTTTATGTCCCTCAGTGTGCGTCACCCCGCTTGGGCGCGTTACCCGATGCGGACCGCACCACCCGCACCACCCTGGTGATGCCACTGCATGGAGTAGTGGCTGCTTTTCCTCTCACAAGGATGCACTGAAGGACACCTCCAAGGAGGAGCACATCTGTATTTTTCACCCATGAAGCAGGAGGTGCAAAGGAACCCCAGGGGCTCCAAGGCCTCCGTCACAGACGCAGCAGACTGTTGGGTGCCAAGCAGAACGGAGAGGGAGAGTGCAGAATCAGGAAAGCATCCAGGTTGCTGGAAGTGCACTGGACTATCCTACCACAGCCAGGAAGACACTCCACACCCTCCCAACAGGGTCTCCCTTCATCCCTCTGCGTCACCCCTTGTTCCGGCCCCCTGGAGTCGGTAGGTGTCTCTTTCCCTTCTGCAGCAATCCCTGCCCCAGCAAGGCAGGTCAGGAAGTGGAAGCCCAAGAGAGCTGCCCGCAGAAAACACAATGGGGGCAAAGAGGGAATGGCAGGGAGGGGGGTTCCCAAGAGTCACAGTGGAGAAGGACGTGCAAGGGGCTGTCCGGCTCTGGGAACCCAGCAGAGCCCACCTCACATGGAGCCACAGCTGCCCTCCTTGGCAGAAACACAGCTTCCCAAAGACTGCAGAAGTGGACCAGACCTCCCCCACCACCCTACCTGGCACACTCCCAGAGAAGGAAGAACTATCATGGAGGCAGCGGGAAGCAGAAGCCGCTGCCCACAGCCCAGACCCCTCAGGCCTGGCTGCTGCAGCACATCCACCCATTCCAGGATCTTGTAGTGGGCCCTGCATTGTGACAGGCGAAGGGTCCCTCCCTGACCTCTGTGGTTCCACCTGAAAGACCCTCCTGCCTCTGCTGCCACCCTTTGCCCTCAGACAGGGTGCAAGTGGCCCTTGCTGCTGGTGGCCTGGCCAGGGTCAGACCGTTCAGGAGGCTGGATCCATCCAGCCCAGCTCCAGGCTACTCAAAGACGCAGGCAGACAAAGGCGGACTGAGCATGACACACTCAGGCTGCAATCCTATCCACATGTACCTGGAAGGAAGCCATTGTGTGCAATGGGACTTACTTCTGAGTAGTCATGTGTAGGATTGGGCTGTCACTCTACTCTGGGTTTGGGGTCCAGAGTACTGTCAGCCCAACCGGGAGGGGGCTGAAAAAGTCTGCATTACTGGCAGATTTTAAGGGGGCCCAGGAGATAGTGGGTTCAGAGTGCTGCTGCTGCCGTTGCCACCACCGCCTCCCTCCAAGGAAGCCACAACCATCCACTTCCAACCCACTTATTGGAGGAGAGGGGCATCCCCTCCCCACTCACTGTGCACAGGAAGTGCTGGCCCTCCAGCACCATATAGGGCCAATGGGAAGGGAAGGGGTCCTTCCTTGAGGCTCTCCCCTGAAACATGACCAGAAGCCTCACACTTCCCGGTACAAAGCAACCTTTCCCATAAAGACAGCATCTGTGGCGTTGGCACACTTCAGGTCACACCACCCTGGCTTGGAGGATGCCAACCAGGGTGTTTTCAGCTGTGGCACATCCAGAAGTCCCATTCCGGAAGAGCTGATCCAGAGAAATTCCATCTAGGACAGTTCTTGGGAGGCCAGCCGGGCACCACTGGGGTGCCTACCATGCCCATAATCGGACTCTATTGCTGGGTGGGTGGCTACTTTTTCAGGATGGGTGATTCTGTTAGGCATATACACTGGTGTGCAAAAAGGTATTGTATGGAGAAACACCAAGACCAAAAATGTAAGAGTGGTGAAACTGCCCACCCTGGTCCCCATCCCCAATGCATGGACGCCTTGTGTAGCAAGAAGGGCTGAGGCTCACTTGCCCAGTCCACTAAGAGGGAGATGGGGGGCTCAGAAGGCAGCCCTGGGGGAGGGCTAGAGAAACATGGGAAAGTCCTCCCCGAGAGCTCTCCTGGGCTCAAGAGGAGCCCAAGCGTGGCTGCTGCTGGGCTTCAGCCACCAGGCAGGAGAGAACCCGCTTGTGATCACGGAGCTCCTCTTCAGAGGCCCTGAGACGGAGGTGCCACGTGCAGGCAAGCAAACCTCCCGGGAGGAGCAGAATTACCCCGTTCCATGATCGCTCCGCAGGTCTGCTCAGCCCCAGACGTCACTAGGCCTCTGCCTTCCCACTGGGTTGGAGAATTTGGAAATGGATGCCAAGACTGGCCAGGCAGGCATTGGAGACATTTTCCGCTCCGGGTAGGGCTGTCTTTTAGTCTAGGTCACCAGCACAGGTGTGCATGAAAGATGCACCTTGATTCTATTAGAGTGCAAACAGCAGCCTGAGGAGACCACATCACGATTGCTCACTTTGCTGCAGTTTAATCAGTGTGTGCATTCACTGGTGCGCATCAGCAACCTAGAAGAAAAAAGATACGCAGATGAAAAAAGTGTGACCGGCGTGTGTGCGTGTGGGGGAGGGGCGCAGAACCCCCTGGCAGTCTCCAGGGAGAGCCCACCCTGACTTTGGCCTGGCTGGTCCCCTTGGTCCCATCCAACTCCAACACCTCCAACCCAACACCCATGGGGCAGCCCCACAGATCAGTATCACAGTGTGCCTGCACCTCCTGGAGAGTTTCAGTTGCTGTGTGACGCTACATCAGGTGGGGCTTTTTCTGGACAGGAGACCCCCCCTTTCCCCACAAAAAAACAGAAGGCTCATCACAGCTGACTCTGCCAACAGAACTCCCCCTCCCTCCAACCAGAGTAAAGGGAAGCAGCCCCATCCCCAAGCCCGGGCTGCTGCCAGCAGGATGGTCTGAGTTCTCACCCCCCCCCCTCACTTGCAGAGCAGCTGCCCCCAGACCCAGAGAGGGGCCAGTGCCTCCTCCAGGGACCCACAGAAGCCAGCAGCAGCAGCAAGGGGACCTCCCTCTCCTCCGTGGCTCTCCTCATGCAACACAGACAGGGCATGCTCAAGGCTTCCTCCGTCACACTGGCCGCGGGTGTGTTTATGGCATATTTTATTTTACACAACATAACAACACAGAGTTGTTGGTTCTGTACAGAATTTGCCTGAAAAGGAAGGCAACACCACGGTCATTGGGAAAAACGGAGGTTGAGAGAGCGACAGTCGGATCGCTTGGAAAAGACGCTTGTGTGTGCGCACTGCTTGCTCCCTCGAGTGGTCTTCTGCCCGCCTTTCGGAAAGAGTGGCCCCCAATCCCCTCCTTGGGGTCCTCCTCCTCCAGGCCAGGCTGCCAGTCCTAGCGCAGGGCAAGGCACAGGTGCTGTGGCTCACTTTCGCCTCTTTCGGACAAAAGCTCTCTCCATGATTTGCCTGGGGTTGTTCTATGACACAAAATAAGCCCCCCTCCCCAGACTGAAAAGGCGGAAGGAAGTGTGCTCAGGCGCAAGAGGGCAGCGAGAACAGTGTGCCAGGCTGTCCCCCAAGTTCACAGACAACGTTTGCTGGGGGATTCTCCGCATACGTTTCCTGCAGCAACCAGAGAGACCTGCAGCGGATCACACAGTGCTCTCCAATATCCACTCAGAACTGGAGAAGGCCGCTCTGCCGTGCTCCGCGGCCACACCGTCCGTCTGCACCAGCATCCCGTTCATGGACAAGCTCCGCTTAGACCAAAATCCTCCCACGTGTGGGGAGGAGCTAACGTAACAACGATATTCCATCAGCTCCCCATTCAGGGAGTACCGGCGCTTGGCCCGGGCTCGGTCGGCAGGTAGGGTGAGGAACTTACTTGGCGTGGCTTGTGCTCTTTTGTGCAGGAGGGACCCCTGGGGACAGTCTGGGGTGGGCTGGCCGGCCAGCTGCAGGGCAGTGGAGTTGTTGCGGTTCGTATTCTGGGACTCCAGGCCGGGACTGGCAGCCCCGTTGCTTGGCAGGGCCGGCTCGGTGCTGGGCTTTGGCACAGACTTCCGCTTCAGCTTCTGAGACGCGGAGGGGCCCGGAGTCCACGTGTGGGGCATGGAGGAGGTAGCGGTGGCAGAGTCCTGGCTGGAGCAGGCATCTGAGGCCTGCACTGGGCCATCGCTGCTGACCTTGCAGCACTGCAGGCTCTCCTCGTGCCCCACGGCCTGCTTGGAGCCAGACAGGGACATGGCAGCCCCACTGCTGCTGCAGCCCTGGGACTGAGCTCCATTAGTCTGCGAGTAGACATTGCTGACCTTGGTGGCCTTCTGGTGCTCGCCATTGTGGCAGACCTTGTACCGGATCATGAGGATGATGATGAAAACCAGCACTGAGGCCACAATGATCCCCCCAATAATGATAATCATGGTCCCGCCCAGGAACTGGGACTGCATGAAGTGGCAGCGCACGTAGTCCTGCTCCGTTGAGAACTGGATGCAGCCCACCACGCGGGTGGCTGTCAGGGAGGTGATGCCGTCATCATAGATGGCCAAGACGCAGAGGTCGTACAGGGTCCCCGCGGCCAGGTTGTTCACCAGGAAGGTTTTGCTCGTTGGCGGGATCATTCTGGGGGAAACAGAAAGAAGGTTAGTGGCCTGGTGCGGTGGTGCCGCGGGAGAGCTGCCCCCTCCCCCTCCTGAGATGGGATTCAGGAAGAGCTGAACCAATGGTGGGCAGCAAGATCAGGTGGCAGGATGACCTCACCTGCCCTGCCTCCTATCCTCTTGGCACCTCCTGCCCGCGGTCATTCTTGTGGCTCAGGAAGTTTCCAAGCCAGGCAGGATGAACTGGGAGGGCCCTTGGGAGGTGAGCTTTGGCTGTAACCCTTAGGGGGCACCTGAAATAAGTGGCCTGAAGAAGTGACACAGACAGCACTTCCCCCAACCCCATCAGACAAGGCACTGAAGGAGAGAAGGGCCAGGGAGAGGGTTTCAACAGAGGAAGGGCACTCTTTCAGGGCACTCTTTCAGGCAGGGACTGGGGGTTCCTCTCCAGCGAAGATGCCCAAAGAATGCTGCATGTTGGCGCACGGTGGGCAGAGTGGAGGCAACCCAAGTGCACCCTGCATGGCTTCAAGGGGAGATGCCCAAACCGTCTCAGGTGACCGTGGGGCAGAGCAAGTCTTTGCCGAGAAGCCTCCCCACCAAATCCAGGGTCAGCAGATCTCAATCAGAGGCAACCAGTCTGGCCCAGTTTGTGCAAACCTGCAGGCACTGGAAATAAATCCACTGCAGGATCTGCAAAGAACGGTTTCCAATATTGAGGGTTCAGGAGTGAGACAGCATGAGGGTAACACAGCACCTACGGCCTGAGGCTTCCTTCCCCCCAAAGTGCATCATGCAGGAGGGAAGGGGTGCAGGTCCCCCCTCAAGCAGCTCTTTTCTAGACTGAAGAGCTCCAAATGCTGCAGCCTTTCCTCATCCGGAAGGTGTCCCAAACCATCCATCGTTTTGGTTGCTCTCCTCTGAACCTTCTCCATTTCCTCCTTATCCTTTCTGAGATGTGGCCACCAGAACTGGACACAGGACTCCAAAGGTGGCCTCACTATCAAATGGCATCATAAATTTTGCCGTCTTGTTTTCAGTCTCTTTCCTAATGACCCCAAGCTAGGAATGTGCTTTCTTTGCTGCGGCTGCACTTTGGGGCGACACTCTCATTGAGTTCCTCACCAGCACCCCCAGATCTCTCTCTTGCTGTCACAGGCAGCTCAGAGCCCATTAATCTATCTGTAAATGGAGGATTCTTGCCCCAGCTGCAGCACCTTACACTTATTCACACTGAAAGACACCTGCCACTTTGTTGCCCATTTCTCCAGCGGGGAGAGATCCTTCTGAGACTCTTCTGGTCTTCCCTCCTTGGAAAAGTTTGGTGTTGTCCCCAAATTTGGTCACTTCCCTGCTAATCCCTCTCTCCAGATCATTTATGAACAGGCTGAAAAGCACCAGTCAGATCACTGGGGTAGATTATTGGAGCCCACTGTGCTTCAGCTCTCTCTGGATACCCACTCTGTGCTTGTCCCTCCACCACTTCCCAATCCATTTGAGGTCCTACCCTCTGACTCTCTCTCTGCCTGTGGAGTCTCCTCAGCAGCCTTTGGTGTCTCCACATCCCCAGAGCCAGGTCTCAGGGCAGGCAGGTCAGCTGGAGAAGCCGTCCTCCCTCCCTGCACTCCACTGCCCTGCCCTGCCCTGCCCTGGTCTCCATTTTACAACCCAACCTCTGGAGGGCATTGAGCAAGAGGGTAATCCTCCTGGCCATCAGTGCAGGGAGGGGGGACGACAGGTTGGCAGTCTATGGAGACCCCCCTCTGCTCACCCAGTCTTTGGTTAGAGGAGGGCAAGCCAGCCCAAAGAGCTGAGGAAGGCTTCCCCAGGGCCAGAACGGGCACCCTTGGACTCTGCTCAAGTCTCCCTCTGGCTCTAAGGCCTTCTCCGCCACTGGCGTCTCCTTCACATGACACACAAACTGCGGTGGCGCAGAAAGGCCTGGCCAGAGGAGATTAGGAGGCCTGCTCCTCTCTCCAAGCAGAACGTGCCCCTTTTTACCACAAAGGAGAGTGCGCTGCCACATGTCCTCCGCTCAGAAGGCGCAGCTGCCCATTAGCAGCCTCCAAGAGAATCCACTTAGCAGATCCAGCGCTGATGTGCAGCTTCCGTCCCCGACCAGACTGGCTTTGCCTGGAAGGCAGTTCCCCTTCGCAGGCATATCTCTCCCCACCACTCCCCTCAACGGAGGGTGTTAATGTCCTCTTAGCTGGGCTAATTTCCCAAGCTGTCTGCTAATCAGATCACCTGGAGGGATTAAAGGTCAACCAGGATCATCCCAAAATAGACCACCATTATTTCCACGCCTCTTCCCTCCTCCACAGCTCCCAACAGCACTTGCCAGGCCCCAGCAGTGTCTCTGCCCCCTGCTCTGTGTCTGCACTGGATGGGACTGGATTGGGGCCAGCCATCAGGGCCCGATCCCAAGAGCCAGCCAGCCTCTCCTGCTGTACGGATTAGGGCAACAACATCTGCACCCTTCTCCAAAAAGGCAGTGTGGCATGGCAGGCTTCAGTCAGGCTGTCACAAAATGCTTAGCTGGCACCACCCAACAGCCAGACCACCACCACCCCCTGCCTCCCATGCGCAATACCCTCCCTTGAGCACCAACCCAGGGGTGGGCAGAAGGTGGTTCAGGCCAGATTGCCCAAACCGCTTCCTGTTTGTGCCCCCCCACTACTGATCCAAAACAGGGTGCACCAGTTTGGCGCGCCCGGGGAAGCCCTGCATTGCGCCTGCACTAAGGTTGGTGCAGGCGCAATGCATCTCCTCCAGATGGAGGAGACGCGTTGCGACTGCACCTGCACCAACCTTGGCGCACGCGTCCATCTCGCACTGAGCATGCGCCAGGGTTGGGGCCCGCCTCTTGCCCCACCCATCCGTACCCGCATCGCACTGGGGTGGGTGGCGTGCCCTCCTGGCCCTATCCATAACCGTCCATAACGTCCCCGCCCCCTGACCCCGGCCTGGCCCCGCCCACTTCTGGGGAACCGGTTGTTAGGCCAGCCCAGGCCCACCACCGCACCAACACCCATGCACACCATCTCCCCTGCACATCACCCTCCCATGCGCATAACCCTCCCATATGCACATCAATGCCTATGCACAATACACTTCCATGCACATCAACCCCAATGAGCAATACCCTCCCATGCACACTAACCTACTCATGCGCACCACCCTCCCATGTGCACCAACCCCCAACGTACACCATCCTCCAATGCGCACTGGACCCCTGCACATCAACACCCCTACTGCGTATCATCCCCCATGCGCATCAACCCCCAATGCACATCAACCCCCCATGCACAATTCCCTTGCATGCACACCGTCTCCTTGTGCACCATCCCCATGCGCACTGAGCCCCTATGCACAATACCTGCTCATGCACAATACCCTCCCATGCGCAATACTTCTCATGAGCAACAACTCCCATGTGCAATACACTCGCATGCGCATCAAGCCCTCATACACCATACCCTCCCATGTGCATCAACCCCCCCATGCACATCAACCCTCCTGCGCACTATCCTCCCATGCGCCTCAATCCCCATGTGCAGCAACCCCCATGTACATCATCCTCCCATGTGCATCAACACTCCCACTGTGTATCATTCCCCATGCACATCAACCCCCCATGTGTAATACCCTCCTGTGAGTGGGTGACTTTTCAGTTTTATACAGATAGATTATATTACAGAATTAATCATTTTATATGAATATTTTTGGCTTGTCGAATGAATTGTCTGAGTTTCCATTATTTCTTAAGGGAAAACGTGCTTTGATCTAGAAGCACTCTGGCTGACCAGCATCTTTCTGGTTCTTTCGTAAACCCGGGTCCCACTGCATTTCTATCCCACTTCAAGGAGAAGTTCCCAGAGCAGTTTCCAGAGACTGACTGCTGCCTCCTGTCCCAAGAGGGCTCCCAAAGATGTGCCAGAGCAGCAGCAGCAGCCGCCACTCTGGAAGAGGGTGCTGGGGCGAGGAGGGCTGGAGAAAAGAGGAGCAGCCGCTGGAAAGAGGGCCTCTTGCTGACGGGGGAAATGCCACAGTCTGGGGCAGAGCATGAAGCCTAAAGCACACCAAATGCCTTCTTGGCAGCCCCACTCCTCCCCGCCGCTCCAGCCACCCAGTGCCAGCCTGGTTTGCACTGAGCAAGTGCTGGTTTTGGATGGCTAAGTGGGGCCTTTGCTCTAAGTCTTCCCTTGCAGGAAGAGTGCTGCCCGCTCACCCACCCACCCAAAGGACTTCCTTTCTGATCACTGACTCATCTCTCAGATAGATCCCCGGTGCCCAGGGGCACCCTCTTTCCTACACGCTTTTCCCCAACATGTGTGTGGCCTTTGCCAATCCCACCTGACAGCCCTGCAGGACTCTGCTCTGCGTAGAGGGCTTGGGGAGGACATGCCTGGCCAGCCTCTCCGGAGAGAAAGGCAAGCAGGCAGGCTGTGGGGCTGAGGGGCCTCTGTAGGTCTCCTCCCACCCCCAACATGCAGGTTTGGGGGTGCACCTTTATTGATGGGCCGTGAGTTGACCTGGAGAGCCCTTTGTGATTTACCATCAGCAAGTGAAAAGAGCATCTCCCAGGGGGGACCACGCTGGTGATGCCAGCATCTCCCAGGCCGAGGCTGGTGATGCCAGAGGAGCTGCCCTGCTGTGGCGTCATCGCCAGGCTTCATGTCTGCTTTAATTTGATGCTCAAAGACATTTTGTGCCCAGAGGCTGCCCTGGAGTTCCAGGAGGCGTCGCAGAGAGAGGAATGAAACCACAAACCTCCAGGCTTCTAGAAGATTCTCACCCTTAACCTTCAATTAGAACCACTCCCTGCAGTTTTACCAAGTATGCCAAGAACAACTAACCAACAGCTACACTACAGCTGCAGCTGGGCCAAGAGACTGGCTGTGGGCTGGAGAAGCCCAGGATGGCACCTCCATAAGCCACCTGACTGGCAACGGGTCTCTTTGGCCCGGCACCAGCTCTTCAGCCAGAGACAAAGGGGCTTTGGAAGGGATGGCATCTGATGCAAGTTGCTCATCCTGGGAGATGCCCTCCTTCCCCACATTGGTACCGCCTACCCCATTCTGGCTTTGGCCGCCCACATACCTGGGTCATCCTCACCAGAACCCAGCTGTGACCCCTGAGAACAGCCTCCCTTAACACATCCTTGGCTGCTGAGTGACGGTGCTGATGCCCACCCATGGTCCAGGCTTCAGGGTTTCCCTGAGGGTGGGCAGTGTGTTCCTTGGGTAGGCCACACCTGGCCTGGCCTCCCGGAGGCCTTGCTGAAACCACACTCGCCAAGACCAGCCCACCCGCACAAGCCCTTTGCCATTTTGTGCCTGGGGTAGGCCTATCCAAAGGGCCTGGCCCTGGCTTGGGATCATTCGGGGTCAACAGTATCCCGAAGGTGCTGTCCACAAGCACACAGAACAGCAGCGCTTACCTGTAAACCAGCGAGTCATCGTAAGTCCCGTTGTACTGGATCTGGAACATGCGAATTCCGGGGATGTTCCTCTGGAAGTTGAACTTCAGTAGGGCGGTGGAGGATGTGGCTTCTGCCACCACCACCTTCTTGTCCGGGCTCGTTTTGGCCTCCCCATTGCTAGTGCTGGCGTTGGAGCCAGACTTGGTGGAGGTTGAGATGTCTGAAGAGCCCGGGTCCGGCTCGTGGATGTGGTTAGTGCTGTTCACAATGTGAGGCAGCTTGATGATGTGGAGGTCCACGGACTGGGTGGCCTCCCCAGCTGGGTTGGAGGCAATGCAGGTGAAGGAGCCCGTGTCCTTCACGGTGGTGATGTGGATGTCGAGCGTCCCGTTGTCGTACACCAGGGACCGTGTGGCGTTGGAGATCAGCTTGCCTTCGGGGGAGATCCAGTGGATGGCAGGCTCCGGGTCCCCACGGGCCTTGCACCGCAGGATGGCTCTCTGGCCTTCCAGCACCCTCAGCTCATGGGTGTGCCTGGTGATGAGGGGCGGCTCGCACAAGAACTCCTCCTCAGGCACTGACCAGAAATAGCGGCCAGACAGCAGAGGAGGCGAGGCGCACGTCTCCAGGTCGTCCTCTCTGGAGAGGCGCCGCAGCCAGAGGAGCTCACAGTTGCAGTGCAGGGGGTTGCCCCCAAAGCTCAGGGCAAAGGTGGAGGGATTGATGATTCCTGAGGTGGCCAAGACCTGGGCACGCTGGAAAAGGGGGTCGGGGGGCAGCTTCTGCAGCTTGTTGGAGGTGACGTCCAAGCGCGTCATCTTGTGCAGGTGGGAGAAGGTGCCCTTGGGGATGCTGTCGATCATGTTGTGGTCCAGGCTGAGGGTGTGCAGGCTGACCATCTTCTCCACGGTGTCCCAGGGGATGGTCTCCAGGTTGTTGTAGGACAGGTCCAGCTCCTCCAGAGCCAAGACATCGCTGAAAGCCGTGGGGGAAATCAGCGTCAGCTGGTTGTTGTTCAGGATCAGGTGGTGCAGGTTGGAGAGGCCACTCAGCATGTCATGCGTGATCTTTGTCAGCCGGTTGCTGTTCAGATGCAGCGCCCGCAGGTTGCGCAGGTCGGCAAAGGCGTGGGGGGTGACGAAACTGATGGTGTTCCTCGAGAGGGTCAGGTCCACCAGGCTGGTCATGTTGGCAAAATCCTTCCGCTTGATGCTGGTCACAAAGTTGTCAGCCAGCCGCAGCTCCACCGTCCTCCTGTCAATATTGGGGGGCACAAAGAGCAGCCCTTTCTTTGCACAAAGTGTCGCAAGGTTTGGCGATAAGATCTGGCACACGCAGCGCTTCGGACAGATCTGGGCCTTCACCACAGAGCCAATGAGCAGCAGGCACAGAAGCAGTTTTTCCATTGTAGAGCAGGGTCCAGATCCTGGAAAAGAACAGACGGAAGAGCATTACGGGGGGCCTCCACAGAACCCCGACAACAACCTAGGGGGCCTGGGGGCTGAACCTGGGATGTCCCACTCCTGAGTATTGGACAGAACCAGAGATACCTCTAGCCGGGGCAGAGGAAAGGAGGCTTCTGTGCACTCGCTCCAAGAGGGCCTCAGATCCAAAACAATCTGGATTACCCTACAATCCAGAGTAATTACGGGAGCACGTAAGAGACACGATGTGCACCCGTAGTTACTGCACCACCTAGTGAAAACCTATGGGAAATTCATATTGCAATCCAGAGCAAATTGTTCTTACACCGGAGCAAGGACTCCCCAGAGTTACTCTGGACTGCACCCTTAGTAAATCTCCTTCCAGCCCAACCCTCACCACTTTTCCAGGGTTGATGCGTCGCACCCATAATGTAGGTACGAGATCAAATGGTCCTTGACGCTGAGGGGTTGCTGTGCCTGCCACAACCTCCACAAGACACAGCAGGCGTCCTCTCCGCACAGCTGTGTCGGCACCGCAAAGTTGCTTTTTGCAAAGTCACTGCAGCCCTCCCCACATCCTGTGGCCAGCCAGAGAAGGTCAGTCACTTAGAAGGTTTGCTCACCTCCTTTGTCCACTCCCCGGTCCCCTCCTCAAACCTACACCATTCTGTTGCTGGTGCAACTCTGGGAGCCCAATCCTAAGCAGGTCTACTCAGAAGCAAGCCCCTCTATAGTGAATGGGACTTACTCCCAGAAAAGCGTGGCTGGGAATGGAGTAAGAGGATCCTTCTGGGGGCAACTCAGGGCCAGGGAGAGGGTGATGGGATGTGGCAAGTGCCAGCAGGGGCACGGCCTGGTGTGACAGCTCATTGCTTTGACCCGCCACCTCCCTCCCATGCTAGACCTCCTCCTGCTCCAGACCCCAATGACAAGATCCTAAGCGCAGCCTCAGTGCAGTCACTTGACTTCTTTAATAGTGCACCAGCTTAAGTCGGCCAATAAGTCAGCGCCCAACAAAGATCAACAGCCACGTTGAGGACGCACAGCGAGGAAGGGTTCCAGTTCTGGATCTTCTCACACACCAGGCAGGGGGTTTTCTGCTTAACTGTCCACAACTGTGATTTTCAACCTTTTTCATCTCACAGCACACTAACAAGGCATTGAAATGGTCAAGTCACACCATCAGTTTTTGACCATGGATCAGGCACACCAGGCTGTTCAAATCCCCCATTTCCTATGAATTAATGACCCTTCCCAAATTCCCGTGGCACACCTGAGGACTATTGGCGGCACACCAGTGTGCCATGGCACACTGGTTGAAAATCACTGGTCCACAACCTTGGAAAGGTCAGACAGATATTTCAACGCAGTTTGTTTCACTATATTCTGCATGGACTTGCTTTCCCAGTGATGTGTAACATAACCGTATTACGAAGAGCAGAAGAACCCACTGGATGAGGCCCAGAGACCTGCCTGAGGAAGCACACCTGAGACTACAGCGTGTGCCCTCCCCACACCTGGCACTCGGAGGTCGCCTGCCTCTAACATCAGGAGGCTGCACATTCCCCTCATGGCTTGTAACATGCGACGGACTTTTCCTCCAATCACTACTTAAGTGCCATCATCATATCCTGAGGCAGGGAGTTCCACAGACTAATTACAGGCCAGGTCAAGAAATCTTGTCTTTTGCCAGTCCAAGTCTTCCCAACACGCGGGTGGCGCAAGTGGCTAAGACGCTGTGCCTGTTAACCAACAGGCCAGGGTTCGAGACCCACAAGACAGGGTGAGCTCCTGTCCTTAGCCCAGCTCTGCGACGCAGCTGGATCCAACCGTGTTGGCTCTGCCTTTCCATTGGACTAATTCAGTGGCATGGAGAGGGGGGATTTGCTGCTTGGGTAACAGCCTCTCCTCCATAACAATCCAACCCAGGCTTTCGTGCTTTGCATGCAGCGTATGCAGCGCTGAGCACGATACCAGAGTCTTTCAAGACTGATGGAGGCCTGCCCTGCCTGGTTCTGGTGCTGTGAGAGAGGAGAAAGAGCATCTCTCGATTCATCCCCTGGATCATTTTGCATGACCCCGTCAGGCACCTTCGAAAGAAGACCCCCAAAAGCTGAAGCCTTTCCTCGTGAAAAAGGTGCTCCAGCCTGGTAAACATTTTGCTTTGGAAAGCCCCAAAGATCTCGGTCCCATTCCCCGAGATGTGATTTGAGGGCCCCTCTGCGCACGAACTGAGGGACACTGAAGCACGTCTCCTGCTTGCCGCCCCTTCCTCCCATCTCAGAGAGATGCTTCTGGAGCTCTTTGGCACCCTTTCTGGCCTTGCCCACTCGGAAGGGTCGGGTGTCATTTGTCAAGCTGGCCGCCGCCTTGTTCACTTGGTCTCCACCTTGCAGATGGCCTGGAGACAGGGGGGAGCAGCAAGATGGCGGAGGCAGGGAATATTTTGTTTCCCAAAAGAGGCACCCCAGTGGGGGTCCCTGCGGAGAACTCCTGGGTCAGAAGTGTTGTGTTAGCAAAACATCCCAACCAGTGCAGGCTCCGTTTCAGTTGGCAACTGAGCTCCTCCTGACCCCTACCACAGACCTGACTGCCAGAGAGGCCTCTGCGCTCTCCCAGAACCAGAACATTTCCAGGCACCCCCCTCAACTCAGGCCACCCCCCCGCCGTCCCGGGCCAAAGGAAGGAGCTGGTCTGTCCTCTGCCAGTCCCTCCCCAGCTGCGCAGGAGAGGAAGGGTTGGGGAAGGGCTTCTCCAAAGAAATCCATTTTCTAGCTGGGAGCAGGGAGGGCAAGCTGCGGAATCCCATCCCGCCTCCATTTAGAGGCTCAGGGAGAGAGGCGGCTGTGGGGCTCCTTTGCCCACAGCCCGGCAGCAGGGCCAGAAATGCCCCCAGGAAACGGCTTCCTTCTGCTGCTCAGCCCCGAACATTTCTGCAAGAGATGCTCCAAAGGGAGGATCCAGCCATTTGCAGGACTGTCTGGTGCACCTCTTCTGGCAGGAATCAAACGTCCAGGGGGAGGCTCGCAAAGCTTCGGAGCATGAAGTGCTGGGGGGTGTTGGGGTCCAGTGGGCTCCTCATTCTTTCCCTCCCTCCCCCTGCAACTGTCAAGGGCCAGCCAGGCAGGGATTTTCCTCTTTCCAGACCATTCTGGCCTTCCAGGCAAGCAATACGGTAAGTTCAGAACAAATCAACTCCATCACACACCAGAACAGCAGCCAGTCCAAAGAGCACAGCTCTGCTGGTCACACCAGACAGGAAGCCCCCCCACCCCCAGGAAGGGCAAGCCTTGGTTGGCATCCCTTCTTCTTCTTCAAAGAGGCACCATGGGGCTGAGCGGGTGAGATCAGCTGCCCCTCCCATGACCCAGATCCAGGCTGGGCCATGTGGCAACTGCTCCTTACCCCTGCCTTGGATGAAAGCTCCCCTTGGCACCAGGGACAAGGCTGGCGGGGAGGAAAAGGAGCCCCCCCCCCCCCCCAGCCCTTCTTTGGACTGCCAGCCTCTTTGGGAGACCTGAGCACAGTCTCACTGGCCCTGTTCCGATGAGGGGCTTCCTCTCCTTCCCCCTTGCACCCGTCCCCACAAGAAATGCAAAGCAGGGCTTCACTCTGTCAGGCTTCCTCGCAGCCCGTGGCAGGCAGCACACCCCCTACTCACCACCACATGCCCTTGGATGCCCAACCAGCCTTGCAGGGCAGGCTGACCCCAGAAGCAGGGGGGCATTCTGGGACCCCAAATCCAGGCCACGAGGAGGCCTCTTCCCCACTGAACCAAGGCTTTTCTTAAGGAAGAGCGGAAGGAGCGAGGAAAACTCAGCACAGCAACAAAACCAACCAGCTGCAGAACAGAACAACAGCCAGCCTCAGGATGCCTGGAAATGCCTGGATCCGCAAGCGCATCTTTGCGCAGCCCCCACATGGAGGGGCACACCTTGGGCTCCCTGTGGAGCTGGGCCCACCACAGGTGGACAGGGGCCAAGGAGTGTCCAAGGGCAACCTTGCACCACAGAGGATCTCTGAAGAGGATCCAAGTGTCCAGAAATGTCAGCGGGAAAGGAGGAGACCCTCTTGCTAAATCTGGAAGAAACTTCTGCAAACTGTGCCCAGCGCAAGCAAGGGTTAGTCCAAGCAGCAGCCAAGGGACTCACTGCAGGCATCTGACTCTGGGATGGGGTTTCGCCTGCAGGCAGCCACATCGCAGACATGCCAGAACCAGGAATGCCAGCCAGGAAGGCTGCAGCTGGCTAGCAGGGAGCAGTGGCCGGGAGCCACAAGACTCCCCAATTCTGCTCTGCAGAGCTCCCACTGACCCAGCCGAGGCAGCGTCCTGTGTCAGGCGAGACGTGGCCTGACCAGATCAGGCTCCACATCCCTTCCCGGATGTGAGAACCACCTGTGTGCTGAGACACGGATGTCATCAGGCTGCCCACCCCTGCCAGGGTCCCACCTGCTTCCTGGCCCTGTCGTGGCCCACCCCAGAGTCACTCCTGCTTCCCAGCCCTGCTCAGCTCCTGACTCCCGCCAAAGGGAACCCGGGGGCAGAGAGGCTTCCACTGCTGGTGGCCCCTGGAAGTGCCAAGCAAGAGAAGGACATGGCAATATAACAGCACCAGGGTACAAAATGACAGGGAGGCCGCAGCTGGAGAACTGTGTCCAGTTCTGGTCCCACATCTCAAGACAGATACAGAGGAAACGGGAACGCGGAAGACATTCTATCCAGGGATGGAGAGGTGCTCCTTTCCCTCTCACACAAGACCAGAACTAGGGGCCATCCACTCAAATCCAACAGCAGGAGGATTAGGACAGCGTGGAAATGGATAGAGAGGCTCTTTTCCTCCTCACACAACTCCAGAATCAGGTGACAAAAGAATTTCTTGACCTAGCGTGTAGTTGCCCTGTGGAACTCCTTGCCACAGGATGGTGATGGACTAGCCTGGAAGGACAAATGTCTGAAGGAAAGGGTTCCCAGCCATGACTGTCAACACAACAGCCACCTCCTCAGCCGTGGTGAGATGCAGGTAGCTGGGCTCTCCTTCTGTCAGTTTGCCCACCCAGCTCTCCTTGGCCCTGGAGAGGCAGGCGGTGGAGCCGTTCCCCTTTGCGGAGAGGAGGTGCTGCCCGGCTCCTCCCGCCAAGCAGGAGGCAGCCATTTTCCTGCGTGCCTCTTGCTGCAATAACCGGCTCTTAACTGGTACGAGGCATTAATATTTGATGGCTGTTTTGATGAATGTTTCATTATTTGTGGCAAGAACTGGAGAAAAGGCTCTCTGGATTACTTGGCAGATCTGAGCGGAAAGCAATAGGCCGTTTTAGTGCAAACCGGGAAGCAAATCTCAGGCCTCCACAGAAAGCTCTCCAGGCCCAAGACTCGGGCAGGGGCAGGGGGGCTCCCTCCCCAATCCACCCCACTGCATGGCCAGGCTGCCCCTCCAGGCACCAGCTCCCCCCGCCCTTCTCATCTTATTGTCTGCCCCCAGGGGCAAAATGAAGCTACAAACAGGGGGAGCCATCGCACGCAACGCCCAACACTCGACCCCCAGGCTGCAAGGCAGCTCAGGCCAACTGCCTGCCAGGGAAGGGGCTGAGGGTGCCCTTTCCTGCCTCCACTGCGGCTCAGCTGTGGTCCTGGCCAGCCAGACTGGGGCTGAGTTGGGCCCTGCTCATGTGCCCAGTCATGCGTTTAGTGCCAAAAGAGGGGCCCCAAAGCCAGCTGAGCTCCACAGTCTAAACGCAGGGGCAGCAGGGCAAACTCACCACAGGCGCCAGGGCATCTCTGCCCGCCAGGTGGGCTCTGCTGTGTGCTCTGCTGTGTCGGGACTGGGTTGCCCCACACTGTAGGGAATGTGCCATTCCAAGGGTGCCCCCTTGGGCAGCTAGCTACCCTTGGACAGCTTGGCACCTTGGACAGCTGCCCCCAGGACCAGGGACCACCCTGTGCCTTTTGCTTCTAAGATTCTGCACCAGGATCCAAGGTAAAGAGTTCTGCCCCAGGCAAGAGCCTCATCCACCCCACACCTTCCCTTCTTTCTCCCCACAGCCTCATACTGCCATTAGGAACGCTGCCAGTCAAGCAGGTCTTCCTGGCCCTGACAAGGCCGTTCTCCTGCCAGCCTGAGACTGAAAGGCAGGCAGGATGTTCCCGAGGCCTGCCCAATGCCTGCTCTGCCAAGCATCCTCAAAGGCCTCCTCCACCATTCATCCCCCAGGCAGCTCTGAGGGCAGCAGGAGACCCCTTGGCTGCAGGGACCACCTGCTGGGCAAGGCTGGCCTGAATGAGCAGCAGAAGACCCACCCGCAGAGGAACCACCTGCACATGGGGCGCAGGCACCACCTTCCTTCTCGCGGGGTCCGTCCGTCAGCCTTCTTGGAGCTGGGGCAGGGCTTTCTTTATCTTTAAGAACACAGGCCTAGAATTTGAATTTAAGATGCCAGATTTCCTAGAATCTAATGCTCACCTTTGTCAGCTGAATTATGTATTCAAAATTGGGGTGTGCATTAGAATCAATGGCGCATTAGCAAATACAGTATCTTCTATAGAGGTATAGGTCAGTACTTACTTTAAGTTTACTTTTTTTTAAAAAGCAGGCCTCCGTCAGTCTTGGAAGACTCTGGTATCGTGCTTGGCGCTGCATATGCAGCATGTGAAGCACAAAAGCCTGGGTTGGATTGTTATGGAGGAGAGGCTGTTACCCAAGCAGCAAATCCCCCTCTCCACACCACTGAATGAGTCCAATGGAAAGGCAGAGCCAGTACGATTGGATCCAGCTGCGTCACAGAGCTGGGCTAAGGACAGGAGCTCACCCTGTCTTGTGGGGCCGACCCGGGTCTCGAACCCTGGCCTGCTGGTTAACAGGCACAGTGTCTTAACCGCTTGCACTACCCACAGCCCTTGTAAGTTTACTTTATTGTAATTAAAATGTACAATAAACCCATTGTTGTATAGAGTAGTGCAATTAAGTAAAAATAGCAACAAACCTGTTGTTGTTATATTGTCAAATTATTATTGTTGTTTATAACTTGTTGTTTAATGCAGTAAAATTAAATTTTGGACCTGCTTTTAAACGCCAGATTATAATTACCAGTAAATGTTTTGTTTAATCTCAAGCCTTTTAAAAATCAGGGTGTGCCGAGGGGTGGTGGTGGTTTGTGTATTGAAACAGATACATGATATGTTAAGAGGGATTAAAGGGTAAACCCCTATCAATGATGAAATATACGTATGCATGGACTATTGCACCAAAAAGATTAAGACGTATTGTGTCTGGTTTTGTGTGCTTTTCTGTTTTTTATAAGAGATTTTTGAAGATGAATAGTACGTATTAATGTGTTAGGTATGGATTAGAAGAGCTATATATATATTATATATATATAATGATGAGTTTATATGGAAAAATTGTAATTTGATTGATCTGTTACTTTGAAGAAATATTAGTTAATAATGGATGTACAACAATGGTCCCAATGTGTATTAAAACCTTATAAAAATTGGGGAAAAATCAGGATGCGCATTAGATTAGATGTTGCATTAGATCTGAATACAGTAAATATGGGGTGCTGAATTAAAAAATGACATTGGTATTACCCAAATGGCTTCAGTGGCGTGGAAATAGGGGTCCAGCTGCATGGGGGTTACACCATGAATACTACCAGGTTATACATCTGGGGTCTCAAACCCTGGCCCTGTGGCCAGATGCAACTAGCCTCTGGTCCGCTGCAAGCTTCTGGCCCTCCTGACCAAACACAACCAGAGCTGTGCTCAGGTCATTTCTGGAGGGCCAAAAACACCCATTCTTGGCAATCCCAACATCCAGAAGTAATTTTAGGGAGCCTCTAAAAGCTGGAGAAGATGCATTTTTCAGGCACTCTTCCATGGAGTGCCGCAGATGGTGTTGCCACTCCACAATTTTAGCACCTCATCTTTTTTGTGACAGACAAAAAAGATTGGAAATCCCCATCCTACAAGGTGCTTGGGAGGTGGGGATTGGCAGGCCATTTGAGTGGGGCTTTATTCCTGCAATGCCTGAAAATTGGAGCCCACTGACCCATCTAAGTTCCATATCTAATTGAATTTTTATATTTAAATTTTCATGCATGTTTGATGCACCCAAAAGTTTGGAGACCCTGGAGATGTATCATTTGATGTATACGTGCAGAGTGCCATGAAATAAACTGCACTGAAATATCTCCCTTCTGTCAAATACTATGGGCTGTGGGTGGTGCAAGTGGTTAAGTCACTGTGCCTGTTAACCAGCAGGCCAGGGTTTGAGACCCGGGTCGGCCCCACAAGACAGGGTGAGCTCCTGTCCTTAGCCCAGCTCTGCGACGCAGCTGGATCCAATCGTATGGGCTCTGCCTTTCCACTGGACTAATTCAGTGGCGTGGAGAGGGGGATTTGCTGCTTGGGTAACAGCCTCTCCTCCATAACAATCCAACCCAGGCTTTCGTGCTTCGCATGCAGCGTATGCAGCGCCAAGCACGATACCAGAGTCTTTCAAGACTGACAGAGGCCTGCTTTTGCAAATACTATAAAAACCATTAAAGGAAAACAGAAATGCCTTATGTAACAAAAAGCAGATTACCCTGGAAATCCTGTAAGAAAAGGAGGATTACGCTGGGATTACCAATTGCAACAAATAGCTTATTGCAAGCATTTCAGAAAATCCAACGCAGTCTTCATAAACGGACCTACGTCTTGCTTTTCTTCTGAATTACAACAAAAATACTTGTCTATGTATGACAGACCACAAGCCCACTGCATATTACGATGGTGGCCATTCTTTGTGATCTCTAGTGTTCCCTACGCACGGGTCGGCTTCCATGTGGGTTTTGTTCCAGGACCCTCTGTGGTGCTAAACAAAATCAATTACATGGATTAGGCAGCCATTTAAAAATAGCCTGCAACCACGTTAACGTGGCAGGGAGACCACCTCCCTCTCCCACTCTGGGGCTGAGAAGAGCTTCCTTCCAAAGAATGCAAAGTGGTCCTGGCTTCCCAGTTGCTTTCCTTTCTCTCCCTGCTGGGGGGGGGGGGGAGCAAGGGGAGGCGCTGCCTCCAAGCAGAAGCTTTGCCAAGGTCTGGAGAGGGAGGTTGCATTACCAGCGGATGCAGGCTTTGGTTGCCAAAAGGGACATTCATCTCTTGATTTAAAGGTCCAACTTCATTGGGTGGAAGGTCCCCTGTTAATTAGATTATACCAGTTATTATGAAGTTCAATAAAGGAAGACATTCACTGCGCTTCTTCCGTGGCCATTATTAGTCTTCCTTTATCTTCATGACTAATACTGCAAATAATTTTGTCATGGGAACGGTGCCAAAAAAGTATGGGTCTCGGGTGCCAAATGACCTTTGCGCGCTCCTTTGAAGGGTACGGTGCAGCCACCTTTGAAGCGGATTCAAGGAAGAGGCTTGAACCAGCATCTCCGCCAGTGCTTTTCATCCCCCGCGGTGTGTGCAGCACAACAGTGTGCTGCAAGTGTCGACCTGCGCAAAGCTTTCCTAATCCTGACACACTGACTAATGCTGGAGCAAATGTGAAGCCCACCAGCACGGCACTTTTTAAAATGCTGGTGCTGCGCTGGCCGCCTTCCAGGGCCCGGAACGGAGGCCGGTTTAATGGACAACTTATGGGGAGCATTTTTGCCAGAAGATCTGCAGTTTCACATTGGAGTTCCTTCCCTCACAACCCTTGGCCAGATGCCACCTCAACTCAGGGACTGGCTGCGCTTGCCAAGAGACTCCAGAAGCGGGGATACCAACTTTTTGGCAGGGGCCACATCATCTTTCTGACACTCCACCGAGGAGCAGGAAATAATTTTACATTTCAAATTTGAATAAATTTACATAAACAAACATCTTAAGAGACAAACTTACATGAATGAGGGTGAATCCTCACCAATGTAGGCCAGTATAACTCGCCCACTTTCCCGTTCCCACCATGGCATGCGGAGGCTGGTGCATGTCTATGCACTGGCCTGACCCTCCACCCCCAGGGGTGGTACAGAAGTGCCTTATTGCCAGCGTGGGCTCTGTGCCGAGAACTACAGTCTCAATGAACGAACAAACAAACAAATGAATGAAGTGCCGACCAACACTTTTTAACACAGGGGGTGGGTGATCTTCAAACCAGTTCACAAGCTCTTCACAAAGAGAAAGAGGATGATCTTCAAACTAATTCGCCAGAAAGAGAGGTGTTGGTAGCATCCCCAGCCCTAAGAAACCCTCTGGAGGCCAAGGGAGCCCAGCCATGTTTCCCTGCACAACCCCCCGCCCCTGCTCCCATCCAGCAGCCCAAATGCTTCCCTGGCAGGTTTCCTGCATTGGACGTGGTTCAAGGAATTCATTGTCTGCCGGGCTCTTTTTCCACATCTCGCTGGCAGGGTTTGTGTCTGTTCTTCCATCTGAGCAAGACTCCCTTTTCCCAAAGGAAACCCCCAGGCCTGGCCTCCTCTGGGGCTGCTGATGCTTCTACTTCATGGCCTTTCATTGGAGGTTTTCTTAAACTTTTCATACTTTTTTGTACGGTACAAAAATTTCTGAACTACCTTTTAATATGCATATTATTAGCCTTTTTTACTGCTTCTGTTCACTGCTGGTCAATTTTTTAATATAGTTTAATGAATTTTATAGTTTCTCATGTATTTTCAGTGTAGTTCCAGCCTTGTTATAAAGAGATTTTTTAATACACTGATTTGACTCTACACGAATGGCCACTGCAAATCACAGTTAGAAAAACTGCTTTTCTACTGTTGTAGTCATGCAAACAGTCACTCCACCCTTCAGATACTAAGGCACTACTTTATTGCATTAGGTGCAATGGAGGAGCAAGAAACCTGCAAGTGGCTCTTTACATCGACCTTTTCCACTGTTTTAGGTTACGCAGTTTTTTTATCTGTGGGAGGTTCCAGCCTCCGCAGCACACCAGGCAGCTGCACTTGTGTCTGGGCACCATCAAGGCCTTGCATGAAGCACAAGCATCACAGAAAGAAGGAAGGGGCAAGTGCGGGTCGTGGCTCTGCCTCGTCACGGGGGTCCCAGCCCCCTGCAGCTGCAGCACTGCCTGCTTCCCAGGTGGGTCCTTCCCCCTCACTTGATCCAGCGGAAGCTAACCTAAAGGTGCCCCAAGTGCCCCCACCAGGCCTGACACACCATTCCGCAGCCTCCCTTCCCCATGGATATAGGGTTGCCATATGTCCCCCAAAAAACAGGAAGAATCCTGATTTGGGGAGATTGTGTTCACATACTGGCAAATGGACAGAGGGTCCTGTCCCAATTTTGTGGAAGAAAATTATGGAAACCCTATAAGAGGCGGGGAAGGAGAAAAACTGGAGCGATCCAGTTAACAGTGGGGGGGTCTCACATGCCAAAACCAACTTAAGGGACAGCGTCTCAAGCCCCCCACCTCCAACAACTGCAAAATCTGCTCCAGGGTCAGCATCCAATTAGGAAAGCCACTTTGCTGAAGGAGGGGACCGTGTGGGCTGGAAGCCAGGGGTAGAGCTGGCACCCCCTCCAAACTGTCGCCTTCTGCCAGATGACATTACTGGGCAGAGGGCCAAGCAGGACAGGCCCGGAGTCTCTAAGCATGGCTAAGCCTGAGGCCAGCAGCAGGTCAGCCCCAGGCGAGGCGTAGGGTCCCCGGGGTACAGAGCCAGAACAGCCGCAGCACCCAAGCCTGAACCCAAGCAGGGTGCTATTCTTGGCTGGAGGGCTCCAGAAGAGCTCAAGGCCAGAGGGGAGGCCAAAAAGCTGGAACTCAACACCTCCCCAAGATGGGGCCAGTCAGGACAGCTCAAAAGCAAACTTCTTCTTGTCCTCCCAACTCCAACTGCCCCATCTCCCCCTCCCTGCACTATCAAGGATGCTGGCAGAAGCCCAGGGGGAGCCCACTTGATAGAATGCTGGGGGAACCATCAGCTCAGCCCCTCTTCTCTGGGCTTCAGCCATAGAATCCTAGAATCCTAGAGTTGGAAGGGCCTAGTAGGTCATCTAGTCCAACCCCCTGCCTGCAGCAGGAAATCCTCCTAGAGCATCCCCGACAGCCTCTGCTTGAAGACTCCCAGTGAGGGAGAGTCCACCACCTCCCTTGGCAATCTCTTCCACTGCCCAACCGCCCGAACCGTCAGGAATGTTTTCCGGATTTCCAGCCGGAATCTCCTGGTTCTAGTTCTGCTTTCAGAAGCAGCTATGAACAAATTGGCCCCTTCCTCCCTATGACAGCCCTTCAGGGATCTGAAGAGGGCAATCAGGTCTCCCCTCAGCCTCCTCTTCTCCAGGCTGAACATCCCAAGTTCCCCCCTCCTTTCCTGGTAGGGCTTCCCTTCCATCCCACTGATCCTTCTTGTCGCTCTCCTCTGGACTTGCTCCAGTTTGGCTGCATCTTTCTTCAAGTGAGGAGCCCAGAACTGAACACAGGACTCAAGTCTCACCAATGCAGCCTTCCACTTATGACACGGGAATCCCATGCAACTCCCCCCCCCCCAACCATCCCAAGAGGGCTGACCAGGACCACCATCAGGCCGCGGAAAGTACCTCCACTGCTGCAGGACTGAAACTCACACATACCTGAGAAGAAAGGGGCTGCCACCAGCCTCTTGCCCACCCCCTTCCCTCCTGCTGCCCCCCAACCCAACCGCACACGTGGGGAGAAGCAGGTAAGTGCCAGGCCAGCCGAGAGGCATCCAGTTCTGGAAGAAGCACTCAACCTTTTTGCTGGAGGAGGCTGAACTTCTCCAGAGGGAAAACAAGTCCAGAAGAGCAGCTGAGGAGCTCCAGAAAGTTCTCTCCAAACTGGGAGAATGAGCGGCAAAATGGTGGGTGGTCCGTCTCAAGTGGAAAGGAATGCAGTGGGGGGCCAAAGTTCTCCAAGAGGCTAAAGGGTACGGAGCTGTCCCTACATGAGGTCCAGGTTCAAATCTCCACTGAGCAGTGAAGCTTCCAGGGCCACCATCTTTCAGCCCTATCTACCTCACAAGGTTGTTGTAAGGAGGGAGGACCCCCTCTGCTCCTGGAAGGAGGGCTGAGAGAGAAATGGGAAGAATGGCAGGAATTGCCAAACTGTGGTTAACCCATCAAGTTTCAGCCTCTCTGATTTAAACTCCTATTCCTGTTTTGTGCCTTCAGTTTCTCTCATTTGAATTCAGATGAGATATTAGCATAAGAGAGTTAATTCCAATCCTGGCACAGGCGGCTGCGCTGATATTAATTTGCTGTGGCGATGAATTTTTCATGCATTGGGGGCTGGTTTTTCTGTTTAATTGCTGCAGTGCAGAACAACCTTGGGGGGCAGCAGGAATTGAGGATGGAAAATTGTGCACCCCGAGTGCGCATCGTGACCCTAAAGGCATTGCGACGCAGGCACAAGGCTGCTGCAAACAGGACTCCCTGGACGCGGCGTCCTCGCTACGTGTTCTCCTGGGTGCCCCCAATTTGGACATCACAAAATATCACAAAATTTGGGCACTGCTGCTGTGGATCGCAGGAGATTTTGTGAGGAAAAAATGGAAATATAAAAGGGCAATAAACAAGTTGGCAACAGAATTTAAGATTAATGAGTAAATGGACTCCAATTTGCAGGATGTCTGCAAGCCCCAAAGCACAGCACAGAAATACAGCACACTCTTCAGTGGACCCCCATCCCACACCCCTCCATCACAGCCCGTCATCTTTGCTGAAAAGGCACCAGGGGTTAGCCGAGGGCTGGGTGGAGGGTCTCCAGGGGCCGCATCCAGGCTGACCATTTCTCCAGATTTCCCCAGACAGCTCCTGCAAAATGGGAAATCCTCTCCGGGATGCCACCCCAGCCCAGGCCACCACTTTAAGGAGTTGCGCGTATAGCGCGCTGCTCTGGGAGTCCTCCAGAGCTGGACGCTGATGAGGCGGACCAGGAGGAAGTTCCTCCCCCTGCCTCACGGTCTCATAGCCAGCAGCCTTCTCCAGGGCCTCCACGGCCCCTACGCGCTGCAGCGCAGCCTCATCGGCCAGCCCTCCCCCTCCCACAAGTGCCACGTGTTCCTCATCCTGCCTGGTTGTTCCTCTGGGGCAGAAGCAGCTGGTGCTTTCCAGTCTCCTCCGGCCACCGTGCCACTTCTGCAGCCTCAGCGACGCTTCTCAACCCCAGTGGTGAGTGTGTATGAGTGTGTGCCTGTGTGTGAGTGTGTCCTTGTGTGTGGGGGGGGGGTCTGAATCACATATGTTGAAGTCACTGGCATGGCTTGTCTTGCTGCAAATTGCTTTGATGATTTCTTACTTGTCTGGGTCTGAGTCATGCATGTTACAAGGTATTCAATTTTTAAAGTGTTGAAATTAAGTACAGGAAAGCTATGAGTATTTTTGCTTTATTTTAACATGTCCTACATTTGTCCTACATTGCTTTGGGGTGTCCTACAATTTTTTTAAGCGGGTGGGAATTTTGGCTTGGAGGTAGGAATTCTGGAGAGCTTGGCAGGGAACTTTGAATTCTGCATCTGGTCACCCTGGATGTACCCGGCCCCTGGGCTGGGGTCTAGAGAACCCCGGACTAGGTCTGGTCCCATCAAGCTGCAGGGTAAACTAACTGGAAGAGTGGGGGACGGGCAGGGAGTGCACGCTTGCACCAGGCCCCACTGCACTGGAGCGGTGGTGGTTGCTGGAAGCCCCCCTCCCCAATTCACCTGGTTGCTTCGGTGCTGGATCCACTCAAAGGCAAAAGGTGGGAACCAGCTCAGCTCAAGGCAACCAGGATCAACTGATGGACCATCGGAAGCAATTCAGGAGGGAGTGCCTTGGGCTGACTTCACATGCTACATTAATCCAGAGCGAGTCTTGGCCCCGGCCCCCTTTCACTGGCAAGGGGGGGCTTTTCCTTCCTAGCCCAGGCTCAGACTCTCCACAGAGCACCTGCTCCTTTGTCCCCTCTGGCGGAGGCACATCTGGCTGCCTGCCTCATGAACAACTTTGGCTACCTGGCAAGTACTCAACGAGAAGACGTCTCCATCCAGGCCAGCGTCCCCCATCCCTGGCAGGCACCGGAGGACCAAGAGGAGGCTCCCAAGCAGGACACACAGGCCAGGCCCAGCCCTGGCAGGCAGGCAGGGAGGGCGGCAAACCCACTGACCCCAGAACACGCAAAGGCTGCGTGAAGGATGAGGAAGAAACAAGGCCAATGGGCTGGCTCCTCACAGGTGACTGTCCCCCGACTGTCCTGGCTGAGCAGGGAAGCCCCCATGGACAGGCCTTGCCAAACAGGTCCAGAGACTGGATTCCACCGGGCCGGGCCCACCGACGACACCACTGACACCCGGGCTCTTTGGAAATACATTCTTCAGGGCAATAAAATGGTTTCACATAACCTTCAAAATAGAAGAACCTTATACTAGAAAAGATGAGTTCTTAAGGAATATTTGGTTGCTCCGTCAACATTCACGTCTTGCACTTCCGGCAGCACCCAGACTGAAGCAAGACTGAACTGAAGCCACAGAACAGGAGGGCGACTGAATCACCTGCTACATCATATCTCCCATGCTACTCATGACCCCCCATTATCATTACTCATGATAATCATGACCCCCCAGTTCATGTCAAGTTCCCCTGCTCTTTCTAAGGGAAAGCAGCAGCGATCCCCAGGACCTCCGGAAAACTGCAACATTCATGATCTCCAAGTGCTCTGTGAGGTTCCCCAAAAGTCTGAGACGCAGCTGCCCGTCCCAGCACAAGGAGCGCCAACCCAGCCTTCTCTGCGAACCCACATCCAGCTTCTGTACTCCACATTTAAGCACACCTGAATAACCACACATCTTCTTCTACCTGGCCAGGAAATCTCTCTTCAAGGAAAAAGCCGCTCGCCCACCCACCCAGGTTTGGAGAGACCCTCTGGAGCTCTTCCCAGTCCCTTCTGGTCTTTGCTCGGAAGAGTGAAGCTGGCTGCACCAAGCAGGGATTCCCCCACCCCAGTAAGGGAGGAGAAATCAGAACCAAAGTGGTTCCCTGGGGGTCTGCCTGTCACTCCCTGTAGAATTCCTTGTCACTCGGCTTGACGCAAACCTCCCACGTGCTGATGCTGCAGCATTCTGGAGCTTGATCCAGTCAGGCCCCTTGAGCGCCGGGTCAGAGCCAAGACAGGCACTTTCCACCTTGGAGTCATGGAACCTGCTGCCAGCTCCACCACGAGGCAAGGCGGCAAACTTTCACACTTCCAAGTACAGCACAACCAGTGGTGGGTTTCAGGAGGTTCTCACAGGTTCAGTAGAACCCTTTGCTAATGTTCTGAGAGCCGGTTACTAGCAGGACAGAGAACCTGTTGTTAGTTTAGGTTATTAGGACATAGAACCTCTTGTGAATTTATTTGAATCCCACCACTGGGCACAACCATACAAAAGCTTGATCAAGGTTTTCTTTTTTCTACAAGGCTGCAGAGGTGGCCGAACTGCAGGTCACACCACCCTGACCAGCAGGAGCACCTGATTCCCCCTGGCCAGAAATTCAAGTAGCAGATGACCCCAACTGCCCCACTCCATAGGTAAAGCCTGGTCAATGCTCACAAGCTCTGCAAAGCAGGCCATGTGCTTCCCTTGGTGCATCTGCCGGTGGAAGCACCCAGCCCTGTGCCCCATGGTGCACACACCTCGCTCTCCATCCAGGTGATAACCCAGAACAACCTCTGCCCCAAGAACAGGCAGCACACATGCTCTGGCCTCCACCAGAAGGCCCCCTGCCTGACAGAAGGCCCTCCCAGGCACAGAGAAGCCAGCGCAGAACAGGGCTGCAGAGCACCCAGGCCAGCTGGCAAGGACAGGCTGCAGCAGCCTGAGGGGTTGCCCCTCAATTTGCAAGGCCCCAGTGGCACGAGATGCCAGCCCTCCCATGCATGCAGCACCGCCTCTCCTCATCCACACCCAGCAGCCAAGAGTCTGCACTGAGCGGCTGGCCAAGGGCTCCTCCTCATCCCTGCCCGGGCTGCTGACGCCAAAGCCAGCACTGATTCACAGAGCCATCTGGGCTCCGGCTGGCCCCTGGAAGGCGGCGCATGAGCTCACGCTCTGCCCACACAACAGTCACCGGCAGGCCACACTGCTCTGCATGCAATGTCATCACAAAGCACTGCGCGCACACACTTGCTGTCATGTGCAAGATGTACAGGTGCGATTGTGCACCACTGCCCTGCCTCATGTCAGGAACCCAAGACACACCTACAAACCACCCCTTGCTGTCCTCACTGGGGGAGGGGGGTTGAAGACCCCACTTCTTGCAAAAAAGTCATCAGACATCGGGACTAGAGGCCCCAGTCACACTGGGCAGGCACACGCACTGCCCAAATCGCTGCCACAGCCCTTCGCTTGCCCAACCGTCCACCATGAGGGGAGCCCCACTGAACCTCTGACAGAGATGCCTCTCCATCCAGGACCTGGAAGCGACTGGAGGGTGGCTGTGTCCGCCCCGCAGGAGTGGTCTTTCTGCTGGACACCTCCATCCGGCACTCCACAGGCACATCAGCTGAAACTGAGGCCTTGGCCCAGGACCAGCTTCTCTCTCAAGGACTTTTTGAGAGACACTCTATAGAGGTGTCCCTCTTTATTTAATAGGGTTCCATTCCGGAAACTCCTGCAGATTAAAATATGTGGATAAAAACAATTGAAAAATAAAGATCTAATTCTATGTTTCTTGCTACTGCGTGGCTTCTAACAAAAGAAGTTAGTATCTCAATATCCAGGTTTGATTCTGAGACTCTTGCCAATACCAAAAAAATGTTTTAAAAAATAAAACTGTGTTCCTTTACAACAGTTTTAAAACAGCTTTTCTTCCTGTTGTAGAGAGGCAGTCAGCAATCAGAACTGCAAAAGACCCTCTGCCTTTGCCTGGCTGAGCTGAAGAATGGAATGAATGCTTTCCTGGCTGCCTTACAATGGTAGAAAAGCTGTTTTTAAAACTGACTATAAGGTATGCATTTTCCTCTTTGCCAGGAATCAGCATGTTTCTTATTTGCAGTGGCCTTTTATGTTGAATTAAATCCGTGTATAAAAAAAATCCATGCAGAACAAGGTTGGACCAGTACAAGGTTTACTGGTCCTGGGTGCAATTTTGGTTGCCAGCCCACAGGTGGGCTGAAGCCGGTTCTCACCGGATCTGCAGAACCGGTTGTTAATTAGGGGCTGACATTAGCGAAGGTTGTAATTGGGGGCCGTCATCTTTGAATTGCACGCAAGTGTTTGAATTTCTCTTAAAGGGTCTCTGGGTCTGTCTTCCCAGAGGAAGCTCCACTCCCCCTCCTTCCTCCCCTTCTGAGGGGGGCTCTCTCTCCCCCCTTCCCCTCCCTAAGGGTACTTTTTATTTTAAAATGCAAACAGACTGTTCCCAGGACCATCATTCAGACAAGGCATTGCAGTCCTTCCACCGACACTCAGACACTGAACTGCTGAGATGGGAGGGTATTTGAATCACTATAAACTCAATTCTTTAAAGTCAGGGTGAGCAGCTTCTTCATCCCCCAGACCTTTGAGTGATGCTATTCAGGAAGTCTCTCTATGCTAAACATCTTATTTTGATTAAAAACCTTATTTCTAGCAAGTTTTCAGAAGTTATTTCCTTGTGCAGTTTGCAAAGCATGATGGGTTTCTCATATGCAAATGAGCAGCCTCTCTGGAGATGCTGTTTTTTTGAATCAGGCATTTGATGGACAGCTTTACTAAGGGGTCCTTGGGAGGGAACAGAGAAGACAGCATAGAAACGTCTGGGAGCCTTAGGTGAGTAATAGCAGCATCTCTTTTGGTGGGGGCCATGCCTGCCTCCCCGGGTGCCTTTGCAGCCCAGTACTAGGCATGGAGAACTACTCAGTACTACTCAGGAGTAAGCCACACTGTATAGTAGAGGACTGCAGCCTGTGGCCACAATCCTAGCCATACTTTCCTGGGAGCAATTCCCATTGACTATCATGGGATTTCCTTCTGAGTAGCATAGGATTTGAGGCTACTTTCCCACTTACTCTTTCCTGAGAGTAAGCCCACTGACTATAATGGGACTTCTGAGGAGATTGGAAGAGGCTTGCTTGGATCTCTCCTTCCAGCCCTGTTCCTCCAGGCCTGTCTACTTTCCTGTGAGTAAGCCCACTGTCTATAATGGGACTTACTTCTGAGTAGACATGGTTAGGACTGGGCTCTGAGACTGCAATCCTATCCACACTTATCTGGGAGTAAGCCCCACTGAGCAGACTAAGACTTACTTCTAAGTAAGCCTGCATAGGATTGGACTGTAAGGTAAAAATCCTGACCACACAGTTCTGGGAGTAAGCCCCATTGACTTGAATGGTACTTACTTCTGAATAGACACAGTTAGGATTGGGCTCAGGCTGCAATCCTATCCACACTGTAGTCCTTTCCCCCCACCATAGCCCCAGTTCCCATCCTCCCCCACCCCGGAGCCTAGTCCACTGCCTACTCTGAAGTAAATCCTATTGAAGTCAGTAGGTTTTACTCCCCTGTGAGGATAGGAGTGTAGCCTCAAAACCCAATCATCTGTCTACTCAGAAGTAAGTTCCATTATAATAGTGAAGCTTACTCTCTGGAAAGAAGCTGGTTTCTAAGAGCTTGTAATCCTATGCCCGACTACTCAAAAGTTAATCCCATTTCAATCTATGAAGCTTACTCCCAGGAAAGTGTGCAGAGGAGTGCAGAGTTCCAGAGAACTGGTTGTTGGGGTAGGCTGGGCCCACCACTGGTTGTCACATCTCAAAAAATATAGTGGGAATGGAAACCATGCAGAAGAGAGCAACGAAAATGATTCCTGGGCTGGAGCGTTTGGGGATCTTGAAAAGAGATGCTTGAGGAGGGAGATGATTGAGATGCACAAAACCATGCAGAGAATGGAGAGATGGAGTAGACAGAGATGCTCTTCTCCTGCTCACACAACACCAGAATCCGAGGACAAAATAAAATATTTCTTTATCAAGCTTGTAATTCCTTTCAGTGGAACTCCTTGCCACAGGATGTGGTGATGTCATCTACTACAGCTTGGATGTCTTTAAAAGGGGATTGGACAAATTTCTGGAGGAATATCCATCACGGATTACAAGCCAGAATGCACGTGCCACTTTATTTTAGAAATAGGGTGTGTACAGATGCCAGGTGCAGGGGAGGGCACCAGGATCTATCCACAGTACTCTCTCTCTCTCTCGCTCTCTCTCTCTCTCGTAGAATGAGGGTCTGGTGCTCCTGGAGACATCTGGGTGGTTGCTGTAGATCCAGGAAGCTGGACTAGGTGGGCCTTTGGCCTGATCCGGCAGAGGCTCCTCTGCTGTTTCATACATCACAAGTGTAAGCCTCATCAGATCCACTCAGAAATAAGTCCAGGCTGCCAGCTCAACTGAGAGTAAATCCTGCTGACCACAGTGAGAATTACTCTGGAGTAAACACCGACAGGCCAGCTAGCAGGCTATTTCTAATATCCCTGTCAAGATTATTTGGCATTTTTATCATTACATTTCTTCATTATTACATATTTCTTTTTTGAATGAGGTTTGGGATAAAATGAGCTGCTAGATCTTTTCAGAAAGTGTCACATGAAACCCCAACAACTACTAGAACAGACATGCCAGACACGTACTCCACCCAGCACAAGTTTGAAACCTGTCCCCTTACTCCAGGTAGAAAGGCTGCAGCCCAAAGGGTCTTATTCAGATCTGCAGAGACAGCCACTGCCTAAGGGAAGGGTTTGGGATCCAGCGTATCTGCCGGGTCCCAGCCCCCTTCTGCTCCCCACCCACCCACCCCAGGAATGCCCTTCCCCACACTCTCCCAGAATGCCTCCTCCTGCTTCTCCCCCCTCCCCTGCCCCTCAGACCTCCACATCAGCCAAGCTTGGCCAGCGTGGACATCCTGATTTCTGCCTGCGTGCGTCAGCACAGCGTCCTGTGTGCCAGCGTGAGTGAGCAGCCCGGCTTCCTCTGCTCCGCTTGCACCCTCACCATCCCAGAACTGAAGGAAGTGGCAGGAAAGGAAAAATCAAAGAAAGCCCACAATTTGCCAGCGTAACTTTTGTGGCTCTCGAGGCAGGACTGGAGGGTGCCCGGATGAGCTCCCGCCCCATAGAAGCAAGTGCTGTCTGGAGCCACCCCGAGGCTGCTGCCCACCGTGGCCACCATCCTGGCATCCAGCCTTAGCCCTGAGTGGGCACTGGAGGAAGCAGCAGCTGGGACAAAACTGTAATCTCCTATTCAATTAGGTTTTTAAATAATTTTGATTGAATCTCATTATTAGATTCATTTTAATTAATCCCAGAGCCCTGGAGGAATTCCTTGCTTTTCCAAAGGCAGATCAGGCATCTCGGCTGTGGAACCAAAAGCCTTTTTCCAAGAGGCAGCAACGCCGGAAGGACTCGCTCTCAGCCCAGACACTTTCCGCAGCAGCCCAGGGGACGGGGCCCAAACCGCCTTTTCCAGAAGGGCACCGGGCTGGAGCTGGGCGTCCAGCAGAGAAGTGCTTCCTTTCGGCAGAGCCACCAATAGGCCTGGCACTCTGCCTGCCCTGAGCTGAGCTCCCTTCCACCACCCGCTCCGCTCCACAGGAATCCAGTCGCGGCTTGCAACACCAACACCAGCAGCAACAGTATTTCTAGACCACTTTTCAGCAAAATGCTCATGAAGTGGTTGAAAGAGGAAAGCAACTGACCACTGGCTCCCTGTCCCAAAAGGGCTCAGCCTAAAACAAAACTGGGCAAAAGAACACCAGCCAAAGCCACTGGAAAGGCCAGACTGTGCCGGGGCAAGGAGTGTCGGGCACCAGCTGGCAATGCTTAATGGGGGGCGACCTTTCCCTTCCTGCAGGGCAGCCTTTGTCCTCCTCTCTGTCCTCAAGTCTGAACACTGGATGTCTGACCCTCTCAAGCCATTCTCTATGTGAGTCCTGACCACAACTGAAGCCCTTGCAGCTCTCCCAGAAAGAGGGAAAACGAGACCCCCACGTACAACTCTCCACAGACACAAGCCTGGCCTCAGGCGCCTGGGGTTAGAAGCGGCTGCTTCACCCCTTTCAAAGAGGATTGGCAAAGCCCACCTCCATGAGATCACAACGGGCATGGCTCTGAACCCCCTACCATTTCCCCCACCCCACAGGAAACACTGTGGCCAAGGACAGCACCGGCACTTCGTTCGCGGCCCCGACTCCCTCTTGCTCCGCTTCATTCTAAGCACACACAAGGAAAGAAACCAAAAGATCGGGAAAAAACTGTGGCAGCCAAAGCAAGCTGGAAAGAAAATTGAATTTTTACTCTTTAGAGTTGATTACTGAAATACGCCCTGCAAAACCCTCTCCGAAAGCCCCAAATAAAACACTAACAGGTGAAAAATCTGCAGATGCTCCAGCTTGACAGCAACAATATCAGATCATTCCCAGTTCACAAATTTCAATAAGTCAACATGCAAACAGCACCATTTCTTGGGAAGAACATCCAGAAAACAGACTCTGGGGAAACTGGAGGGGCAGCTCTGACCTCCAGCCCCCCATTCTTTTGCCCAGTGGGTTCCTCGGGATGCAGCTTCACCTCCAAACCTTTCCTGGGACCATCTGGCCTGCCCATCCCAGTGGCCGACAGTGTGATGAGAGGTCCTCCTGGCATGACCAGGGCTTCACCCAAAGGTGTCCAGTTTTAGTCTTTCAGATTCAAGCAGATAAATTCAAAATGTGCATCCAAGAGTGGGAGAGGAATTAAACTGGGCGCCAACTGCAGTGAATCCTTAGACTGAGACTGTTTGCAAGACAAGCAAACGCTTCTAATAAATTTTGACTTGATACACAAGCGATGTCTTGATCAACTACTGAAAGAGTCCCAGCGGGATACAGCTGCTTTCAGCACTCTGCCAGCATCTCCTCAGCCACACCAGAGACTATGCATATCCATTACAGTCAATGGGGCTCTCTCCTACATAAGGGGTGCAATGGAAAGAAGCCTGAAAGAACTAGCCCTGCATGTCTACTCAGAGCCCTATTATAATCAAGTTCCTCTTCGCTTAACAAGCAAGCGCGCTATGGGCAGGCGTGCTATGCAGCCCTGACTCTCCGTGCGGAGGCTCTTTGAAAGGGCTGCCGGCCAGCGCTACTGCCTCTAACTGCCCCCAACCTGGGGGCAGTTGCCTGGGGGTGCCAGAGGCAGCTGCCCCTAACTGCCGCCAACCGGCCACCTTGAACCTCCAGCAGCAGCCCAGGTAAGCCTCCTCGGAAAGTATCTTTGATTACAGCCTCTTAACCATGTCTACTCAGAAGTAAGCCCGATTGTGTTCAATGGGGCTTACTCCCAGGAAAGTGCCTTTAGGATTGCAGCCTAAGTAGATTTCATTGGATCCTGCACATTGAATGCATGTTTTGAATTCAATTCCAGTGTTTTGTCATCATTTTTACATCCAGTTAATATTTGTATATGAATATTTGGGGGGTTGTGGAACCAATTGTCTGAGTTTCCATTATTTCCTATGGGAAGATCCGCTTCACTTAAAGATTGTTTCACTTAAAGAGCAGGCCTCCGGAATGAATTAAGCTCTTTATGTGAGGCACTACTGTACAGTATTGGATATTTACCCATATATGGACCACCTCCCTCTGTTGTCCAGTTTTCTCCAGTCCCCTGGGTGGTCAACTTAAAGACGTTCTACTGCATATAAAACTGAAGGGTCATTGACTGACTGACTCATCAACGCCCAGCCAGAACCGCTGGACCTAGAAGCATGAAATTTGAGGAGGGAGTTCCTCCGTGGTGGAGGCACGCACTAAGAACTGGTTTGGGGAAATTCTAATCAGAAGGGGGTGAAAAGGGGCACAACACATTGAAGGCTGATCAGCACCCTGCCCCAACCCCTGGACCTACAAGCATGAAATTCAGGGAGCAAATTCCTTCTGTGATGTGACCATCCGCTAAGAACCAATTTCTAGAAATTTAACTCCTAAGGGGGTGAAATGGGGTGCAATGCATTTTTGTCGTAAACTTATTATTGAAGACTGATAAACCCCAGCCTCAAACCCTGCACTTGCCCAGTAGGGGTGCCCATGGTCAAGCACATGGAGGGGGGTGTTGAATGGGGGTGTGGCACACGGGGGGAGGGGTGTTGGGTGTGCACACAAATATCCTGCAATGCGGGTATATTTCACTTGTTTTTCTTGCATTTTCTTTATTATTTTGTATTCTATTACAGTACTGTAATCCTTTTTATATGAATATTCTAGGGCTGTGGAATGAATCATCTAAGTTTCCATTATTTCTTATGGGAAAATTCACTTTGCTATGCAAGTATTTTGGATTACATTCTGGAACAAACTATGCTCTTAAACCAGGGTTTAAGATCAGGGAAGGGCAGCTCCCCATCCCAGGAAATAGGATCCCCGGCTTCTGCTACAGGGTCCAGTGTGGTCACTCTCCCTCTCTAAACTAGCACTTTGATTTTAAGCTGACTTTCCACCTGCTCTGATCTAAACCTAGTGAAATAGCAGTGAACCTTTTTGGCACTGAGTGCCGAGCGACAGCACCAGTGCCCAGCTGACATGCCGGTGCCCACTGCACATGTCCAGAACTCTGGGCATGTGCAGTGGGCCAGGAGCGCCCTCTGGGCATGCGTGGTGGACCCTGGCTCTCTAAGGTTGGCTTGGCTGAGCAGAACTGAAGGGGCTGGTCCATTTAGGCTGGAGACGTGTGGCAGGGCAAGACTCCAAGGACGTCAGTGGCAAAGGAAGAGGAGCAGGTGTGATTCCCGTAACCCTGAGCCTCGGGCTGGCGCAAATCCCTCACGCTGGCCCGGGAGTGTCGCAAAATGCTGGCAAGCACTCTTGTGCTGCTCTGAGACAGTTGCCTTCTGACCCTCTTCACAAGCAGCCCCAGGTTGCTCTGTTGTGTGCCACTGTGGGGGGGGGGGGCAGAGCCAAGTAGCCCCTCTGGGACAGCAGTGGCTCTCCCGGATCAGGGGAAAAGTCTCCCCTTGCTTTGTGCTGAAGCAGCTTCAGACGTGCGTTGCAGAAGCGCAGCCAGGCCTGCCGGTTCCAGCACAAGTCAGGGCTGCCCCCTGTTCTGAAATAAGCCCCTGGGGTTCACTCAGCCAATTCCCCAACGGAGCAGCACACGCAGTCTGGGCAGGAAACACTTCGCTGCAAGCGACAGAAGGTGGCGCGGATTTCCCCAAAACCAGTGGGGCACAATCAGGCTTGTCAGGGTCACTTTCCCTTACAAAGCACCATGAATGATTGCATCCCCCCTTATTCTGACAGAGCGGACTTGTCTTCACCTCCCACTTCTGGAGGTCCTGAAGTTTGGGATCACTTCCAAACTGGGCCAGCTTGGAGCAAAGAAGGAGTCACTCAGGAGGGGAAATACACCACTCAGGCACAAGAGTTGGGCCTTCAGGTGCACCAAAAGCCTTCTGCTGATAAGCAGAACTAGCTGGATGTTAGACACCTCAGTGCCCCCCCTGCCTCCACTGTCATGCCCATGTCCGTTCAGCCAGCTGATGTCCCACTATTCAAACAAAGCTTTGAGCTCCACAGCAGTGGCGTAGCTAATGATCATGCAGCGTGGTGGTATTTGGGCATGTCAGAGCAGGACCCCCTTCTGAGAATGGCAGCCAGTCCAGGACCCCCCCCCCCCCCCCAGAAGTGATGTCACGGCTGGAAGTGTCACTAATGGCGGCCACAGTCAGATTTTAAGATGGCTGCTTTTCGTAACCCCCCTGAAATGAAGTTGTGACCCCCCAAGAGGGTTCCAACTCCCACTTTGAACACCACCAATGTAGTGCATACAAAGCTCAAAACATTGCCCCAGAAGGGCTGTCACAGCTGGGAGTGTTGTCAGGCCCAGGCTTTTTTTTTAAAGCAAATTGAGGAAAATCCCAGCCGCTCATCAGCACCCAATAAGTGTGCCCCTTACTGGTTAGAGACGCTGTGGGGGGAAAGAGGGTGCTGGTTCTCTCCCTGCTTTAGAAGGAACTTTAGACAGAACAGCGATATTCCAATGCACTTCATTTCTGTGCGTTCTGAATCAAATTACCTTTCCAACGATATACAACACGATGACAGTATTATTCATATTTTTCCTGCTCAATAATTTTGGCCACTAGTGGGTGGCGCAAGTGGTGAAGACGCTGAGCCTGTTAACCAGCAGGCCAGGGTTCGAGACCCGGGTCGGCCCCACAAGGCAGGGTGAGCTCCTGTCCTTAGCCCAGCTCTGAGATGCCAGCTGGATCCAATTGTATTGGCTCTGCTTTTCCACTGGACTAATTCAGTGGGGCGGAGAGGGGGGATTTGCTGCTTGGGTAACAGCCTCTCCTCCATAACAATCCAACCCAGGCTTTCGTGCTTCGCATGCAGCGTATGCAGCGCCGAGCACAATCCCACAGTCTCACAGACTGATGGAGGCCTGCTTTAGTGTCAAGCTCAACTTGTTGCCCCCCTAAGGCTTGTTGCCCAGTGCAACTGCTCCCCCTGCACCCCCTTAGCTACGCCACTGCTCTACGGCTTCAGATCCCCTCTTCAGACATGGCATTCAAAGCAAGCACCTCACAACCTCTCGTGCTTCGCAGAGGATGAGGCAGGTGTCTCGACAGGCCATTTCTAGGCCTTACGAGTGGCTCCTCAAGAGCCTTCCAAAAGGTCTTGCAGTCTAGAATAACAATGCCTGAAATCACAGGGGACTTGGCAATATTCGGGGCCACCAACGACGGGGCTACTGCAGCTCACCTGGCAAGGTGACGCCAAGGTCACTGCTCTGGCCCATCACCATTTTTCCATCATCTGCTTCCACAGCCCCTTCTCCTCCTCCTCCTCCTCCTGCAAAACATGGCCAGTGTGGCTTCTTCCCAAAGCATCAAGAGATCCTCTTGGTAGTGTATCAGGAAGCGCTCCTCCCAGAGGAGCCACTCCTAGCTCTGGAGGGGGGGGTTAGAGGATAAGGGGGAATTTTGATAGGGGCCTCGTTCTCTCTCAGGCCAGGTGCTCCATCCACCCAAACACTGTTTGGATCTCTCTCTCTCCCCCCCCCCCCCCCACTATGCTGATCCTGACTCCCAGGACCTCTGCATGCATGGCAGAGGGGCTACTTCCAGAAGAGCGTCCTGGAATTGGCTGTGTGTCCGGCCCTCCCCAACAGAGCAGGGGACAAAGCTGCACACCCCACCTGTGAACAGGAAGAGATCCACAATGCCTGCAGCGTCCATCTGTCCCTCCCGCTGCTCAGGAGAGGGGGGCCCTTGGGCTCCAGCTTTCCCAGACCAGCATTTCCGAGGCATTGCCATCAGCAGGACTCTCCTCATCAGCAGCCCAGATCCCTGGGGGAAAAGGGGGTCACGGAAAAGCCCACCACTGTGGGGCCCTCCCCACCGCCAGCTCAGCCAAGGACGGGCAGACTGTTCAGCGAGAGGCCCAGGATCCCAGGGCGTGGGGCAGCCTGAGGCGGCACTCCCTGGCCTTGCCCAAGTTCTTCCTGACCACAACCAGCCCAACCTCCTGCGATGCCCACTTGACCCAGAGCCGGAGCCTGCGCATCACAGACAAGCGGCCGGGAACAGGCCCACTCCCCTGACAACCTGGCACATCGCCAGCCCCAGCACTCTCCGGCAGCACCACCAACGCTGGTCTCAGGCAAACAGGCAGCCTGTTTTGTTTTACAGCAGCATCTATTTTGGGCTCAAGGGCACCAAAGACACGGAGAAGGAGAACCAGCAGCTCTGGAGACAGCCTCTTTCCGGCAGGCAGGAGGCCAGGCTGAATCACGCAGCACCAAGCTGGCTTGCCCCTGCTCTTGGGAAACGAGGGGGGCACACGCCAGCCGGCCTTGGGCTCAGCACAGCCTCCTGGGGACCAAGCAGGACCTCTACCGGCCTCCTTTAGCCCAGCACAGCCCCTGCCCCTCCACCTCCAAAGCTTCCTGGCCTGGTCACCCCCTTCCAGCCTGGCCAAGGCAAGCTTGCCAAGGAAGGACTCCTACTGCCCCCATCCCAGCTTGGACTCCAGCCACACCACTCCAAGGAGGAACCTGGTGGCCCCAACCAGGGGGACCTGCAGGCCCCACACAGCCCCCTCCGCTCAGCTGTCTTCAGTGGCAGGTACAGAGCCAGCCATTCGCAGAGCAGAGCCTGCCAGGCAAGGAGCAGCCCACAGATTGTCCTCTTTGCAGGCCCTGCGGCAGAAAAGCCCCCCAGGCCCTGGGGCTGCACCTCCTCTGGGGCTCCCTTCTCTGCCAGCGCAGCCAGGAGAGCTGGGCACAAAGGGGTCCTGAGCCTGGCAGCCCCCCCACCCCCCAGCAAAGACAGGGTTGCCTCCTGTCCCCAGAACAGAGGCGTCCTGATTTGAGGGATGGGGTTCACATCCTGGCAAATGGGGCAGAGGTCCTGGAAGGGGGTTCTGGCAACCCCACTAGGAGGCAGCTGCACGGCTGGGCCAGGATGCAGGGGGGGCACCTGGCGGTGGAGGCAGCCTTCGGAAGAGGTGGGGGTCCCCAAATGGTCTCTGCAACAAAGACCCGCCACAGAGGCTGGAGCAGAAGCATCTCAGGGGGGCAGCAGAAAGAGGGTCAGCTCAGCCCCCTCCCAGGACAGGAGGCCCCACCAGGCACAGCCGGGGCCCAGATCTCCAGACGGCAGTGGGCCCTGGAAGACCCCAACACACTCGGGCCCCTCTGGCCACATCCACCCCCAGCACCAGGCAGGCAGGCAGGCCCCGATCCACGGCCCTATTGGTTTCTGAGGGGAAGGGTAGTGGGGACCCTCCAGGAAAGCCCCACCGACCCAGAGCAGGGAGGGAGGGAGGGAGGCAGGGAAGGCACCTGCACAAGCCAGCCAGGCAGGTCTCCCCGCCCGCACCTCGGCTAGGGGGCCACTAAGCACGGGGAACCCCCCCTCCAGCCCGCCCCCGCAGGCGCCCAGCCGCCCTCCCCAGCCCGCGGAGAGGGGTGGCGAAAGCTGGAAGGAGACCCCCGCCCTGCCCCCCCCCCCCCGCTGCGGAGAGAAAAATGCGCAGCCGAAGAGCCCGGCGCGGGGGGGAGGAGGGGGCTCCGGAATGGCCCCCTCCCTCTCCCATCCCCCAGAGGCGCCTCCAGAACCGGCCCTGGAGCTCCCCCAACCTGTCGAGGCGGCCGCGACAGGCGCCGTGAGTCCCGGAGCCCCTCCCGGCCGGGCTGCAGCGGAGGCTCCTTCCTTTCGCTAGCCGAACCCACCCCCCCCCCCCGCCGCCAGACCCTCCCCGACAGCTCC
Source organism: Cryptoblepharus egeriae (assembly GCA_030015325.1). Lineage (NCBI taxonomy): Eukaryota > Metazoa > Chordata > Lepidosauria > Squamata > Scincidae > Cryptoblepharus > Cryptoblepharus egeriae. Next base: position 269,077,219 of record JAREYC010000001.1, read on the forward strand.
AGCCTCCCCCCCAAGACCACGGGGGGCTCGCTCCGGGAGGAAGGGTGAGCCCCTCGACCCCCGCCCTGCCGCCCTTCTCCGGCCGCAGCCTCCCTTCCTTCCCTCCCTGGGCTCCGTCTCGGGGCGAGGCGGCGGCGACGCGTCTCACCTGCAGCCTCCCGGGGAATCGGCCCGCCGCCCGGAGCGCTCCTGGGCCGGGGCCGCCCTCCTGGTGCCTGGCCGGTCCTCGCCGCTCAGCAGCCGCATCCTCGAGGCCGGGGGCGGCCGGCAAGGCGAGGCTCGGGGCCGGCGCTGGGGCCGGGGGGGCGCCCGGCTCGGGGGGCGCGCTGGAGCCCCGCCGCCCGCCCCATCGAGAGCAGCGGCGGCCGCGGTGACCTTGCCCGGCTCTGCCTCCGACGCGCCTCCGTCCGCCGCTCCGTCCCAGCTCCGCCGCCGCCTCCGCCACTCACATCCCCGGAGCCTCAATGCCCGCAGCGGCGGCCACGAAGCCCGGCGCTCCCCGCAGCCCCTGCCCGGCCCTCGACGACGCTCCTCCGCCGCGCGCCGCAGCCCTCCGGTCCCCGCTCCAGCTCCATCCCCGCCGCTCCGGCACCGGCAGCAGGAGGAGGGCGCGGGAGAGGCTGCTGCTGCCGCCCGCCCGGGAGCCGCTCGCCTCGCTGCCGCATCAGCCTCCTCCGCCTCCTCCTCCTCCTCTCTCTCCGCCTCCGCCTCCTCCTCGACGCCGCGTCTCCTCCGCAGTCAGAGGCGCGCCCGAGTGGCGGAGCCTGGAAGCGTCCAGCGCCGCCGCCGAGGGAGGGGCGGGAGAGCGGACCCCCCACTCAGCACCCCACCCGTCCGGGCTCTCCCTCCTTCCCTCCCCTCCTCGCGCATAAAGGCGCCCGCGGACCGGAGCGCCGCACTCGCCACTCGGCTGCAGCGCTGAGCCGCGCCGGAGAGTCCTGGAGGGGAGCCGCCCGCGATGGGGGCAGTGGTGGAGCGGGGGGGACAGTGGGGCTCGGGGGGAGCCTGGCCCTTCGGAGCGGTCCAGGCGGGGAGCAGGCGCTCTGAGTGGGAAGGCGCAGTGGCGGCGCTGGGGGGTCGGAGCAGCCAGCCTCGGGGGGCCTTTCCGTTCTGCTCCCTCCAAGGCTGACCTCCCTCCAGCTCCGCCGGCGGCCGGGGTCTCTGCCTGCCCGGCTTCTGCGCCCGTCCCCTCCGCGGCCTCGGTGGAGCCACACCGCCCCCAGCGCCGGCCTCGGGAAGGCGACGGGCGCGCTCCGGCCCTTCGAGGGCTCCTTCTCCAGGAGCCGCGACGGGCAGGGCGAGGACGGGGCTCTCCGGGGCGGGGGTCCCGGGAAGGGGCGAGCAGAAGGGACGGGTCGTGCATGGAGGAGACTTGGGGAGAAGGACCGAAGGGTTCTCCGCTCTCCCTGCCTGCGGCGGGTCTCCCCATCGGAAATCAGCACCGGGCAACCCCCACCAGGTGGAGTCCGGGGAACCGGCGAGAGGCGCCTCACCCCGTGGAAGGGGAAGCCGGGCGGGCAGCGGGGCCGCCTCCACGGAGCCCCTCTGCGGCCTTTCTTTCCGTCGCCCCCAAGCGGACACGACGCCGAGAGCCCAGCCCTGTGCGGTGCTACTCGGGAGTAAGGACTCGAAAAGTATCGCCGCCTGGGGTTCCAGCGCCTGACCCGCCCAGCCAGGAGGAGAGGAGACCCCGGAGCTCCAGGCCGGCTCTGGTCCCCGCATCCCAGGAGGATGGAAGCCCTGGCGGGGCTGCGAAGGAGCCTCCCGCTTGGGGCTCTTCAGTCCAGAGAAGAGGCTGCAATCCTATCCATGCTTTCCTGGGAGTAAGTTCCATTCACTAGAATGGGACTTTATTCTGGGTAGGCTGGGCTTGAAGACACTCAAAAGAGTGCAGGGAGAGGATGCGGCGAAGATGCTCAGCACAGGCAAAAAAGGATTTCTGGACTCAGCCTGCTGGGAATCTGCAGAACTCCCTGCCACAGGACATGGTGACGGCCTCAGAGGGGCTGGAGGAAAAGCCCCCCTTTGACTTGAGCTCCAGCGCCTGTTTCTCCAGACTTCTCACTCCAGAAGAGAGGCCTGACACAATTGCCCCCTTTAAAAGACTGTCACACACACACACCCCGAATCTTGGCTGTGGGTCTGTGGGGTTCAGGCCACCAGGTGTATGTGCCACCTGCTCCTTTTGGAAGTAGGGCACTTCCAGGGTGACCATAGAGCACAAGACCCTCTCAGAATGGAGGACACCACCAAATAAAAACTAACAACACTCCTGTCTATTGCTTTCAGGTGGTTCATTTCAACACTATCAAATTATTAGGTTTAAAACTTATTGCGTGTCACTTATTACATAAAATGTATTAATTCCAAGGAGGCTACAGGCTTCCTGCTCTCAAGGAAAAGGAGGACAATGAAGATTTTTTTCCAGGGCGTGAGGCTTATGAGAGGAGATCTGGTCACCCTCAGAGTGCAAGCAGGATGTGGGTCTTCTCTGCTCCCTGACCCTACTGGAGGCACCTGCTGGGAGATGCAGGAGCTGGACTAGATGGGCCTGGTCCAGGGAAGGCTCTTCTTGCATTCCTATGTACTAAGTGTTCAGGGATCTGCCAGGTTTAAGAAGAGCCTCCATGGTCCAGGCCAGGCCCCTCTAGTCCAGTTCCCTGCATTTCACAATGGGCCACCAGATGCCTCAAGAAGCACATATGGCACCTGCATCCAGGTGCCTCCCTCCTGCATCTGGCATTTGGAGGTTGTTCACATCTACATCTATCCATTACCACATCCTGTGGCAGGGAGTTCCACAGACCAACCACACACTGGGTAAAGAAATATTTTCTCTTGTCTCTCCTAACCCTCCCGACATTCCGTTTTAGTGCCCTTGTTCTGGTGTTGTGTGAAAGGGAAAGGAGCACCTCACTATCCACCCCTTGCATAATTTTGTACATCTCCACCATGTCCTCCTCAAGTGCCTCTTCTCTAGGCTGAAGAGCCCCAAACACTGCAGCCTCTCGTCCTTTGGAAGGTGTCCCAGAACAGCCGTCATTTCAGTCATTCTCCTCTAAACCACCTCCATTTCCTCCATATCCTTTTTGAAATGTGGTGACCATAACTGGAGACGGGACTCCAAAGGTGGCCTCACTGTCAGATGGCCTCTATTCTCAATCCCTTTCCAAATGACCCCATTTGCCTTCTTCACGGCTGCCACACTTTGGGGCGACACTTTCAGGGAGCTCACCACCAGCACCCCCAGATCTGCTCTGTCACAGATGGCTCAGAACCCATCAACCTATACAGTACATAAAGTGAGGATTCTTTGCAGCAATGTGCATAATTTTACATTTACTTCCATGAAAACGCATCTGCCGTTTTGTTGCATGTTCTTCCAGTACCACTCGGAATAGTTTGGTGTCATCTGCAAACTTGGCTACCTTGCTGCTTAACCCTGTTTCTAGATCATTGATGAACAGGTTGACAGGACAGACCCCTGGGGCACCCCACTTATCCCCTCTCTCCTTTGGGAAAACTGCCCATTGACACCCACTCTGTGCCCTGCCCTCAACTTTGGGGCCTTTTGTTGTTCCTGCTCTTTGGCAGACGTTTTGGGATGACTGACCCAAATCTGGTTTGAAATCTCTGGCAGTGTCTGGATTGACATTGTTTGGGCCACTCTTTGAAGGCTTCTGAAGCCCCATGAGTGGGGGTCACACCCCTTTGTCAGGAAAAATAACCTTGTCTTTTGCAGGTCCCTCTCCAGGAGGCATGATCGAGACAATCACAATGATGCAAGATATGGATAGAGTGGATTTGTTGTTGAGTCTTGTCATGGCTCATGACCCCATGAACTGCAGCACGCCAGGCCCCCTCTCCTCCACCAGCTTCCAAAGTCCATCCACATTCATGTTCACTGCCTTGTTGACAACGTCTCACCACCTCATCCTCCTGCCATCCCCTCCTCCTTTTGCCTTCCCTTTTCCCAGCATGAGGTCCTTTTCTAAGGAGTCTCCATTCTCATGATGTGGCCAAAATATTTCTTTAATTAAGGTCTCTAGCCCAGTCCTCGCTTTCCTCCCCATAAGCTGTGGATTTCTTGGCTGCCACCGCCATCCGCAGTGACCTGAGAGCCCAGAAAAACAAACTCTGTCACCACTTCCACTTCTCCCCCTTCTGCTTGCCATGAATTGATGGGTGGATAGAGAGATCTTATTTCCCCCTTAAGCAACACCAGGACCAGGGGACGGAAGGAAGTATTTCATGGCCCAGCATGTGGCAGGAAGATGTATGCAGCATCCGGGTGCTGGCACTTCAGCAGCACAGGTGAGAGGGTGTCACAGAGTCACTGGACTGGATATAAGCGAGCCATACTAGGTGGAAGGGTTGGCTGCTCTCTGTCAGCTGCACAAAGAAAGGCAGCACTTCAACAAAGCTGGCCCTGTCCAGGAGAGGGAGGAGGAGGAGGCACAGGGAAGATGCTGCTCTTTCCTCCAGTTATCTGCCAGAGAGGCAGGCAGGTGGCAGTCAAAGCACCCCCCCTCCTTTCTACTGAACTCAGCTGTGCCTGGTGCCACCTCCAGAACTCTGAGCAGGGGGGAGCCCTTCCATCAAATCCCAGCCCAGACACTGATGCTTTAATAGTGGGGAGGGGGCAGAGAAACCTGGAGCCCACTTGGCAGCCCAGCAGTCACTAGATACAATTAGCTCATCTATGATGAGAAGTGTCTTTCTGGGCCATCCAGAAGGGACTTTTTTTGCATTGCATGCAATCCCCCACCATGTAAGAAGAGGCTTACCGGGAGAGGCCAGTTCACCCGAGAGAGCTTGCAAGAGTTTAGTGCATGGCCCTAAAGAATATGGCCCCAATGGTGCTAAAATGGCTGTTTTTAGGAATCATCCCATAACATGAACACCATTGGATGCGTAACTTACTGTAGAATGCAACATCATAAACCACTGTGAAGTATCTTCAGTCTATAAAAAGGGATGTCCTAAAGACCAGCGGAGGTGGGATGAAGGTCCATCACCACAGCCATCATAAGAACTTAAGAAGAGCTTCCACTGGATCAAGCCAAAGGCCCATCTAGTCCATCAAGGAGCACACAGGACTTCTGTCCAGGACTTATACCCTTCCCCTGCATCTGGCATTTTGAGGTTGCCTACGTGTACATCTACATGCACACATGCATACTCATCACCCAGGTAGTTACACTGCCCACTGCAGGGTCCAACATGAGGGTGATGCATGGCATCCTGCATGAGGTGACGCAGATCCTAGTGATGCCACTATGGGGCACCCGTCGCATAAGCTACTTTTGCTACTATCTTAATCTGGCTCTGGTGTCAGACGGGCATGCGAGGGGTTCTCCAGAGCAGGCCAGCAGTGGCAAGGCAGGTCTCCTGCAGGACAAGGCTTTGTGTGTGTCCCGGGCCGGGGCATGGCTGGTAACTGCCACAGGTTCGCCAGTGGGAAGGTTCCCCTCGAAGGCCTGGCCCATACTATAGCGTCGCGTTGGTTGTCAAAACAGAGATATCTCTTACCAGTTTAGGTTGTGATGTTCTTGGTGCAAAGACATTAATTAAGGCAAATGGAGATATTCGGCAATTAAAGGAAATGGTGACACAGTTTGGGAGTTAATTTCATGTAAATGACTCGCGTAATTATCTTTATTCCCGGTCCTTAAGGAGAACAATTTAACCTTTTGCCAACTGAGTCCGGAGCGTCATCAGAGCACACAGAGCGCCAGTGCCCCTGCCAGCCTCTGAACCCAGAGAACGACTCCTGCCGGCCAGCTGGCATCGCAGCCGCATCAGCACCACTTTGCCTTTTCAGCCACAGACAGAAATGTCACAGGTGGTGCTTCCCTCTGAGCCCCGCATGTGGCTGCTTCTTTTTCCAACAAGGCTCCATTTAGAAGGGAAGTGTATTTGATGGGACAAGGACTCCTCAGAAAGGGGTTTGGGGTGGGACTGGCGGCCCGTTCTATGCTCAGGAGGAGGTCAATGGCAGAAGCAGCTGGTGGGGCACTGAGGAGGAGACATTCTCTGCCAAAACAACTGTGGGGTGCAGAAAAGACCCAGAGGGCCCTGGGGGTTTCCTTTCCGGCTCTTCTGCATGCAAACAGGGCTGCCAAGGCATCCTTGCAGGTGATGAGGATGACGAGGTGCAAAGGCTGCCCATCACTCTCCATCTCTGCATCTCCCTGGGATGCCTCCAGAGGCTGGTGGTGTCTGGATGTCATGTCTGCACAGGAGGCACACTGAGCCCTTTGGTGCTGCTGCAGAGTCCCTGGGACTGTTGGGCCAAATGCTCCACCTCTGGTTTTGTTTGTGGCTGAAAGTCCCAATTCCTCTTCTTGCTTGGTGTGTGTTGCAGTTTTCATTATGGAGACGTCACCCGAGTGTGATCCGTCATCAGGCTTTCCACCCCCACCTCCTGGTTTGGCAGCATTTGCGCTGACCCTACTCTCCAGAGGCTCCGGCAGGGAGTTCATGATGTATCTTGGTGCTGCTTCTGCTTGAAAAACTCCTAGAAAGAGACAAGGTCATTAGAGGTCGGATCACAAAGTCACCGAAATATGAATTCACCTGCTAACTATAGGTCAACATTATGGGAATTCAAAGTTGAGAAGGAACCTCTTACAAAATAGCTACACCTTCAATTCCAGAGACATTCACAGAGCTATTCTTGTTGAAATCCAGGTGGCCTACCTCTAAGTAGACCTATTGGGCTGCTGTAGCCCTACAGGGGGAAAGGAAATAAGCCTCTCTTTCCCTGAGGTAGCACAATACTTGCACTGGATACTGCACAGGCTATGGCAGGCTGTTCCACCAAAAGACAGGATTGTGCTGCCACCTACCAAGACTTTCTCCAATATCTTCATGTCCACAAGTGGGGGAGAGGAGGAAGGGCACCCCTGGACCAGTTCAGGAGTGTCTTTAATTTATGTGGATGGGGAAATATGATGGACCACCATTGGCTCAAGGGTAATATTTGCTAGTACTACAACAACTGACAAACAAATTTAAACATTAGTGAGGCTGCAATCCTGACATCCACTTAGGCCAGGAAAAGCCCCAGCAAAAGTTCTGCGCTGCCCCAGGGGTGTCACAAAAGGGCCATAAAGCACTTCTGCCCCACTTGTGGGGGATCAGGCCATCATATGCCATCATTCCCTGACCGTCACGGGAAAATATACCTGGTGAGTGAGGCTTGGTTAGAATTGTGTCCTTTGTATCTATATTGGATCCAGCTGCTTTTTCTGCATCTGAATCTCCTGCACATTTTGGATTATGAATTGAATCACCGGCGGAAAAGGAGGCTGCAATATTTGCTGATCAGTCCCTGTTGTTGCTTAATGAATCTGATATCCCAAGCCTTGGTGACGTGTGGAATGCGGAGCTGGACTGCCCTGTCCCTGCACAACGGAAAACGGCTTTAACCGCCATATCTACGATCTTGAATTGCTACTCATTCAACACACAATATTTGCAGAGCTTCTTGGACACCACAAGGCCTTTGTCTGAAGGGCTTGACAAATAATTATTTGCTGGCCTGGCTGTTTCCCTGAAGTGTGACTCCAGCACAGGATGTGGTCCTGCCCTGGGACACAACTTGTCGGCTGGGCTGCACAACAGTGTTCTGAGTTTTCTCTACGCAGATGTTGCACTGTTTTTCCCAGGCTCATCTCTGTTTGATTTGGACATTTTTGGGCCAGTCTGTGTTGGGGTCACCCAACCACCCCTTCTGTGCCCCTCCAATGCCGGGGTGTGCTTTTCAAGCAGTCTTGCTGCTTTGGAGAGGCTGGCTTTTCTCTTCCTGAGCCAGAGTTCCCCGGAGACAGGAGGAAAGGGGTCTCCTGCTTGACTCCTAAAGAATCATAGAATCCTAGAGTTGGAAGGGACCTAGTAGGTCATCTACTCCAACCCCCTGCCTGCAGCAGGAAATCCCCCTAGAGCATCCCCAACAGGTGCTCGTCCAGCCTCTGCTTGAAGACCCCCAGTGAGGGAGAGTCCACCACCTCCCTTGGCAATCTCTTCCACTGCCGAACCGCCTGAACTGTCAGGAATGTTTTCTGGATATCCAACTGGAATCTCCTCTCTTGCAGTTTGTCCCCATTGGTTCTAGTTCTGCCTTCAGAAGCAGCTCTGAACAAATGAGCCCCTTCCTCCCTATGACAGCCCTTCAGGGATCTGAAGAGGGCAATCAGGTCTCCTCTCAGCCTCCTGATCCCACCAGTTCTCCTCCATGAAGGGAGGAGGCAGAGCAGGGAAAACGGTGGTGCCAATCAAGCCAGGTGATGAACCGTCCAAGCCAGATGGAAGGAGTAGTTCCTTGTTCCTGCCCAGGCAGTCAGTGTGCACCAGGCAGAAGAGACTCACTCAAGTGCAAGTGAACGAGAAGGCTGCTGTCCAATCCTTCTGCTAATAAGCCCAGGAGGTGGGCCTGGCCAGTAACCAGAAGGGCTGAGGCTTGCCCGTTTTACTGTCCAAGCAGGTGTACCAACTATCTGGGTGAAGCTGCCACTGTCCCGTTTATTGCCAGCTCCATCTGCTGGTTTCAATTCTTACGGCATCTGGTGGAACGCTTGATTCTGCTGCCCCATCATTAGAGGGATCCCCACTTCTTGGACTGTTAGGAACCAGAAGCCTAAATAACACATACTTATTAACAAGTAGCCAGAATAAATTATAGTAAAAGGAACAAGGCATGTGTGGGCAGTGAATAGCTGATGTATTTGGGTGGTGGTGGTTTGCTGAAGAAAGTCATTAGGAAATGCCCAAAACAGTTTGATCACCATGCCACATGCAAATCAACATTCAGCACTAGAATTGCCTTTAGCCCAGCCGAGAGAGGTTGAAAGAGTGGAGCATGTGTTGAATGAATGAGTAGAATTGAAAGATGTTGAAAAAGCAGAACTCTCAGAAATGGAACTGTTAGAAAGTGGTGGACGTCTGTCCTTCTTTATTTGCCTCTCTTGCCCTTTATGTTTTCCTCTTTTGGACATACTTCGAACTCTGTTTATTGGCCAACTCTGGGTCCTCCTGGTCAGGGAAGGTGCTGCAAGTACTGACTTTTGATAGGAAAATCCATGCAGAGGAACACCCCTGGCTCACTGTTGTTTGGTGCACTGGTGTCACTAGGGTGAGGCAGGGGGTGCGGTCCACACCAGGTGACACACCCAGGGGGTGACGCGCAGTGGGGGGCTGTGGCACCCAAAAAAGCAACTTTGCCATGGTGAGCACTACCTCTGAGTCATATGTCATTGGATCCGTCTTGGAGAGCAGACAATCCATTTTGAGATAGCACCTTCCAAGCCAAAGTTAGGGCCAAAAAAGTTTTTAAAGCACCAAAATTTGCATATCACAGCTTTACTCATGAGTAAGTGAATGCGCCTTAGTCTGCTGGAAAGGGCAGGCAGAGAGGAAGCCAAGGACAATGGAAGGGTCCTGGTTCAAGGAACAGAGCCCCCAGAATCACCCCAGGAGGAAATTCCCTCCTAAAAAGCTCCCCTTTGCATTGTTTACTCGCAAGTAACCAGATGTGCTTTGGTTAGTGTGGAAGATGCAAGGCTTCCAGAATGGTCCTGATCCCATGCACCTGGAGCTTGAATGTGCTCTAGAAGGCAGACCCCCCCCCCAACAGAAACAGGCTCAGCAGGTAAAGGGAATTTAAAAAAAATATTTGGAAAGCCTTTGTAACATCCAAACTTCTCCCTCTACTCAAGCCTCATCTGGATCTCCAGTCCTCTTCTCTCTGGGGTTTTAAAAATATATTTTACCAGATGTCCTCTTTTTCCAGGACATGTCCTTTTTAAAGCCTTGTGTCCCGAAAAGCCTTTCTTGTCCTCCATTTCCATGTGAGCAGGCAGCATGCAGTGTACTTGTAATTCATCAATTAAATGCAATAAATTATATTTAATAATCTTAAATTTGATACGTAATAATCAATAAACAGTACAATCCTAACTATCTCTCCTCAAATGTAAGCCCCGTTTTGTTCAGTGGGTCTTGCTCCCAGGAAAGTGTCTTTAGGATTGCAGCCATACTGTTTAAATCTGCCTATAGCCTACTTGGAATTAATAAATTATGGCTGCAATCTTAAAGAAACTTTCCTGGGAGCAAGACCCACTGAACAAAATGGGGCTTACTTTTGAGTAGACATGGTTAGGAGTGTGCTCTATATGTATTAAATTATATGCAATAATTTTAAATGTAATATTCAGTAATATAGTGTTGAAGCACATGGAAGCAATATACGCAAGTCTTTTGAGCTTTTATTTTCTTATGTTCTACACTTTTCTTGGGTGACCTACATGGGGGGGGGGAACCTTCTCCTCTGTCTGATTATAACATCTGGTCAGCCCAGTCTAGCAAAAATAAGAAAACCTTCTGGGTTTAAAACTTATTTAATCCCAAATCATACTAAACCTGTTTAAATATAGGAATATTTAAAAACTGAACTGGGTGTTCAAAATCTTACATAAGTTTTGCAGGGTGGGGGCTGAGGTTATTTACTTGATTAACTTTAAACTATTTACAATTATCTGTTTTAATTTGCTTAATGATGTCCACAGGTGGGCAGCAACCGGTTCTCACCGGTTCTGTAGAACTGGTTGTTAATTTGGGGCTGACGTTAGCGAACCGGTAGCTAAGAGGGGGCATCATCTTTGAATTGCATGCAAGTGTGTTTGAATTTCTCTTAAAGGGTCTCTGGGTCTGTCTTTCCAGAGGAAGCTCCACTCCCCCTCCTTCCTCCCCTTCTGAGCCTCCCTCCCCTTCTGAGGGGGGCTCTGTCTCCCCCCTTCCCCTCCCTATGGTTGTTTTTTATTTTAAGATAGAAATAGACTGTTCCCATGACCATCATTCAGACAAGGCTTTGCAACCATTCCACAGCACATCAGAGACTCACTGCTGGGATGGGAGGGGTTGGGATCACTGTGAGCTCAATACTTGCAAGTGAGAGTGAGCAGCTTCTTCGTGCCCCAGACCTTTGAGTGATGCTATTCAGGAAGTCTCTCTATGCTAAACATCTTATTTTGATTAAAAACCTTATTTCTAGCAAGTTTTCAGAAGTTATTTCCTTGTGCAGTTTGCAAAGCATGATGGGTTTCTCATGTGCAAATGAGGCAGGGGATGCTGTTTTGTGGGTATTTTGGATCGGGCACATCGATAGAAAGCTTTACAAAGGGGTCCTTGGGCAGGAATACAGAAACTACAGCTGCTAAGAAAGGTCTGGGAGCCTGTAGGAGCAGCATCTGAGTGTTGTTAGGATGAGAGCCTCCAGAGCTTTTGTCCCCTGTTCCTGCAGCCCTGTCTACTTTCATGAGAGTAAGCCCACTGTCTATTATGGGACTTTCTTCTGAGTAGACACTGGGTTAGGAATGGGCTCTGAGGCTGCAATCCTATCCACACTTTCTGGGGGGTAAGCCCCATTGGCTATAATAGGGCTTACTTCTGAGTAGACCTGCACAGGTCTGGGCTACGAGGATGCTGAAACCCTATCCACACTTTCCTGGGGGTAAGCCCCATTGGCTATAATAGGGCTTACTTCTGAGTAGACCTGCACAGGTCTGGGCTCTGAGGATGCTGCAACCCTATCCACACTTTCCTGGGAGTAAGCTCCATTTGCTATAATAGGGCTTACTTCTGAGTAGATGTGCACAGGACCAGGCTCTGAGGATGCTGCAACTCTATCCCAGGAAAGTGGCTGGCGCTGCAGCCTGAGAGCCCAACCTGACTACTCAGAGATAAGTCCCATGATAGTCAATGGGACTTACTCCCAGGAAAGTGGCTGGCACTGCAGCCTGAGAGCCCAACCTGACTACTCAGAAGTAAGTCCTATGATAGTCAATTTTAATTTTTTAAAATTTTTAATTTTTAAAATTTTTTTAAATTTAATTTTTCCACGGCCCTGCCCCCTGACCCCAGCCCCTCCCCCTGACCCAGCCCCACCCCCTGACCCAGCCTGGCCCCGCCCACTTTCAGGGAACCTGTTGTTGGACCAGGCTGGGCCTATCACTGATGATGTCACTTCCAGCCATGATATCACTTTTAGTGGACCCTGGACAGGTTGTCCCTCCACAAAGTGGGTCCCACACCAGATAGTTTGAGAACCTCTGCAATAAGTTCTTCAAAAAGTGGCACCCTTGAGGGGGTGACACCTCCAGTGAAAAAAATGGCTAAAAATCATGGTTTTTAGGGATAATCCCATCATGTTATAGACTGTTGGATGCATAATTTGCAGCAGATGCAGTGAAAGAAACCGCTTTGAAATGTATTTACTGTATCAAAATATGTGGATGTAAAACCGTGTCCTCCAGAGGCAGCAATGGCACATAACATAATGGCCCCCCATCCACGTTGTTGCCCCATCCAGTGCATGGGGGTGATGCGCTGGCCTCCCACACCGGCTGATGCGAACCCACCCTAATGATGGCCCTGGTTTGGGGATGGGATTCTGCCTAGAGAGCCCCTCTGTGTGGCCTGTTGGCAGCAGGCACATTCCTCCAAGGCTTTCCCCATTCAGCTGTGAACCCAAGCAGGGAAGAAAGGGAGGAGGAATGGAGTGACCATGCTGACCACTGGCTGTGCTGCCTCCGGTCAGCCAGCAGATCCTGAGAGCCCTCCCTCTTCCCGGACAATCCTTGTTCAACCAGCTGGGGTTTGCTGATCCTTTCGTGGCTTTCCAGTGTCTGCCTGTTTTGTGGAAGTTCACTGCAGGACAGCAGACTCTGCACTCCGACTGTTAGAAAGACAGTCCTTACTCAGGCCGTGGAAGGAGTGGGGCCAGCACTGCTGTGGCTTGGAGGATACGGCAAAGGATTTCACACACACAACACGCACCAGCAGTGACTGAAGTCTCTTTGCTGGGAGTCACACCCTCGGAAGCACACCTAAGTATGAAAAAGGGAGAGGATTTTCTTCCTCCAGCCTCAGAACTGCCTCTCCCCACCTTCACCCCCATAAATCACAGTTCCTGTAATTGTGATCGAATCAGTCTGGTTTGCCGAGAAGCAAACATTTCCCATTTCCCATAAATTCCACTTGAACGACTGCATGGAAATTGTTGATTTCTCTGCCTGCAATTATGCCCTCGCATGAGAAAAACAAACCATCAGCATTGACATTAATGTACATCACAATACAGGAGCCCCAAACATTAACGCTTCACAGTCCAACGTGCCAGAGAAGAAGCAGAAGCACTTGGGTCGGCCAAGTGGTGGCTGAGCAGGAAAGAAATCAGATTCCTGAACAGGTTTCTGGGGCTCAGAGCACCGGCTCTCCCAGCTGACCACAGCATTGCATGGGGCGCCGGGAAGTTGGTCTCCAGGCTGCCATCCTGACCGTGCAGGCAGTTCTGGATGTGGCCGCTTCAAGGATCCCTCTGGGCAGGTTAACCACCTGTGACCTTCCTGGGACAGGATGCATGACTTGGTACACGTCGTGTGGCCGTGCTGACCACAAGTGCACATCCCAGGGCCAGAGTTGCCACCTTTGGACTCAGAGTGCTGGTGAGAGACTCTGCTCCCCCCAGACCTCCGCTTTGTCTCCTGAGAAGAACAGCTGGCTGGAGAGAAGCCTCCTTGGGCAACTCTTTTACTGCTTGGGCAATTCCGTGGGCAACACCCTCGCTGGCGTTCTTTGCAGGGTGGAGGCTTCCCCCCCTTCCTTTCGTGTGATGCCTCCACAGAGAGTGGATGGAGGCAGGCTTGTTCCACCTGCTGCTCAGGCATCCAATTACCTCTGCAAAAACTGGGCTGCTGCACCAGGCAGGCAACCCTCCACCGGTGATGTGTGAGGTGGGGCTGTTGGTGCCCACATTCCCCAGTGACCCCATGGTCAGCGCTCCCTTGAAGTCAGCCCCAGTGTAATTGGTTTGCCCAACTAACTAGCGCTTGTTATCCAAAATGCCTGATCTGCAAACGTCATTAGGCTGAAGCGGGAGGGAGCCTGAGACTAATTGGAGCCGTGTCTATGTGAGCAGAAAACATCCTCGCAAAGAGCAAAGTGGAGCTGCTGAGTCCCTCTGGGAGCAGGAGATGCAGGGGGGCAGCAAGCGGAGGCAGTGGGTGGCCCTGAGGGAGCCAAAGCCACTCTCTGCACCCAGAGTGACCGGCTGGGCAGTGTCTGGCCTGCCTGTCAGTCGCCTCCTCAGGTGACATCGTCACCGGGAGCGTCACTAGGGTTCACATCACCTGATGCAGAGGCAGCGCATCGCCCCATGCAGTGAACGGGGCAACAACCTGAATGGTGAGCGTGGTTTTGTGCCATCGCCCTGCCTCCACTGTCTTTTATACACACATTGTATTAGAATAAGGGTATTTCAAAGAGCTTTCTTTTGCTGCATTCTGCTGTAAATTACACACCCAGTGGAACAGAACATGATGGGATTATTGCCCTCAGCCCCGTTGAACTCAAACCCCATTGAACTCAACATAATTTACTTCTGAGTAGACATGAACATGATTGCACCAGTGCAGGATCCAGCATGGCACTTCCCATGATAGACTTCCTCCTATGCAGCGGGCAGGGCTGGCCTGTCCGTGCCAGTCCACGACAGGATTGCGCTGCCTGGGACATTTGGTGGACTGGCGCCGACCTGTAGAAATCTGCAGGAACCCTTCAGCCTCCTACCCAAAAGACCTTCTTTCCCTTGCCCGTTACGTGTCTCCTGAGAGGGTGCAGGGGACGTGGAATCCACCAAACCCCAAACAGCGGGGCAGAGGCATGGCATGGCCCTGCAGGGTCTTTCTCTTGCTTTGATGAGGTTTCTCCAGAAAGCATTCAGGCCTAGAGAATAAAGGAGTTCAAGGAGCAAAAGCCTAAATTTTAGTGGATTTTAATTAAAGGTTTTCAATTACATGCGAGGTCTTTGGCTCCGAGTAAACCTTCGCTGCCCCTGGGAACTGTCAGTCTGCTCAGCAAACTCATCTGCATTTAATACTCAGAATTTCCAGCTTGATTTGAGGATCCTGAGATGCTGGCGTTACATGAAAACCCAGATGGCATAACTGAAAAGGGGGACCAGGACCCCAAACTGCAAGACACCAAAGGAAAATGTAAGACATGACAAAATAAAAACTAAAAATATATTCTGCTTTCCTAATTTACAGTGCAATCCTAAGCATACCTACTCAGAAGTATGTCCTATTGTGTTCAATACTGGTTACTCCCAGGACAGCATGGTTAGGATTGCATCCTTAAATACTATATAACTTGTTATTAAATTTGGAACTACTACATGTATCCCTACAATCCAGAGTAACTATGGGAGCATGTAAGAGACATTACGTGCACCCATAAGTTACTGCACCACCTAGTGAAAACCTATGGAAAATTCATATTGCAATCCAGAGCAAATTGTTCTTACATTGGAGCAAGGATTCCCCGTAGTTACTCTGGATTGTGCCCTAAGTCTGCAATCCTAACCTCCCCTGGCTGCCTTTCAGAGCAAATTGGAATAGAAGCGTTCTAAGAGAGGAATTTTCCCATAAGAAATCATGGAAATTCAGACCATTTGTTCCACAACCCAAAATTATTCATACAAAAATGATTAGAATTCTGCAGTATAATACAAAATAATAAAGAAAATACAAAAATTAACATGCATTTGGTCTCGCAGGCTCCTTTCCATGGCCTCCCCCTTTACACAGGCAACATCATCACTGGCATCCTTCAGTCTGAAAGACTATGGAATCATGCTCTGAATGAGTGCACGTGTGGAAAGCTGTGTGTGTATGTGAGAATGCATGTGTGGCTGTGGGTAACAGCCTCTCCTCCAGATCAATCTAACCCAGGCTTTCGTGCTTCGCATGCAGCGTATGCAGCGCCGAGCACAATACCATAGTCTTTCAAGACTGATGGAGGCCTGCCATGTGTGGAAAGGTATGTCTGGGGCCTTGGGGCAGTGGTGGGGGGTAAGACAGGGCCTGGGCATTAGGGGGCATGCTGACCATATCTCCTGACATGTCCTCTTTTTCAGCATTGTGTGTGTCCTGGATTGGGAGTGGCAAGTTTGAAAGGGGGTCCTGGGCCGAAATAGCCAGAGACCACTGTACATACAATGCTGAAAGGCAGAAGAACTCTGTCCTCCATTCTATAGGGACAGGCTGGTCCTACTGATTATAAAGGACAGCTCTGCATTGCCTGCACGAGGCATTCTGTGCCGTAGCAGGGCTCCCATCGTCTCCTCCTCCACTGAAGATATGTGTTGTAGTTTTAAACGATATTTTTAATTTATTTAGTGACTGAATAAGGAAGCTAATAGCAAGTGAGGTGTCTCTCAGCCGAACCATTCCCAGTGCAGATGCTCTGCTGCTTTCTGTTCCCAGCTGTCCCCACGGAAAGTAAAGCCAGGCCGTTGACCTCCTTGGAAGAGGAAGATTACGAGGCCTGCTTGGAAAACAGGGTGGAGAGACTCCTGCTCCGGTTCCCTGCGCTCAGTTGTACTTGTAGGGATGCGTTGCCATTCCTGTTGAGCTGAGAAGGGGGACTTCAGCACCTGGCAGTCGGGTAGCTGGAGGGGGAGCAACAGGCCTGCCAGATGCTGCTGCAGCGTTAATGCCCCCCAGGCTGCCTTTCAAAGCAAACTGGGATAGGAGAGGCCTAAGAAGGGCTCTTGAAAGGAGGGCTGCCGTCAAAGGAGGAGATCACCCCACTGGGCATCCCAGCAGGACAGCCTGCATCCCCAGATGAGTCCTCCAGTTCCTCGCCTTTTCTGGGGGCTCCGTGCTCTGGGGCAGAAGGAAGCAAGCAGAAGCCAGGCTGTTGCATCTCTGGGACTTTTCTCTTATGACTTTAAGTGGAAACAGCTCTTTTCCTCCATCTGGGGTTGCAGCCAAGGAGGGGCGGCTGGAGAGACCATCCTGGGTCTGTGCAATTGCTGCAGGCGGCTGCCCGCCTGATGCCAAACAGCGGGTGCTGCTGGCAAGCTCTGATGGGCCGTTTCTGCATCCTCTGGTCAGCAGAGGCCTGGTTTGGCCTGGCTTGTGCTGTGGGGAGCTTTCAAAGCGGTGTTTTCTGATGCAGCCGTTACAGGCTAACGATGGTACGAAAACTGAGACCCTGTCAAATGTTTTGCACTGACGACTCTTCAAATTTCGTTTGCCACCCTCTGGACTGCCAAAATGTTCAGCTCTGCACACTGGCACGTCCAGCTGGCTCCCTGGTAGACACCGACACCTGCGGGTCTATCAGAGGCTTCCTGTCTATCTGAGGGCCAAAGACCACTCTTGCGTTCACTCTGAGTAGGAGTGTCACTGAAGCACACCTGTCACCATTCCACATGTGTGCTCATACACATGCACACACATAAACATACAGAGTGGGGGGGTCAGACTGGATTTGCATGCAGTGGGGTCTGGCAGCCTCCCAGCAGCCTGCCTCACTTTCTCTTTAAATCTGCCCCCATCTGAAGGGGCGCCACATAATCAACTGGAGCTGCAGTCCTGAACGTGAACCCCTCTGAAGACCTCTCACTACAGCGCAAATTGTCTTCCCACAAACATATTCACAAAATGCCTTCTTTCTTTCTTTCTTTCTTTCTTTCTTTTTCTTTCTTTCTTTCTTTCTTTCTTTCTTTCTTTCTTTCTTTCTTTCTTTCTTTCTTTCTTTCTTTCTTTCTTTCTGCCTGCCTGCCTGCCTGCCTGCCTGCCTGCCTGCCTGCCTGCCTGCCCCGCCTGCCTGCCTGCCTGCACCCACCACTCAGGACCGTTCTGTCTAGGGAGAGGCAGCGGAGCTGAGACCAAGCCAGGCTGCAGAAGCCCCATCTGGGGAGCCATTGGGCATCTGGCCTGAACGTGCCACACTCAGAATTTTGCTGATGAGGGTCACGTCTGCTTCTTAATGGCTGTTCTTTGCCGTAACGGGTGCCAGCAGCTGTTCAAAGTCACCGCTTCTTCTTTCCGTTGATGTTATCTTTATGTTTGTAGATTTCAGTTGCTGATACTTGGGAATGTACAGGAGCAGACCGAACATCAGTAAATTCAAACATCATTGATTGTATGTTCTCAGATCTCAGATCCTACAGAATTTTTTCAGCCTGTGAAAATGTGGCCCTTGTGCAGAAAAGTTTGGAGACCCTGCAGTAATGTAATAGCCGTGTGGGTGGGTGGGTGTGTAGTTGAAAGGGTGAAATGTACAGGAAAGAGACTGGAGGCTGCTAAGTGAGTCCCTTGGACATTCCTGCAGCGGTGCCTCTTTGATGCCCCTTTGCAAGAGAGGACGCACCGGTCTGTCCCTGCAGGATCTGAGGGGGTTAGATGCGGCTGAGGGTTCTTTGGGGTGATAAAATCAAGGTGGATAAAGACAAGGAGATGAAGCCAGTCGCTCACACTGATCCAGCTGCTTCTTTAAATACATTTTTAATCCGGAGGGTGGAAACTTCAGCCCCCAATTCTGAATGGCAACAGAGACCTTTGTTTACATTTGAGAGGATTACAGAGTTCTAGTTAACAAAACACAGATATAAGTAGGGATTAACTGAATGGAGAAGCAAAGGGGGAGAGAAGGCTCTAAATGCCTCCATGCAACTGAACCCAAAAAGAGATCAGATCTTGCCAGGGACACAAAGGGCAGAAGATTTGCAAGGGTTTGGATCTGCTCCTTTGACCCCTATGCCTTTTACAGCCTCACATCTACTGGCATTTGTTGGTTGGTTGGTTGGTTGGTTGGTTGGTTGTTGGTTGGTTGGTTGGTTGGTTGGTTGGTTGGTTGGTTGGTTATCATAAGGAATAGACCAAAACAAAAAAGAAAGAAAATATGGTAAACTCCTCCTTGCAGCCTTTGGGGGCTGGTGGAGAGCCATGTGCTCCCGTCAGGAGAGAGGAAGAGGAAAAGGGTCCAAGCCACGCATCTCCTGCAGTGGTCACTGAGAGGGGGTAGGGAGGTCAGTCGGGGCAGAGGGTGGTTACTGCCCCCTTCTGACACGTGCAGGTCGGTGTTGTCTCTGTTCTTCCCAGCAGTTCTAGTGCACACTAGAAGGGTCCCTCCTTCAACCTTTGGGCTGAACCTTTGGTCCCCAAGTGTTAGGAAACTCTGGTCCTCACCAGATGCTGTAAATACGAGCCTTCAAGAACTGTAAGTAAACCTGTTCTAAAGTTTGATTCTGGTCTGGGTCTTGATCTCTTGCCCGTGCCTAAGCAAACAGCCAGGGTGGAGGGAACCAGAGAAGGAGATGCTGTGTGGCCATCACTCTGCTGCGTTGATTCAGCTTCCATCAAGAACAGCTGCCTGGCCTGCTCCATTGCCCCCCTTGCTCCCTGGGGGGTCCTTACTATTCCCCTTCCTTGCCGAGGAGGAGCCATCCAGAGCCAGCTCTGGCCAGGAAAGCCCACCTGCTGGCATGAGGAACTCTTCTAGGGTCTCAGGCAGGGCTTGTGACTGGGGATGATGGCCTTGCGGGGTGAGGGCACCATGGGCATTGGCAGGACTCCCGAGAGGGGACAGAGTCCCAATGAATGTGAAAACACTCCTCTGCTCTTGGCTGCCCACAAGGCTTTTTCATTGGCAGCCCCTGAGCATCAGCTCTCTCTCTCTCTCTCTCTCTCTCTCTGCCCAAGGAGTTCTGGTTCTGGCAGGCACGGCCTCTCCTCTTTGTGCCATCCGCTCTCAGGAGTCCTGCCCTGCAGCGATGGTTCTTCACACTGGTTTCTCAAGTGGAGGCTTTTGAATCTGCTGTTACTGGAGACTGTGTCTCAGATGTTTGAAACTGGGAGCTCCCCTGACTGGACGTATTTAATGGAGGGGTAATGAAGGACTGTGTCCAAACATAAGCCCCTCAAGCCCCAGGGTGGGCATTTCCCAGATGGTGCCAGCCTTGCGGTGGCATCTCCCTTTCTTGCCGCTCTGACTCTGGGCACTTACCCCGAAGATCCCCACAGATCCGGCTGCCCTGTGGCAAGTGCTTGGGGGATGCAGGCCAGCCAGGGGACGTCTTCCTGTTCCCCATTCAGAAGGAGCAAGTCTTCTCTGCAGGGGAAGTTTGTTTGGGCCGATTACCCTGGAGATGCTGCTTCCGTTTTTGTGGCGCGGAGAGACCAGCCGTTCCTATCCCCCGGAAACCGGGGCCAAATGCTGTCGGGATGCTGGCTGCAGGTGCGGTGCCTGGAGGGCAGTGCCAGGGCCGCCTGGGCACCCACACCTTCCCTCCAGGTGATGCCCTGCTTTGCAGTTGCCGTGGCACCTGCTCCGCTGTCACTGGCCACCCAAAGGCCACACGCGCCAGTTGCCATGGCAGCAGAATCAGGACGAGGCCGTCCTTGCGCCAACTTTGATCCGGTTCTCCAGGGAAGATGAGAGGGAGAGACCGGCTGCCCCTCTTGCCTGGCACCGGCAGCCCTTCCGCCAGAAGCTGTGTGGCAGAGCACCCCTGGCAGGCTTTGAAGGGGAGGCCCAAGACACCGAGGGAGAGCTGGGAGCAGGAAGAAGGAGAACCAGGCCCACTCGGGGGGGACCTGGACATCTGTGGCAAGGTTTCTCCTGGCAGGCAGGAGCCCCTGGTGGGTATCCAGAGCCGCCTCACCAGAAGGAACTTACCCACTGGCAGGTGGGCTACACAACACCAGAAAGTGCCAGGGCAAAAGTTTACCATCTGCTGAGATTCCTGGACACAACCTGACTCTGGGGACTTGGGAATCAGCACCCCCACCATCCCTACCCAGAGAGGTGAGACCGTGCCTGCCGAGAGAGAGAGAGAGAGAGAGAGAGAGAGAGAGAGAGCTGATGCTCAGGGGCCGCCCATGAACAAGCCTTGTGGGCAGCCAAGCAGATGTTGCACAGAGCAGAGGAGTGGGTACATAAGAACATCAGAAGAACCTCTGCTGGCTCAGGCCACAGGCCCATCTAGTCCAGCTTCCTGTATCACACAGCAGCCCACCAGGTGTCTCAGGGAGCACAGGAGACACTGCATCCAGGTCCCCCCTACATCTGGGGGGTTGCCACCTTTACATCTATCTATGGACACTCACGCACACAGATCCTCTGTCTCAGATGCATGTCAAGGACAGGAAGAAGACCTCACAGGGCTGTTGGAAGAACAGATCAGGAAAAGACGCATGTAGAGAACGTGCTCTGCACACTAGGCGTGACCCATGCCCAGTGTCTCTGTGGGCACATCCTATCTGGAAGAAGAGGAAGGCAGAGGCTGGCAAAGGTGCCACGTCTGGTCTTAGCAGCACCAGAAGGCAGGAACTGTTCCTTTTACCCAGTACTTCAATCTCTTTGCTTCCAGTGGATGTGGCTGGTGACGCCCTTTTGAATCTCTGCTGCTTTGAGGAGAATATTTCATTTTATGTTGCCATTTTTCTGTCTCTTTCGTTTTAAACTATTGCTGTTGAACCTGCACACCCTCCTGTAGTTCCACACCCTGTAGAACACATCCTGTAGAACTACACCCTCCTGTAGTTCCAAAGCAACTTGACTCACGCGCAATGAAAACAGTAGGAACGGGGATGCTGGGGGCGGGTGGTAGAGATCCCCCTTCCCAACTGCAGGGCTCCTTTGGGCTCCATGAGTACTGGGGAGGAGGACTGAATGACCTCACTGAATGACGGGTGCAAACGGGAACTGCTTCTGAGTAGAACTGCAGAGGCTGAGTCAGACGGGGAAGCCTCACAGCTGCTGTGCAGGAGCCTTTGCCACTTCTGTCCCTCTCTCATGTTTTCTGCCCCTCCGTCTCCAGCCCTGTTTATGGGTGGGATGGAGACCCCAGCGCTCTGACAAAGCTCACATCCCAGCAGCAACACTGATTTGCTCATGAAACTGTGGCAGGCCTTTGAAAGGGAAGGACTCGTGACTCCGGTCCTTTTAGTCACAGAGACACTCTGAGTGACTTGGAAAGGCTGCCCGTTTCCTCGTCAAGTCACAAGGCAGTGACTTCAGTTCAGCTCATCACGCCATGCTGCATTTGCCCATCCCTCGGTAACAGCCACGTGCGGGGAACGGCTCTCTTGTGGTGGGAGCACTGAGCCTGATGCTGCTTCCGACATGGCCCTCCCCCCCCGCCTTCCAAAACTTACTGCTTCTAGTACACTGGGTGTCTTGGACTGGCCCTGATCCGCCCCTCCCTGGCCCACTTGACTGCTTTGCCAAGTAGAGGGAGGAAAGAGCTGGCTCTGCAAGTAGCAGGTTTGCTGGGGGGCTGGAGAGGGCATCTCCCACACTGGCCCCGCTGGGAGCTCCACAGAGCAGTGCGTGTGTGCGTGTGCCCAGCAAGCCCAGTGGGATCTGGGTGGGGCTCCAGGGCCCCCAAACCACTTTTATTTTCTAACCGGTTGATCTTCTGCGGTCTTGAAGGAGCTCAGTGATAACCATGGTTGTCCAAGGAGCAGGAGTGCCCCATCCCTCCCAGGAGTCCAGCATACGAAGCCTGCCCAAGGACGCTGGCCTCCCATTGCACTTGCAGGGCTCCTGTTCTACTGGTTGCCACAAATTCCCATTTCCTCAGCTGCTCAGGTCTTGCTCGGCCGAAGCTGAGATGTGGGGGGAACTGAAGCTGAGGAGAGGTCTCTGGGGGAGGCCCTCCCACGCAGGGTGCAGGGACTGCTCTCTCTTAGAAACTCCTGCATTGCAGAATGTGGAGAAGGAAGGGGAGTAGCCCCGGAGGCAGGGGCACAGCCCTCCCCCTCCACCCAGTGCTGGTCTGAGACAGGCTTCTTCCCTGGCAGCCTTTGCACACCTCCTTATCTTTCCCCCTCTGAAGAGGCTTGTCATGATTTATACATTCCAGCCCAGCATGAAATATTCAGCTCAGGTCCTTCCAGCTGTGATCAGCCTGCCCAGCAAAGCACCAACTCTTGGGAGGCCGGGTGGGGAAGGGTCTTCCTCCCTCTGGCTAGCCAGGATTGCCTGCAACGCATCCCAGGGTCAGAAAGAGGCAAAGTGGGACATTTTCCAAGCCAGAAGCTGCCTGGCTGACCAGCGAATTGAGAACTCTGTGCTTTCCACACAACTTCCTATACTGTTTTTTCCTCTTTTGCCCTTGTTTCTTTATTTTGATAAAAAATAACAAAAATTATTTTAAAAAATGCTTGGCTCAACTCATTCTTTTCTCTCGGTGGTGACTTGGACACCACTAAGGACAAATCTGGGAGGCGGAGAGCCCCGCCTGGTCTCCCCACAGCCCTTTCTGCAGCAAGTGCCAAGCCTGTGGCTGCTTGTACTGAACTCCGCAAAGCCTCCCTGATCAATATTCCCTTCCAGCCGGAGCCCTTGCCTTGAGACAGACTCCGCACCAAGAGAGCTGTCGTGTTTCTGGCTGCAGAAGCCGTTTGCAAGCACAAAATCGGACATGAAAGGAGAGCGAGAGGCAGGCTCCTTCCTGCCTGGAGGCAGCACGCTCTGAGGACTCCTGTTAGCCCGGCTCTGCTGCGGTCCTGGAGAGAAGCTTTGCTGGCTGCGTTGCTTCCCTTATCCAGTCCAAGCTTTCTTCCTCCTGCCAAAAGTGACTTTTTCCAAGGCGCGTCTCCCTGCCCTGTTTATCTCACGCATGCGTGTCCAACACCTCCTGCCTGAGTCCAGAGTCAGCTAGTCTGCAGCAGTGGAGCAGCAGGACCCAAGATCTCCACAGGGCAACTGTCCGGCCTGTGAGCTGCCCCCTGGTCTCAGAGCGGGGCTCTTCCACCACGGCCACTGCTGGGCTTCCTGATGTGATGGCCGCCTCCTGCTGGGGAGCTCAGTGACCAAGCAAGAATCCACCCGCCAGTAGAAGGATTTGTCCACAATGCCCGTGCAGGAGGAACATCTTGCTGACCAATCTTCTGATGTGTTGTTTTCCATTTTAAAATGACGTTCCTAGGGAAAGAAGTGCTCTGGGGCAGCCACACCAAAGTGGCTCTGAGGCACAGCCCGCTTTAGAAGGTGGCCAAAGAGTTTCACCAAGCAGTGCCTAATGCTAGGACTTGCAGTCTAACTGCAGAAGGGGAGCAAAGGTGAAGGCAGCAGCAGATCTTGGTGTTGTCCCCATTTGGCTTGAAATTCCTTGACATTGGCTTCCCGTTGGGAGAAATGGAAAGATCCACCATCGGAAAAAGAAAATCCTACTTGGCATGAACCTGCAGAACTCCCTGCTGCAAGGTCAGCTGCAGGTCCCCAGCCTGGACGCAAGTGGGCACATGTGGAGCTGCCCAGCAGAAGCCAAGAGACGTCTTTCCTTCCAGAGCCTCCAACAGCGAGATGCCATAGCCTGTTCAAGCCAGTGCAGTCACTTATGGCACATCACGTGGCATCTGCTGCTGCTGTTGGTTTTGTGGCTGTGGTTTCTCTGCTCCTCCAGACACTGAAGGGGGAAAAGGAGCTTGGCCCCTCCTGTCCTCACCCCATCCCAGTCAGCCCACAACGCTTGCCCAGGTTTGGGACTTACCCTGACAAATTGCCGGAACTGATGGCATAATACCCATAGGGGATTGGGCTGTGAGTTCATAGAAGCATCAAAACACTTGATGTGGGAATGGCATTGCCTGGTGACTGGTACAGTTTCAGACCTGAACCCTGTGCCACCCTGGTGGATGGAACAGCAATGTGCTGCCCCCACCACTCACCAGTCCAGGGACCTCAGAAGGCTGATGGGAAGAAAAGTAAATTTGTGTGTGTGTGTGTGTGTGTGTGTGTGTGTGTGTGTGTGTGTGTGACTTTTCATATTGGAAGTTGAGACCCCAGCTGGTAAGATTGCCTGCACGTCTACTGGATGTGTGGCAACAGGAAGACTGTATGTCACGTTGACAAAGTTGGCAGGGGATCTGAGGGATGGTAGAAAGAAATGCATCTGTAAGCAGCTTTCTTTTACTTTAAAAAGAGTAACGTTAAAGAAATGCTAAACAAATAAAGTATTAGTGTGGCTCAGGATCAAGGATAAAAGTTAAGATGACCAGATACCAGAGGTTTCCGATTTGATCCGCTGCGAATAAGATGTCATAGGATGACCAAGAGGTGTTCACAAGGTGGTCATGAAGTGATCATGCGCTAATTAAAAGCCACTGAGAATCAAATGAGTGGTTTTAGGGGTAACAAAGTATATAAGACGGGCTTAAGAATAGCAAAGTGAGAATTTGAGTCTAACTTGTATGAAGGGCCTTGTATCCTGTGCTGCTGTCAATAAAGGAAGATGATGCAGGAAATCTACAGCCGTGTCCTTTAAGTCCACGTGGGTTATGTGGACCACCCCAGTGGTGTCCTGTCTGCATTACTGTGTCCACACTTCCTCCTTGCTTCACACACACACACCTCACTCTTCGGCATCCAGTCACTGGGCGCTGGTGCTGTCCAAGCCATCTGCCCAGAGTCAATAGCACTGCCATTAACCAGCGCAGGAGTAAATGGAAGCAATTAGCAAATACCTCTGAAATTGCTCCCAGCATGATTGTGCTCACATTCATTACAGAGCATATTAAAGCCATAATTAAGTTCCAAGATGCCAATGAGTTGGAGGCAGGATTTCCTTGTCTGAAGTAGCCATGAAGGGACTGCAGATGCAGCAAGAGGAGGCTGGTCTGTTCCAGCAACCTTGTAGCCCTCAGACATTATTCCGTGAGAAACTCAGAAACCTTCATCATCATCATTATCATCAGCATCATCAGCATCATCATAACTAGGCATTTATATACCGCTTTTCTGGGCACTTTGGATTGCTCCTCAGTCTTTAATCAAAGCGGTTTACATAGCAGGCGAATTCTAAATCCCCGAAGGGATTTTTCCAAACACAGATTGTCTCTGTCCTTCGAGAGACACTACACTGAAGATGTTCCATTCACAGTCTGGTTACAACACTGGCCCCCATGTCCGAAATGCGGCTGACCAAGTTCTCCTTCAGTTCTCACGAAGGGCAGCTGAGAAGCTCCTTCACTCCCACTGGAAAGCAGGTGGAAAATCTCAGCTACACCAGCCGCTTTTCAAGGCCTTGCTTCGGAGGTTGTCTCGATCCGGCAACCTTCAGCTCTTATCTTCAGGCAATGGGAGGCTCTTCCCTCTATTTATTTTTATTTAATCAATTTATATCCCGCCTTTCCTCCCCCGCAAGGGGGAGCCCAAGGCGGCTGACATCAGGGAATAAAACATCATTAAAATAGCACATAAATAAAGATTAAAACACCATTAAAATATAATTAAAATACAATTAAATTGAATAAAAAACATGCAGATTAAAAATATTTGTTAAAAACAGTAAAAAACAATAAAAACAACTGTCCCCCACCTCTGCCCCATTTAAAACACTTTTTTAAAATAGAAGGTTTTAAGGCTCCGCCTGAAGCTCTGTATTGAGGGAGCTTTCCTAAGTTCTATGGGGAGGAAGTTCCAAAGCCGGGGTGCCACCACCAAGAAGGCCATATCTCTGGCCGCCACACCTCTCACATCTCTAAGTGGCGGCACAGTCAGTAGGGCCCCCTCAGATGACCTTAGGTGACAGGTCGGATTGGACAGAAGAAGGGGGTCCCTCAGATACCCTGGACCCGAGCTGTTTAGGGCTTTAAAGGTCAGGACCAGCACTTTGAATTCAGCCTGGAAACAAATGGGCAGCCAGTGTAGTCGCTGAAGCAGTGGCCCCACAGAGTCGAACCGTCCAGCCCCAGCAACCACACGAGCCGCCGCATTCTGGACTAGTTGAAGTTTCCGAACCATCTTCAGAGGCAGCCCCACGTAGAGCGCGTTACAATAGTCCAGTCTCGATGTCACCAGGGCATGGGTCACCATGGCCAGATCTGAACAACTCAGATATGGTTGCAGCTGGCGGACCAGCCGAAGCTGAGCAAAGGCTCCCCTGGCCACAGCCACCACCTTGGACTCCAGGAGCTGCTGCGAATCCAGGAGAACCCCCACGCTGCAAACCTGCTCCTTCAGAGGGAGTGCAACCCCTTCCAGAACAGGATGATATTCCAATACCCGAGTCAAGGGCTTCCGGACCAGGAGAACCTCTGTCTTATCAGGATTTAATCTCAGCTTGTTCACCCTCATCCAGTCCCCCACTGCCTCCAGACAACCATTCAGGACTTCAACTGCCTCCTTGGACTCAGGAGGAAAGGAGAGGTAGAGCTGGGTGTCATCGGCGTACTGGTGACACCTCACTCCATACCTCCGGATGACCTCTCCCAGCGGCTTCATGTAGATGTTGAAAAGCATGGGGGATAGAATGGAACCTTGTGGCACCCCGCACCGAAGAGGCCAGGGTGCCGAGCAGGCATCCCCCAGCACCACCTTCTGGGACCGGTCAGCCAGGAAGGAGCAGAACCACTGCAAAACAGTGCCTCCAATCCCCAACCCGGCCAGTCGACCCAGAAGGACACCATGGTCAATGGTGTCGAAGGCCGCCGAGAGGTCCAGCAGGACCAACAGGGACGCACTCCCCATCCATTCCCCAGCGTAGGTCATCCACCAAGGCGACCAAGGCAGTCTCCGTCCCAAACCCCGGCCTGAAACCAGATTGGAAGGGATCCAGATAATCAGCTTCATCCAGGACCCTCTGAAGCTGGGACGCCACCACCCGCTCGACCACTTTGCCCAGAAATGGGATATTTGAGACTCTAGACCAGACCTCCTGCCTCATTGTTCCAGATGTTTCCCCTCTTGGGGCTGCATCATCCTGGCCACTGCCTCTTGCACTTCCAAGCCCCTCACAGGCAGCAGCAACCATGCTTCAGACCAGCTTCTTCCTCCTGCCAGCTGACATGGAGCTTCACTCCCTTGAGATTTTTACTTAGATTCCCATCTAAAAATAGCCTAATTTGCATAAATTAAAAATGCAGATTGAATCGACCTGCCTGGGAATCTAAGGGTTATAACATGTAAAATTTGAAGAACGTGTGTCACGCCTGGGGTCTCTCTTCCCAGGCCCCAGGAGAGAAGGGGTGCATCAGAGTGACTACCTACTGACCTCTCCTGGCACCCAGGATCAGCAGACCACAGGGAAGATAGGACCACTCTCTTTCATTTATTTTTCCAGCAGGTACAGAAGAACTTCCAACAAGAAAAGCCCAAGGGGAGTATTCAAGACCATGAACAGCAACTTCTAACCAGTATGGACAGGGCTCCAATGCATGGCCCTGGTTGTCCTGTGACCATTCACAGGCCTCTGTGGATCAGGACACAAGAGCAGGGCTCTGATGTCCCCCTTCCACCTCTCCAGACCCATGGACTACTCCTCATGAGATGCTTCCCTTTTTCATGCCCCTTCTCCCCTTTCTTGCCCCTTTCATGGCTCCTTGCAAGAGAGGGAGTGGGTCCTCGGTCTCATCAGGTCTGAGCCAGCTGGCTTGTAAGGGAGTAGCCTGGTTGTATTGCAGCCCAGGGGTGATATTACAGGTATTACCTATTATGGGCAACATACACCCTTGCCTTCTGTCTCCTTTTCTGCCTAAGTCCTCCTCCTTTTTGGGGTTCACATGGGTTTTTCCCTCCCAAAGTTTCCCCACCTGAATCTTCCCGGGGTCTCCTATTCAGGACCCACAAGGCAGTCTTGCAGGAGCTTCATTTTAAGCCTTCCTTCTGGGGCTTCATTGGCAAAGGTGTGCAGTTCAGTGACCCACAACATCTTCATTTGGAAAGTAACACAGGATTGATTACAGAGCCAGACTCTTACAGTGAATTAAAATCATATTGGCTCAGATCAACGCATACCCTCTTTCATGAGTATGCATTGTATCTCATGAGTATGAGTATTACAACTTAGAGGAAAGTGGTGATTTGTACAAACATCTCCGTACCCGTGGCAGCCATAGGGGAAGACCCCTTCAGAGACTCTCAGGGTAACCCCCTTTGCTGCCTGGAAGCTCCAACATCTCTGCATTTGCCAGCAGAGAGACTCTTTTGACGGAAGAATCTCCAGCCAGTGTGCCTCCTTCCATGCACACAACCTTGCACAGCTGCGATGCTCCGGAAGAGGCTGGCTTCACAGTCGGGCTCTGGGAAGAGAGAAGCAAGTGGCTGCCTCACAGGGGTTGCCAGAGAGCAGGACCTAGGGAGAGCCCAGGACATCACAGCTGCCCAGCCAGCAGGGTGGGGGTGAGGCTGGGGTAGGCGAGGGGCAGCAGGCAGAGGGTGAGCAGCTGCAGACCAGGCAGCTAACTCGATGGACACTGAGACTTGGGGAGCGGCGGAGAGCGACGGAGGCCTCGGTTTCTCCCAGAACATCCAGAGCTCAAGTGCAAGTTGCCTTGCAGGAAGCACAATCAAAGCCAGCTGTGGCAGGGGGATCCCATCTGGAGGCTGGTCTTGGAGACGGAAAGCAACTTCCCGGGAAGACACCCAAGGACAAGTAGAAGTTAATTGCCTTCTGTGAATGGAATGGAAAACAACCCTCCCAGGAGTGCAGCTCTCATCATGGCGCACACCCCTCTCATTTCCTGGGGAGAAATCCAGAGGAAGTTCTTTCTGCCCTCATTACAGCAGGAGGAATTGCCTGGCTGCGCTCTGTGCATCTGATGCATCCACTTATCATACATTTGAGCATCAAAACCAGGCATGTGAGAGCATCAGGCACAAGGCAGCAAATTACAGGCTCCTCTCAGCTGCGGATCACCCACCGCCAGGCGCTTTGTCGTCTCCAAACAGAGGGAAGGAGCGGCCGTCAATTTCCCGGCACTGCCGTCTAAACATTTCAAAGAGCGGAGCTGAAAACCCTGATCAGTGACGTGCCAAGTTCTTCACGGAAATGAGAGTGACCAGGTTCCTCCAGATGGTGCTCATCTCTGCCAGGCCACCAAAGGTCCTGCCAGAATAATAATAATAATAATAATAATAATAATAATAACTTTATTTCTACCCTGCCTTTCTCCCGGAGGGACCCAGGGCGGTTTACAAACAATGCATAAAAACACAAATAATAAAATCCAATACATTAAAGCAGTTAAAACAAGCATCTTAAAAAATAAAAACAAAACATCTACATTTAAAACTGTTTACACTGATTAGCTGATTAAAAACTGATTAAAACCATAATAAAAGTTATGCAGAAGGAGTTATGCAGACTAAAAATCCAGGAGACTGAAAAGCTCAGAAGGCTGTTCTAAAAAAACCTTTTAAGGCCGTGCCCAAAAGTTTCGAGGAGGGAGCAGTTTTTCGATCAAGAGGACAAGACAGCCTCCTGGGAGGGAGCAGAGGAGAAGGAGGGCTGCCTTCACGGCCACGGCATGATTGATGCAGGCAGGAGCAGGTGAAGGGTGCCCGGCCGCTTTCAGGCAGTGGCTTCATATTCAGGCAACAACAGCAGGCACAGGTTGGTGACCAGCAGAGCAAAGGAAAAGTGGCTGGAAGCACCTTCAGTCCAAGTGGTGTCCAAGGCTAACTCTTGAGTCTGCAGACTGGAATCACCTTTTTCTCCTGAAGGCCAGTCACACATGCTGGCCATTCACACATGCAGGTCATCCTTTGAAATGGTAGCAATTTCTATCCTGGAAAGAATGAGGGACAACAGCCCAGGTGGTTGGCTGTGTGACACTATCCAATTCTGCGGAGAAAGTGGCTGCCATTTGGGGCGGTGGGGACGCCCTGTGTCTATTGCTGCTGGCTCCTTGGAGAGAGAAGCAGGGGTTGCCTCCCATCTGATCCATCCTTGACTCCCCTTCTCAGAGAGGTGTTTGTGGGGGAGGGAGACTCCTCAACTGTGAAGCACCCTGCTTGCCCCAGGAACTATGTGGGGTCTGGTGATGTTGTGGGGGAGTGGGAAGGGGTAGTAAAGGGGTCTGGCACCTCTGCTCCCTCTGCTTCCATGGATGCATTTGTATCCTTCATTCTTTGCACCTTCCAATGTCAGGGGCTCAATGAAAGAAGCAAGCCTCTGAGGTCAATTTGTTGGTCTGTGGAACTCCCTGTCACAGGATGTGGTGATGGCATCTGGCCTCAACGCCTTTAAGAATGGATTGGACAAATTTCTTGAGGAAAGGACCATCACAGGCTACAGGCCATGAGGGGTGTGGAGAGGTGGACAACTTGGGGGGCCCTGGTTGCAGGGCGTCTTAAGTGGGCTGCTGCGTGATACGGGAAGCTAGTCTCGTTGGGCCTTGAGTCTGATCCAGTGGAGACTGTTCTGATGTTCTTATGTGCCTGTCCTGTTTACGCTGGGGAAGTGGCCCACTTCGGAAGGGGCCTGGCCTCTCGTGCTGCCAGTGCTGCCAGTGCAGCCAGTCCAGTGATGGGCATCAGAGAAATTAAGAACCGGTTCTCTGCCCATCTGGCAGCCACTTTTAAATGGCTATTTTTAAACTTTGAATGTACTATCTCTTGTTAAGAACCGGTTCTATAGCGTAGGTGCGAACCTGCTGGTGCCCACCACTGAACCAGTCACATCACTGGATTCCAGTTAGGAACAATTCAGAGGCAAAGGAAAAGCTACAAACAGATCATCAACCAAGACTGTTTGCAGGACATCACATTAGCACTATCAAATTTATGTTTGCTCTTGGGCAATGAGCAGATAAAATGTTTAATTATTTATTAACGAGGCACTAATTAATCTGCTGAAATCCTTTTGTGGGCCTGAGCAATGGGCCTTTATCTGCAAAATGCAAAATATCAAGCAATTAGCCAATTTTTAAAGGCACAAAACCCCCGCTTGGCAACAAGCGTCCCATTTGCACAAAACAGGCCTTGCTTTTATCTTCTGATACACCATCCACTGAATAGGATTATGGGAATTAATTGTAAGGACTCGTTGACATTGATCCGGCGAGCATCTTGCCAAAATGAAAGGAGCCTTTTGTCTGAAGGAGACAGTGATTGAGTCCTCCGATGTAGGTCAACAAGACTGAAACTTGCAAGAACATGTGGAATCCCGTGACAGATGTCAGGAGTGCTGACATGTGCCCGGCAAGAGATGCCACTGCCCAGATACCAGCTCACTGGAGTGGCCCTGTCAAGGCTCCTTCTCCAGGAGAGGAGTTGCTGAGTGCCCCCACCCCTTCGCAGGACCCTTGCAGCCACTGAACTCTGGGTGGCAGAGCCAGCAGGAGTGGGGGCTGCAGCATGCATTGGATGATGCACACGCTAAAATCACGGTGGTTAGGAATACCCATCACGCTACACACTGTTGGACACAGATTTTACTGAGGAACGCAATAAAAAACCAGAGTGAAATATCTCAATTATATCAAACGTTATGGACAAATATTAGAAAACAAACAACAAAATGCATGGAGCTTTATGGAAAGTGAAACTGAGCTGTATTGTGTGTTTACTCGTGAGTAAGTGAACATGCCTTAGTCAGTGGTGGGCAGCAGCAGGTTCGCACCTACGCTATAGAACCGGTTCTTAACAAGAGATAGTACATATAAAGTTTAAAAATAGCCATTTAAAAGTGGCTGCCAGATGGACAGAGAACCGGTTCTTGATTTCTTTGAAGCCCATCACTGGCCTTAGTCCATTGGAAAGCCAAGGCTGAGAGGAATCCAATGACAGCAGAATGGTCCTGATCTGATGAACACAGCCCCTCAAAAACACCTGAGAAGCCCCCCTTCAGACTGACAATTGCATTGAGCCCGATGGAAAGCAAAAGTAAGCTACACATTGTGCCTTGGCTCATGTTCAGGTCCAGAAAAAAGGAAGCAAGCTCATCAGAATGGTCCTGATCCAATGCTCAGAAGATGCTCCAGAAGGCAGACCAGGCATCCATCAGTCTTGAAAGACTATGGTATCGTGCTCAACGCTGCATGCGAAGCACGAAAGCCTGGGTTGGATTGATCTGGAGGATAGGCTGTTACGCAGCAGCAAATCCCCCCTCTCCACGCCACTGAATTAGTCCAATGGAAAGGCAGAGCCCATACGATTGGATCCAGCTGGCGTCGCAGAGCTTGACAGGCGCTCACCCTGTCTTGTGGGGCCGACCCGGGTCTCGAACTCTGGCCTGCTGGTTCACAGGCACAGTGTCTTCACCACTTGCGCCACTCACCCTCCCATAAAAAAGAATAAAGCCAAGGGTTGGCAAGATCTGGCCCAAAAAGGGGGCAGAGCACATCCACCAGAGGGTGGTTGCCCTGCCCACTGCAAAGGAGGAAGGCGATCATGGGGATGAGACGCTGGCCTCCCATAAGGGTGACAGAAACCTTAGTGATGCCGCTGTGAACTCTTGGTCAGCTGTGAGGAACCAGGAAGAAAGCGGTCCTTTGGTAAGACTGCCATATCACCTGGACTTCTGGGTGATACCCAGGTGCAAAGGTCATGACCCAGCCAAGACCCAGGATTGGGCAACCCTGTGGGCAGTGCCTGAGTGCTGCCCGCAGTTCCAAGTACCATGCCGGGGACCCTCTGCGCATGCACCAGCCAAGCCCAGGCTGGTACGTGCAAAGAGGGTCTCTGAAGACTGTAGAAACTCTGGCCACACACCAGCCTGGCCTTGGCTGTGCATGCACAGAGGGTCTCCGCCTCAGCCCACAGCTGGAGACTCTGCGCATGTGCCAGCTGGTGCTTGGCTGATGCATGCGCAGAGGGCCTCCAGAGCAGCGCTGGGGTGGTGCTGAGGACTGGGTGGGACCAGTGGGGGATGGCCCTGGATCACCCTGGGGGAGTGCCAATTATGGAAACCCTATCCTTCGGGGTATGGCCGCCCCTGCACCTGACCTGACCCCTGGAGGTGAGGACTCTTAGCAGTTTCCTGGCAAAGAGCTCTGTGGAAGCCACCCTGAATTCAGAGAGTGCTTCCCTTGGGAGGGACTGTGGTCTGGCAGGGAGGCTGCTTCTGCCCCCCCCCCCACACCCCCTGTGCTCCTTGGCTCCTTCTGTTTCTTTTTGCCAGTCCACGCACTTGATATGCAGATGAAATAATAAGTACCCATGAGAAGCTCGCAGCGAATCTCGCAGAAGGAGATTGATGCAGCCCTGCGCGTTTTGGCCTCGGCCGGATGGCAGCGTAAATCAGCTCGCCTGGATGGAGGCGGCTTCTCCTTGTTGCTGGGAACGGCTAATGTGCAGAGAATAATTGAATTTAAGAGTTTAACCACCGCCATAGATATTTATAAACAGGAATGCTCTTCAGTGTCTGCCTGCAATCATTCCGGGGTGATACCGCTGGGCTGCCTGGCACCTCATCAGGTCCCTTGTTGGCACTGCGTGCCCCGAGTGACCATCAATCTTGCCCTTGGGGAAACTCTTCCAACCTCCCAGCATCAGAAACTTCAGGAGGGAATCTGTCAAAGTTTTGGGAGGGGAGGGGCAGGATTGCCAGCTGGGAAGCTCATGTCCCTGAACAGAAGCTATTACGGGGGGGGGGGGGGCGGGGGGGAGGGGAACAGGTCTGACTGTGCAGGATGCGGATACATCTTCATGGTGTGTTCTCTGTGGAGATCTGCATCCTCGTGTTGTCTGGTTCACAGAGAGAGAATCGTTGTGGGGGTGAATCTCACAAAGGGTCCTCCAGATGAGGGGGTCTCTGCAAGACAAGTCGCTGTGGGGTTGTCCCAACTAGAGGAGACATTGCTGCATGGCAGGAGATGCCTGGTACGAGCCAGTCAGCATACGTGGGTCACATGGCCTTCAAAAACTTTTTGGGAAAGGTGGGAAGGGCAGTTTTTTAAGCCCCCCCCCAGCCCCCGAAGTAAAGGGGAGGAGATGAGCTGCCCCAGAGCATGCAGAAAAGCAATGCTTGCCTGGCTACGTTGGAGGAGTCTGAAGATGGAAGACCTGGGAAAGATACTGAGGATGCAATCCTAACTTATTTAAGCAGGCAAAACTCACTTATCTCCCTATCCTGTGGTGGTGTGGGAAGACCAGTACATTCTGTGCACTGGCCTAACCCCCAGGAGTGGCTCAGGCACAGCATGTCTTCTGCGACACCTCTAGGTGTTGTGGGACATGCATGGGACTCGTGGCAGGACTTATGCCGGCTGAGGATTAGGTTTGCAGTCTAATAATCCTATTTTATAGGACAGTGTCCTGCCAGTGTAAGCCAAAGCACAAAGAATGCATTGCTGCTGGGCCATTGGAGGACGTTGCCAGGAGGCAGCAACAGCTCAGGTCTCCACCTCTGCTGACCTTAGGCAGGTAGTTTGTTTGTGGGGAGAGGGTGGATTCTCTCTCCATAGGGACTGGCACTGTTGCTCTGCCCTGCTGGGTCAGCTCCAGGGCCTTGATCCTTGCAGGCATACTGAGGATTCAGGTTGGTTGGTTGGTTGGTTGGTTGGACGGACGGACGGACGGACGAACGAAAGAAAGAAGGAAGGAAGGAAAGAAAGAAAGAAAGAAAGAAAGAAAGAAAGAAAGAACGAAAGAAAGAAAGAAAGAAAGAAAGAAAGAAAGAAAGAAAGAAAGAAAGAAAGAAAGAAAGAAAGAAAGAAGCAGTGACCCTCTCTGCATTCACTGCAGAGTCACGCCATCCCCTTTGGTGCTTCTCTCCTCCCCAGGAATGGCCCTCCTGCCAACGCTGCAGCAGTTCAAGGGAGCCCACTTTTGCTGTCACCAGGTTATTGTGGCATCTGAGGAGGAGCTGCTCCTTTTCCTACCTTTCTTTACTTCTCAGTGTTTCCTCTGTAGCTGCAAAGTGCTAAATGTTTGGAAAGGAGCCTGGCGCAGCTGCTGCCGCTGCCGCTTGAGAGGGGCAGTTTCATATTCTTTCCCCAGGCCGTTCGCGATGGCTGCGTCCAGAAGGGATACGGGGCACTGAGGTCTGAAGCGGTCTCAGCAACCACTACAACAAGGCGCAAATGCCCTTGTTGTGAACAACACATCAGTGCCAAGTGAGTCATTGGCTCAGAGCAGCTGGCAGACAAATGCAATTAATAACGTTGTGTAATTAAAAACATAGGTGAGGAATGGAAATGAAAGCTGGAGATGTGCGGCTCTGGTGGGAACCCTCCATGCTGTGGGGATCAGGGCGAGGTCTGTTTGCTCCAGATGGCTCCAAGGCTGCAGTCTTGCAAGCTAATAAGACCCCAACTGACTAATGACCAGGCAATGGGACCAATAAGACCAAGGAGAGGTGAGTAAGAATCCGACCCCAAGGAGCCCTTCTGGCCTCCTACAGGACTGCTGTGTCACTGAGGCACATCTGAGGAGGAGAAGCGGTGGGTTGATGGGTGGTTGGAAAATGGGGGTGGGGTCTGGTGTACACATTTGGGGCCTCTCCAGACTGCCCCCTCTTTTATTAAGGAACTGGGGAACAGCCAGGAAGATGTTTCCATCTGCCAGGGTGAGGAATGCTGAAAGCAGCTCATGACCCCCAAAGCTGGAGTGAGGGTTTGCTCAAGCAGAGTCAAGTCCACAGTTTATGTGTCTGTCTTCCCAGATTCAGATATATGGCTGTGCCACCAAAAGGCCTGCAACACGTCCAAGTTTATTTAAGACCCCCTGGAGCACAGCAGATAAAACGTGGTCACTGAATGGGAAAACACAGGACGGGCTCCTCCTAATGCACAGAGGTGACATTTCAGAGCACCCTTTGAATTCCATCAGCAGATCTTGTGTATCCCGCAGGCTGGAGCAAACACTCTGTAACACTGCTCAGGACAGGCAGCCATAAAATTACAAGCCCCAAAGAGTTCATGGCCGTTCTGAGGGTGCCAGTCCATGAAGACCGAAGGACAGTTTTGTGTGGAAGGTCAGTCCAAAGACCAAAGCAGGCAAGTAAGGAAACTGTCTCCCCGGCCAGCCCAAGACCTGCACCCTGGTGCCCTCCGTGGTCTAGTGCCAGACAGGCAGACGTGCATCAGCCACCTGTTCAGGGATGCTGCAGCAGTTCTCTGAGCTGTACCAAGCGTGGACCAGACATAAAGTCTTCGAGGATCCTTCCAGTGTGACCCTTCTGTGCCTCCAGGAGGTGTGAAGGCCGCAGTCGCCAGATGTGACTGCCTTCCAAGTCCTGGGAAGCAGACCAGCAACTGCACTGAGGCGGTTGGGGTTTCCAGCACTTGCCTGGCGTCCTGCAAGACCCACGTGCAGTCCCAGCAGTGGTCCCAGAAATGGCTAGAAATGTCCTGCAGGAATGTCCTGATTGTCAATACCCCGAATGGAGAAGGGCAGCTCCAAATTTATTGTGTGTAGCTCTAAGAAAGTCTCTGGGGAAGGGAGGCTGGCAGCAGTGGCACCCCCAAGAGGGGGCCTGGGGATGACACACTGCCAGTGGCCAAAGCACTAAAATCTCTAAAAAAGATTGGAATAACCCCATCCAGGTCTGTGCTGCTGGAGTGTGTTGTCCAGCAGAACCCAATGCAGAAACAGCTTGGAAATAGCTCCTTCCTCTCAAAAGGGGTGGTAAGAAAACTACAAAAATGCATGAAGCCCTATGGAAAATGGAACGGAGCCATATCGCGCCTCTAGTAGGCAAACACGCCTTAGTCTGTTGGGAAGGGCAGACTGGGAGGAATCCAGTGACCCCAGAATGGTCCTGATCCAGTGAATGCAGCTCCCACAAATCAGCCCGGAAGGAAGTCCCTGATAATTGCATTGAGTCCTATGGAAAGTCAAATTGAGCTACACAGCTTTGTTTACTCATGAGTAAGCAAAAGTGCCTTGAGTTGTGTTCAGTTCAGTCACAAAGGAATGCAAGGCCACCAGAATGGTCCCAATCCAGTGAAAGTGGAGCTTAACAAGTGCTCCAGAAGGCAGCCTCGCCCCCTTCTAAAAAAGAATAAAACAGAGACATGCCCTACAATCCAGAGTAACTACAGGAAGACATAAGAGACACTTAGGCAACAATCCAGAATGGATTGCTCTATGCATTTCCCATAGGTTTCCGTAGGTGGCATCATAACTATGTCAGTGTAAAAGGTCCCGTAGTTACTCTGGATTGTATCCTTGCAGTGCAATCCTCTTCGTGTTTACTCAGAAATATGTTCCATTGAGTTCAATGGGGCTTACCCCCAGGAAAGTGCTCTAAGGATTACAACCTTAATTTGTAAAGTAATTTTTCTATATATGAAAATATTAATTAACATCTAATTAATTGTATTAATACTGCTAATTAGTTAAATAATTAATACTGATCATAAATTAGTTAAATAATTCTGATTACAGGGGTGTTAAGAAATGTGTGGTCCCTGGTTGCCAAATGAGCTGGTTATGCCACTGGTTTATGGTACCCCTTCATTATCAGCAGGGAACACCAGGGCTCAAGGCTGGGCTCTGCGAGGGACACAAAGTTCTTGTCTTGACAAACAGGTTCACAGGTGGACCTTTCCAAGGACCTGGGAAGGAACTGCCTGAGCAGAAGTCCGGCAGGAACATCAACCGGCCAGAAGAACGTCCGGCCTGGACTGTGCTCTGCATTTCCAACCATCCTTTGGTGGCGCTCGGATGTCTGCAAGTGACTCTGCATGAAAGGGAGGCAAACATGCTCAGCGGGTGTTTGCTGCAGGTGCCAACAACGGCTGATGCCCACATCCAGAGGCCGGTTTGAAAGCTGTGACCTGTCTAGGGCAAGTGGCAACAAACACTAAAGGCAATCAGAATACATTTAGGATCCAGATTCAAACTGCTACGCTGAGTCAGTTTGGAAAATGTGCAAATTGCAGGAAAGGCTCCCAGCGATGGAAGCTCAACAGACGGAGCCTCTTGGAGGGACAAAGACTGTGCCTGTACAGGACCCCAACTGGCTTCCGAGTCCTTAGTCCCATCTGCACAGGACAAATGGGATGGGTCACCCGGCTTGAGGGAAGGCAGGTTCAACTGCTGGCTCTCCAGTCAGCCAGGCTCAGAAAAACGACACTTGCCGGGTCAGGAGGCAGGCCCAGGAAGAACATAAGAACATCAGCAGAAGCTCCACTGGAACAGGCCAAAGGCATATCCCACAGCAGCCCATTGGATACCCTGATATCATACGACCTATGACACCTGCACCCAACATTCTGAGGTTGTCCACCTCTCATGGCTTGTCACTCCAGGTAAGCAGTCCAGAAGGCAGCCAGCATTTCATGTTCTTTGTAAACCGC
Source organism: Cryptoblepharus egeriae (assembly GCA_030015325.1). Classification (NCBI taxonomy): domain Eukaryota; kingdom Metazoa; phylum Chordata; class Lepidosauria; order Squamata; family Scincidae; genus Cryptoblepharus; species Cryptoblepharus egeriae. Next base: position 269,116,047 of record JAREYC010000001.1, read on the forward strand.
TTTGCGAACTTTTAGTCGAACAGCAGACAGACAGACAGACAGACAGACAAAGCACACCTAATGGCACTGCAGTTGATGAGAGTATCCCAGGGCAATAGCAGGCAAAGGAATCCTTCCCAAATTTGCAGGTATTTTCAGTTGGAGGAAGAGCAAGTGCTTGGAGGAGTTGCTTGGACTTTACGGCCCAGCATCCTGTCCCCTTCTTGAAGTTCTGCTGGGCATTTCCCAAATGCTTCCTAGTTGCAGCAATATTCTGTGGGTTTCCATCTGGAGCACTTACTTGTGAATTATGCTTTGGGGTTACATCTCCGCAGAAACCCCCTGGCCTTCCCTTTGAAGCTCTTCCGACTGGGTCTGCCACGCCAAGAACATTCTTCCACCTCCTTGTGAAGATGGGGGTTCACAGCCCGACACGACCCACTCATAGCCATGTCCAGCAGTGTCATTTGACCCTCCATGGGTGAGCAGGAAGGCATTTGGTCAGCTTCAGCTCTCTCTCTGTCACAACCCAGCTCCAGGGAGACAGTATGCCTGGCAAAGCAGCGAGGTCCCTGGGCCCAAACGAGTGCAAGCTGTGGTGTGCAGTGAGCCTGCAATGCCCCAGAGAAGAAGGCCACAAGCCCCTCTCCCAAACAACCAGCATCACCAGGTGGCGCACAGCAGCCACGCACAGTGAGCAGGGAAATCCATGGAACACCATGGAACACCAAAGACCTGGAAATCCAAAAAATGTTCCTACGTAAAACATATTCCTCCCCCAAGGGGAGGGAAGGAGAAGCTGCAATTCAGAGAAAAGTCTTTCTCACACCCCAGCACTGGGCAAAAGGTTGGAAATCGAATGGAGGGAGGACTCAAAGCCCTTGAAAAAAGAAAGTCCACCCCAAAGGAAGGAGGCCAAAGCACTGCCTCCAGATCACTCCCACAGAGGCCAAGCACCCAGACCCATCAGAGCGCCCAGCCTCCACATTCTGCAGCTGCCAAAGCAGAAGACTGAATGGCACTGGGCAGCGCAGGCCACAGTCTGGACGACTCCGAGTGACACACCTTTGCTCAGGATGGGGCGTGCTAAGCAGTAGCGAGAGCGAAGGCGCAGCGGCCACCTCAGCAGGAGCCGGACCTTCTCCGTGCAAGACCCTCCCAAGAAGGCTGTGATTTCAGGACTGCGCATGGTGGCAGCAGCAGCCCATGTGGCAAGGAGAATGAACAGTGCTTGAGGACTAGCAACTTGCTCAATGCAGGACAACAAACCCAGAGTGAAGGTGCACAAGTCAAGCTTTGGAGTGCACAAATTCAAAGTTGTCCCCCCCCCCCCCCCGCCGCCCCAAGAGGCTCATTGGGCCTTTCTGGAGTCTGAAGAGGTTATGGCATGTGTCTAAAAAGAGCCGTTCCACAGCTATGAGCATTAATTTTTGCTTTGTCGACCGTGGCACATAAAAAGGCATTTGACAAATCCAGTCACATTAATGTTGCAAATTGAATCTGTGATGTGCATCTCAATGCGTCGCCTGCAACAAAAATGGGGCCCAAGTTCAAGGCAAAGCCTCCTTGCTCACCATTCGCAGCAGGACCAGCACAAGCAGATCCCGACGCGGCCTCTATTGCCACTGCCGCCTGAGTCCCATGTGCTCCATGTCCTCTTGGATCCTCACTACAAGTCCCTCCCTGCCTGTTCAGGAGCAAAGACCAAGGTGTCAGAGGCGTCCTGTGCTGAGCAGATCCTGGGTGAAGGATTTCCCTTGGTGGAAGGGAGATCCATCCTTCTGGTGGGGTAACTGGAGGGGGGCTGCCTTTTACACCAGGTCTCGCTAATATAGCATTGGATGCACCAGTGCAGTGGCCTCCTAACCAGATGGCAGCATAGAATCCTAGAGTTGGAAGGGACCCAGTAGGTCATCTAGTCTAACCCCCACCTGTAGCAGGAAATCCTCCTAGAGCATCTCCAACAGGTGCTGGTGGAGCCTCTGCTTGAAGACCCCCAGTGAGGGAGAGTCCACCACCTTCCTTGGCAATCTCTTCCACTACCCAACCGCCCTCACCAGCAGGAATTTTTTTCTGGAAATCCAACCGGAATCTCCTTTCCTGCAGTTTGTCCCCATTGGTTCTAGTTCTGCTTTCAGAGGCTGCTGAGAACAAATGAGCCCCTTCCTCCCTGGCTGCTTTGGGTGTGGGGCACTGAATGTCTAGTTTCCAAAGTTTTCCAAAAACTTTCCAAAATGTTTCCAAAAGTCTGAGGTTTTGGAAAGCTTGGATACAGACACCTTGCAAAAACGAACAGCCCTGTTCTTTGAGCCTCACGATGCAATGAGAACTAGTGGTTGACTTCCAGAGTTACGTAAGAAGGGCACTTCTGGACCAGGCCTGGGGCCATCTCATCCAGGGTGACCACATGTCCTCTTTTTTAGCGTCTTGTCCTTGTCTTCCTTGTGAGCAGAATCTGGCCAGAAGGCCTGGGGGTCCAGTTCCTGACAAATGGCGACCCAGCAGACCAGAGCAAAAGAACAAGGAGCCAAAACATGGAGAACTGAAGGGAGCAAATGTGAGAAGAGGCTGTTCCTCACACTCACACACAAAAACCCACACGAGAAGCAGGGGTGTCCATGACTTTTGAGGGCATCAGCTGCATGTACGGAGTACACCACAGGAGGCTTTATCAAGCAGGAGGTGCAGAGCGCCAGCAGGTGCCTTTGGGACTGCTTTGGTGCTGGGAGCAAAGTGGGGAGCAAAGGCAGGGGCGGGGGGGCTCTCCTTCCTACACCGTCCCTGCCTTGAGACTGGATTTTTGTGAAGCTTTTCATGTGGCTTTGAGCAATTTTTGAAAAGCAAGTGATGCGTCTGAAAACCATAAATATGAGAAGATGTCTGCAGCCTGGCTCTGAAATACAGCCACCCCACTCCAAGGCCTCTCCTGTCGTGGGTCACATCCTTTTACCACCATTCACCTGAGCTTCCTTGGCACTTGCGCACCTGTCACTGCCCAGCAAACAGCCAGAGACCGGGCAGGGCAGGATGACACCCCTTTGCCCGCCCCTCATCTCTGCAGTCTGCGTCACTCTGGGGCCAGCACCACGACAGCTGCCAGAAGACAAGAATAATATGAACACCCCCTCAGGAGCTGCTGTGCTGCAGTGCCACCCCCTCCGGCATTAACCTCTGGAACCCGCAGTGACATCGGCGGCTCTGGGACGGTGCAGAGCTGGCTGGTGGAGCCCAGAGGCAATTTCCTCTCATTCACCTTCCATTCCATGTGCAGCCACTTCTCCTGCTGAAAAATTCCTTGTGACATTTCCATGCAGCCGCAGTAATGGAAAAACCTATTCAGCTCCGAAACACTAATCACATTTGTAAAAAGCAGAACTGATTGTGGAAAGGAACTGACAGGCTGGAAACTGTGGCTGCTGGGCTGGGCTGGATCCCCAGACCTCGCCCGGAGCCGACTCACACTTCATCTGAGCAGACGGAAGTCAAGCGCATGCGAGTGATGGACGGGGAGGGTCACCCTTCGTGGCCTGAGTGGCTTCTCCCCTCAAGCGCCTCTCAGCGATCCGCCTCCCCAGACCACAGCAGTCACCTGGCCTCCCGCCAGCGTCCCTGCCGTGCTTCAGGCTCGCCAGGCTTCTGCAGGTCACCAGTTGAGTGGCTGCCAGCCGTTCAGAGGCGACTCCTTCGCAGGCTCCACAGCAGAGCTAGCCTGACACACCACAAGCATCTTTTCAGGAAGCCTGTCCTGCTGGCCCTGAATTATTGGCGACCGATGGCAGGTGGCTCCGTGGACATTCTGGGCGCCTTGACACAGGCAGTTGCTCCTTCTCTGGTCTCCAGCAGGAAGTGGTTTCAGCACCTCAATACTGTGGCCACAATCATCTCGGTCTGAACATCAGCCACAATAGGTAATAATCCTCTAGAGCAGCGTTTTGAAAACTTCCCAGAGAAATCTGGACCCTGATAATGAGGAAGGTTATGACTATCAGAAAGGAAATGGCCATCTGCACAACCATCGTTGAAAGGGGAATTGCGTTCAGAGAGACGCTAAATTGTTTTGTATTGGGGTCTCCAAGGGGCAGCATCCTTCAAACGTGATCCAATCCAGCAGCCATTCCCTGTGAGGCAGACAGGAATAGAGGGTCCCTCCCCACCCCCAGAACATCCAAAGGCAATTCCAGGAGGTGCTCCATTTGTTGTCGTTTGTTGCAACTAAAGTCTTTTGTAAGAAATCCAGCTGGCACTTTTGTGATGGTGCCAGAAAAGCCCCCACAAGTTTGGGGCTGCTGTGGTGCTACCCCAGGGCAAACTGGCAACGCAGCAGCAGCTTCAACGGGTCTATTTGGATCGGTGCCACCGATTTTGGACCTGCGCAAAACAAATCCAGCCACGAGTGGGGGTCCCAGTCCTACCTCTGTGAAATCACAGAAGGGGGTGGCCAAATGATGCACCAAATGATATGCCAAATGAAAAAGTCTAACCAAAAAGAAGCCAGCAAATAACCTGGCATTTTCCAGTTGGAGACATCAATACATACAATTGGGTACAACTGAACACATTTATATTCTTGCAAACTTTTATTCTCTTCCATCTTTTGAAATCCAACAATGAGGGAGTAAATCAAAGGCTTTTCTATAATCACTCCATGTGCAAATTTCTTTTTTGGTTTTTACAGTTTTCTAGTATCATTTTATCAACCAGGAGTTTATGTTTTGCTTTTCCTTCCCTACTTTTCCTTTTGTTTATTTTGTTCTGCAGGAAGGAGATTATTTTCTTCTAAATGGGCCTTTGCTGGCAAGGCAGGTGTTGTCCTTCAGCCTGATCCTTCTGAATTATGTCATTCCATATATACTTGCTAGTCATTCATTAATCTGACTTTTTGTAACGTTTCATTAAATTGTGTAGCTGATATTGAGTGAGGACCAGTCAGATGTTTCAGCCAGAAACTGTCATTTGTCATTTTCAGGTCATGGAAAAAAATTCTTAATTTTCTTATGCATTCTGCTACCATTTTAGTTACTATTTCTTGTTCTTGAATATTAATAAACTAAAATAGGAGAACAGGTGCATAAGTTGGGAGGAAGGTTGTGGGACCCACATTCCCTATGCTTTACAAACATACATGCATGTGTGTGTGTGCACGTGCGTGCGTGTGTGTGTGAGAGAGATGTACAGCTTTGTCTCATGAGCTTTGCCAGCCTAGACCTGAATGTTGGCAATGTCCGTGCAAAGGAAGTGCTGGATGGTGCTGTGCTGGTACCATCCACAGTGATGTAACCAACAACCAACCCAGCACCATCTGGTCCTGCTTTCAGATTTGCTCCAAGGAATTCAACTTCTCCTATCTTCAGCAATCCAGCTGAACAACAAAATTGCTAACACAGCCGCATACGTCTCCCTGAATAACAACCTACTTCCATGACCCTCACCCCAAATACCTCTGAGTAACTTTGGATCGGACTCTGTCTTATAAGAAACATCTAGAGAACATATCCACAAAAATTAATACCAGGAACAACATTCTCCAGAAACTGAGGATCAAATTGGGGATCCTCAGCCTCTACTCTCAGAATATGAGAGTACTCTACTCTTGGAAACCAAGCTGGGAGGAGTGGCAAACACAACAGAAGAAGGAGAATCCTCCAGGAGGATCTGGAGAAACTGGAAAACTGGGCTGGAACAAACAGAATGAACTTCAACAGGGAGAAGTGGAAGGTTCTGCAGTAAAAGCCAAAAACACAGGTAGAAAATAGGGGATACTTGGCTTGGCAGCAGAACATGTGAGCGGGATCTTGGAGTCGCCACTGTGGATCACAAGCTGAACATGAGTCAGCATGTGATGCATCTGCGAAATAATTTCTGACGGTGAGGGCTGTTTGGCAGTGGAAGAGATTGCCAAGGGGGGTGGTGGACTCTCCCTCACTGGGGATCTTCAAGGAGAGGCTCCACCAGCACCTGCCGAAGATGCTCTAGGAGGATTTCCTTCTACAGGCAGGGAGTTGGACTAGATGACCTTCTTGGTCCCTTCCAACTCTAGAATTCTATGATTTAATGAATATCCGCACTAGGGTTAGTCTATCCTGCAACAGAATACTGTGGCCGTGTGGCTTAATAGCTGCCACACAAGTAAGATCGAAGCCAGACTAAACAAAACCATGAGAATAATATGCAGTTGTGTAAAATGTACTGGCTCCTTCTTTTGAGCCTCACAGCACCACCTCTTCAAAGAGAAGCAGCTCTTTGGAGCAGAGCTGATTGAGTGTGTTGATTTGAGTGCCCAAAATGCACGTGTGCTGCGCTTACAACACTCTCAGGCTGAGCACTATGGCCGGGTGCTGACAGAGAGGGATCCGAGTGCCTGATGTGGCACACATGCCATTGGTTCACCATCACTGCCCTACACAAAAGGTGCAGGTTTTGACCTGCCTTGCCAGCATTGGTCAACTCTGAACAGGATCTGTACCCAACATGGTGTCTGTTGGGACTCACTGTTTAAGCGGTTTCTTGAGTCCACCACTCAGTGTGACGGGGGAGCTTCTCCAAAATACAGACATTGTGTTCAAGTCTCCGTCAAGAGCTGGCATCAGCCCAGTGTCTGGGCACTCTGTCCTTGAATGGCTGGATGGACCAGACATGCACATCTGATTTACCATAAGTCGATGTATTTGCCATACGCTAAATAAATTCTGCCCACTCCCTCCCTTCAGGACGTTCTATTAGATGCCAGGTGTTGTCAACAAAGAGCTGCAACTGAGCTGGCCTTCCAAGGAGGGAAGGAGAGGGATCCGGCCTGCCATGTCAGAGGGCCTGGACAGTGTGTGCCTAACCTCAGGGGTGCCATAAGAGTGCACAAGGCATTCAAGATACTATTAAACAGCTTGAAATGTCAAGCTAATAAAGGGGATAGATGTGTACATATTTATTACTAAGCGACAGTCAACTGAGGAACGTAAATTGGCCCACTGAGAAGAAGCTCATTCCCAACCCAAGTGAAGTTAATAAACTCAAAAGCATGACTTAGAGCAGGGAAAGCACTGCAGAGAACCTGCTTGGCTGCATCAACCTCCACAAAACCAAACTCTGCCAGCCAAGAATATTAAAAAGCACAAGCCCTGGTCTCTTCCAGTCACTACGTATTGATCCTTGACCGTTCCCACTACAAGGCCAAATGTGCTTCTAATGCTCACCTGGCAGGTGGATTTGAAGGCAGGTGGAATGAAGGGGGGGATTTGCGGCATTCTCAGGCTTCTCCGCCTGTCCTTTTCTTTATTAAAGAGGAAACGCAGAGGACGAGGGGGGAACAGCAGGCAACAAACAACCTCCCCGACCAAATCCAAAGCCAGCAGTTCAAGAGGCAGCAACTTCTGCCTTGGAGAAGCAGGTGGGAGTGGAGGAGCCAGACACAGCCTCCCACTGCTCAGACAGGTCTGCTTCACTGGTGGGCAGGCTGATCATATCACCAGAAATGCCCAGACATGACTGGAAATGGGGCCTTTGAACTGGGGTCCAGTTAAGGGCCCCATTGTCCAGGCATGTTGGGCACTCCCTTAATGAGTGCGAGGTGCCCAGAACTGAACAGAGTTCAGTTTCTGAACACAGTTATCCACCCAGTACACCCTCCCACGCACCCAAAGGGGATGTTAGCTGCGAAGGATGACTTACCATGTGCATTGTTGGTTGAGAAAGGCTGAGAAAGGTAGGCTGCTTGGATCTATTTATTTGTTTGTTTGTTTGTTTGTTTGTTTGCTCCACCTTTCTCCCCGAAGGGCACCCAAGGTGGCTAACAATGAAAAGTCACTCACTCACTCATCGATACCCAGACAAAACCGCCAGGCCGCAAAGTGTGAAATTTGGGGAGGGTGTTCCTTCTGTGACGGAGGGACCCCCTAACAACCAGTTTTTAAAAATTTCAACCAGAAGGAGGTGAAAAGGGGTGCAACGTGTTTTTCTCCCTATACTTTCCATTGAAGAATTCCTGACTGAGGGATGTTCTGCCCCACCCGCTGGACTGAGAAGCATTAAATTCGGGGAGGGTGTTCCTTCCGTGACATCAACACCCATCAAGAACTGCTGTTGAGGAATTTAACTCTTAAGGGGCTGAAAAGTGTTTTTGTCCTATACTTAACACTGAAGACTGATAAACACCCAGCTGAAGCTCTGGGAGGGAGATTCCACTGGGGTTGATGATTTGCATGGGGGATGGTGCACGTGGGGGGATGGTCCGCATGTGGGAGTGATGCTCATAGGGGAGATGGTGTACATGGGGAGATGGTGCACGTAGGAGGATGCTGTATGGGGTATTGCACATGGGGGGATGATGCGCATGCGGGGATGATGTGCATAGGGGATGATGCACATGGGAGGACAATGCGCATGGGGAGATGATGCTCATGGGGGTGTTGCACATGGGAGGATGATTTGCTTATGGAGCACAAGGGGGAATTTGTGCATGGGGATGTGGGTTATGCACATGTGAGGACAGTGTGTATGGTGGGTTGATGTGCATGGAGGGAAGGTGCACATGAGGAGTGTGCATGAGGGGATGTTGTGCATGGGGGACAATGCTCAAGGGGGCATGTGCAGTGGGGGAATTTTACTCCTGCAATGTGGATATGTTTTTGCTAGTACAGTGGTGCCTCACGTAAAGAATGCCTCACGTAAAGTATGTTTCACGTAACAAACAAAAATGTCTCTAGGATTCTGCTTCATGTAAAGAACATGCTTCACGTAAAGAACACATTCGTTGGCAGTTGGGGTAGATGCCCTGGCTGGCAGCCTGTTTAAAAAGCGTCAGGGCTGCCTCGCGCACCTGCCCATAGTGAAAGCAACACTTCCACGCTGTTCCTCCTGTGGCCGGAGGGAGAGAAGAGCAGTGGAGAAGAGGAAGCAGCTCAGGGCAGCCAGAAGGGAGCAGGGGAGGGAGAGGCTCAGGATGAAGAGAAGGACAAAGGGGGGAGACACTTGGAAGTGTCTTGGATTGCAGCCTCCTAACCATGTCTACCCAGAAGTAAGCCCCATTGTGTTAAATGGGTCTTACTCCCAGGAAAGTGCCTTTAGGACTGCAGCCTAAGTAGACTTCATAGCATCAAGCACATTGAATGCATGTTTTGAATTCAATCCCACTGTTCTGTCATCATTTTTACATCCAGTTAATATTTTTATATGAATGTTTTGGGGGTTGTGGAACCAATCTTTTTGGGGTTGTGAAACCAACTGTCTGAGTTTCCATTATTTCCTATGGGAAAATCTGCGTCATGTAAAGAATGTTTCATGTAACAAACATGCCTCCAGAACAGATTAAATTTGTTACATGAGGCATCACTGTATAATATAAAAATAAATAGGCTGCAGTCAGCCACAAAATAGTATTCAATTTAAAAGACAGCCAGTGTGGAGCCTCAAAGGCTCTCTTCAATAAAACAGTCTTTAGGCCCTGCTGGAAGGTTGAAAGAGAGGAGGCTGATCTTAATCTAAAGGGGAGGGAGTTCCATAATGCAGGTGCCACCACCAAGTAGGCCCTGTTTCTGGCTGCCATTCCCCTAACCTCTCTCCATGGCGGCACAACCAACAGGCAGTGGTGGGCTCCAGCAGGTTGGCACCTACTCTATAGAACCGGTTGTTGATGAGAGAGAGGACATAGAAAGTTTAAAAATAGCCATTTAAAAGTGGCTGCCAGATGGGCAGAGAACCGGCTGTCAATTTTTAAAAATCCCATCACTGCCAACCCGGCCCTCGTAGATGACCTCAGAGAACGAGCCGAATTGTACGGAAGGAGGCAGTACGCTGGTCTCAGGCTTTAAGGGTTATAACTGGCACCTTGAATTCGGTTCAGAATCGAACTGGCAGCCAGTGCAGCTGCCAGAGTAGCGGAGTGACAGAATCAAACCACTGAGCTCCAGCAACTTCACCATGTTCAGAGGCCGTGTTCAGAACCAGCTGTAACTTCCGAACCGTTTTTAAGGGGAGCCCAATGTAGAGCGTAGTACAAAACTTTATTCTTGATGTCACTAAGGCATGGGTCACTGGCCAGATCCAACTGAGACAGGTACAGCCACAGCTGGCACACCAGCCAAAGCTGGGCAAAGGCACTGCTGGCCACAGCTTACACCTGAGCATCCAGCAGCAGCTATGAATTCAGGACCCCCAAGGTACGAACCTGCTCTTTCAGGGGGACTGCAACCCCTTTCAGAGTAGGGTGATGATCCAGTACATGCATTGAGGATTTCTGAACCTGGAGGACCTCTATCTTGTTGGTATTTCATTTCAGCTTGTTCTCCCTCGTTCAGATCCTGACAGCCTCCAGGCAACACTCCAAGACAGAGACAGCCTCCCTGGTATTTGGTGGAAGGGAGAGACAGAGCTGAGTATCATCTGCATACTGATGACACCCAACTCTAAATCCCGGGATGACCTCTCCCAGTGGCTTCATGTAGATTTTGAAGAACATGGGACAGTAAAGAAACCCTGTGGCACTCCACCCCCCAAGAGCCACGGTGCCAGACAGGAGTCCCCCAGAACCACCATCTGGGATTGGTTGGCAAGGACCGGAATCACTGGAAAAGAGTGACCCCTATCCCCAACTCAGCCAACCGCCCCAGAAGGACACCATGGAGGTTGGTGTCGAAAGCCACTGAGAGGACTGGTAAGGATGCACTCCCACCATTCAGTCCCCAGCGTAGGTCTTCCACTAAGGCGATCAAGGCTGTCTCTGTCCCAAAACCAGGCCTGAAGCCAGATTGAAAGTGATCTAGATAATCAGTTTCCTCCAGGACCTTCTGGAACTGTGACGCCACCACCTGCTCAATCACTTTGCCCAGAAAAGGGAGGTTTGAGACTGGCCAATAGAAGGGTCCAGAGGGGGCTTTTTCATGAGGGGGGAACCACTGCTTGCTAGTTTAAAGCGTAAGGCAACACCTCCTCCCTTAATGAATTTATTGCTCTCTGTCCACATGGCCAGTCCCTCCCATGCAGATCTAATAAGTCATGCTGGGCAAGGATCCAGCAGGCAGGTGGTCAGGGGTGGGCCTGGCCTGGCCTAACAACCGGTTCCCTGGAAGTTGGTGGGGCCAGGCTGGATCAGGGGGCAGGGCCGGGCATGGGGCGGGGGTGGGGAGCGCACACCACCCACCCCAGCATGCTGTGGGTGCAGGTGGGGGCGAGGGGCGGGTGAGGAGCGGGCCCCAACCCGGGCGCACTGCGCATGCGCCAAGGTTGGCGCAGGTGCAGTCGCATCCTGAAGCTGGACCAGCTTCAGGACGTGACTGCGCCTGCATCAACCATGACGCAGCTGCAGTCGCATCCTCTTCAGGACGCGACTGCGCCTGCATCATGGTTGACGCAGCCGCAGTGATGGGCTCCCCCGGGTGGTGAACCGGTCCGCCTGGGTTTTTGACCGCCCGTAGCTACCAGTACGGTAGTGGGAGGCCAAAATTAGAAAGTGGTGCGGGTGATCCAGCCCGAACCGGCGTAGGCCCATTACTGAGTAGATGGTCTCACGCTGCAGGTTGATCCTGTCCACATCCTCAGGCTCCACCAGCTGAGAAGAATCCCACAGAATAGAAGTGGCAGATGCCATGGGAACATCACTAGATGTTGTTAAAGTGGAGTCTGTGGCGAATCCAAGCACTTTTATCCGCAAAGTGCTTTGCAAACATGTCACAGCAGACGTCCGTGTGTTCCTCCTGATCAACTTGTGGGGTCTGATGGGGAAAACCCTGTACTAATGGAACAATTCTGCTGGTCTGCTCTGAGTGGACGAAATGGTGGCAGAAAAGAGGGAACGCTGAGCTGCCATCATTGCCACAGAGAAGGCCCTGCAATGAGCTCTAACCTGTGTTCGGTGGAATTTCTCACGAGTCTTTCTCCACCATCGCTCAAGATGTCCACCCTGCTGTTTCATCATCCGCAGCCCCCCAGTAAACCAAGGAGCTGCTTTGACTCTGCTTGCTGGGAGACGCCGCTTAGGGACAATGTCATCTACAGCCTTGGCCAACTCCATTTTCCAGAGATGGACCATGGCCTGAGATGAGTCACAGATCTTATCAGCAGGAAACTGCCCCAGAGGCCTCAGGAAACCACTTGGATCCATGAGCCTCCAGGGCCAGTCCAGATAATAAGGTCCTCTGCCCCTGCGGATGGAGGTCTAAATTTCACCAGGAAGTGATCTGTCCATGACAACGGAATGGTGTTCATCTCCTCCACCTCCAAATCACCCTCTTTTTGTCCAGACAGAATCACTGGGTCTCATGGGTTGGGGTAGAGATCTTCTGTGACAGACCCATGGTTGTCACAGCGGCCATGAAATCCTGAGCTGCACCTACCATTGGGGCTTCTGCATGCGCATTTAAGTCTCCCAACACCAGCAGGTGAGGAGCCTCCAATGCAACATTCAGTTTTAGCGGATGTCCCCTAGCTGTACTTGATGCCCCCATGTGGCTGACAGCAGTTTCACAGAGAGGAGCTCAAGGGTAGGGCTCAGACATCCAGCAGCATGCATGCACCCTGGATGGTGGATGTGCATAAAGACATCATGACGTCATGGCACGCCATGGGAGTGGAAAGCTCTGGCTATGCTTCTGATGCTCACACTTGCCTTTGGGGCCCACCTCTCCCAATCATCCAGCGTCAGCAGCCAGCATAAAGAGGAGTTCCCCAATCCCTCTCCCTGAATGGCACGGGCTCTATGAGGCTGGCCCTAAAGCTGCAGACCGAAGGGGGCAAGCCAAAGCAGGGACCTCCTCCCCTCTGGATCTGATCTGAGAGGGACTGCCCTTCAAAACTTGCTGGCATCAAAGGCTGGGCAGAAAACATCCAGGCCAAGCTACACTGTCGTCCTCTGCCCTGTAAACATGTGCATACGGAACACAGAACATAGGCTGTGTGCATGTGTGTGTCCGTGCTTGTGTTTTCTAGGATATTTCTGTATGTGTAATTGGTTAGGCTGGGAACTCACATACTGGCTTCTTTGCCAGGTCAAGTCAGGGACCTGCCCAGAATGCTCCAGCAAATTCTGCCCACTGGGAGCAATTGCTGCCTGAATGCTCTGGGTTCCATCTCCATCCCACACATCCTGCCTTTTGTGACTTGCATGTGTCCACCTCCAGGCTCTGCGCTGGCTCCAGCATCCCCAGGGCACTGCTGCCTGGTGCTAGCTCACTGCTGCCTCCAGCCCTTCATTGCCCCTGGTGAAAATATCAACTCACCTGCTTTCCCTTGAGCTCGGGTGGGTGTAGTTGCACCCCAAAGTTCCTGACCCTGTTCCTGACCCCCACCTTGCCAGCCAGGCCCCCACCGCAGTGCCCTGCAGGGAGAGAAAGTTACAGTGCTGGAAAAAAGAGACTGGCAGCTTTTTAAAACTGCAGGTTGTTTTCTAACAAAATGCACTGATTATAGGACACAATCTATTTACAGTACATTCATTATACAGTACATTCATTACCTGTCACTGCTGCAGGTAATTAGCCAGCTAATTAGGCACCCAACAAGGGATCCACCACAATCTTCCACATCCTGTGGCTCTTCTGCAGCGACCTGCCCTTTGGTTCTCTCCCTCAAGAAGGTCTCTCCGCAGCTCTGAGTCAGGGCAGACATACAGGGCCCAATCCTGTCCAGCCTTCCAGCACTGATCACTGGCATGGCTGTGCCAATGGAGTGTGTACTGCATCCTGGGGTTGGGGGCATCACAGAAGCCTCCTCAAGGGAAGGGAACATTTGGTCCTTCCTGCAGAGCTGCTTTGCAGCTGCATCAGCACTTGGATAGGATTGGGCTCATAAGAGGAGCCAGGAGAAGGACCCCAGCAGTCTGTGGCACTCTAGAGCAGCGTTTCTCAAAGTGGGGGTCGGGACCCCTTTGGGGGTCGCCTAGAGCTTTCCTGGGGGTCGCCTAAAGACCCCTGGTGTAGGGGGCTAGGTCAGGCTTGCCAGACCTCCGGCTGCAGCTGCGCATGCACTGGGGCTGACAGCCTCAGGGCTCAATCCTATGCATGCCTACTCTGAAATAAATCCCATTATAGTCAGGGGGCCTTTACTCCCATGTAAATGTGGATAGGCTTGCAGCCTTAGGACCCAGTCCTATGCATGCCTACTCTGAAATAAATCCCATTGTGTTCAGTATGTACATAGAACACACATTTCATTTGTAACAATGAAAATACATCCTGCATATCGGATATTTACATTACGATCCATAACAGTAGCAAAGTTACAGTTATAAAGTAGCAACGAAAATAATTTTGTGGTTGGGGTCCCCACAACATGAGGAACTTATAAAGGGGTCACGGCGTTAGGAAGATTGAGAACCACTGCTCTAGAGAAACAGTGCCATGAAAAGCAGCTCATGCCTTCTGGTTGGGTGGGGGGGAAACCAAAGGAGTGCTGCCTTCAAGACAGGATTTGGGCCTCACAAGGTGGATAATAAAATGAAGGGCTGCAGCAGCAGCATCATCATCAGTGCACCTGCAGGACTGACCAAAGATCTGCCTGACCCACGAATTCCCCAGTTGGTGGGAAAGAGGTTGGGAAAAGTAGCACTGGGGCAGATGGGGGGGGGGGCTTCCACTGCCTCCACTGGGCGGAAGGGGGTTTCCTCTTGCCCAGTTAGCAGGGGTTAGTGCACTTACTAGTGCACAGCGGCAGGGACCCGAGGGGGGGGCCAGGTTGCCTTCCCCATCAGGTCAAGCCTCCCAACAAGCAGACTGGAGCAGATGCCATCTCCCTGACTGCCACCACTCCAGCTATGGAGACTGTGCTGGTGGAGAGTTGCGAGAACAGCAAGTGCGCAGGCAGCGGACTCTGGTGCACCTGCTATTCAATCTTCAGATGCATCTTCACTGTGGCAAAGCCTCCCAAATGTCTGTTTTTCAGCCTGAAGGCAGCACTGCCTCTCCTGGCATTCCCAGCAAGTCTCTGCCAGTCGACTGGGGGTCCCGATGACAGCCTTAACTCCTCAGTCAGGAGGGGCTGCCAGGCAGTCTTCTTTCTTTGGGCTTCCCAAAGCTTCCTGCTTTGTAGTCAGATTCTGACATTAGATCCCGGAGTCGTTGCTGACTCTTCTTTTGCCTGGACTGCAGCAGCCCGGCCAGCCTCCCTTCTGCTCGCTCCCCGAGGTGTCTGACTGGCATTCTCTGCTCCATCGCCCTCCTCCTGGCCGCCCTTCTCCTGTCGCCACCGTCCAGTCTGCCTTTCTCACCAGGAGGCCCAGGGACCCGAGCTCCGGCGTCTATCTGCTCTTCCAGCCTTGATTTCCTGGGGACGGACTGATTCGGTCCGGGACTCTCCAGAGTCTCCTCCAGCACCATCACCGAACTGCAGTGAGCGGTCTTCGGGCAGCGCGTCGCCTGGTCAGAACCGGGAGGATGGCTGAGAAGAAGAGTCAGGGCAGGCTCTGAGGGCTCCACAGAAGGGACGGTCCTCCTTCGCCTGCCGGCAAAGCGCTGCCTGCTCAGTGGGTGGCACAGGAAGGCCGTCCGGCTCTCTTGGTGCTGGAAGCGGCACCTGCCTCGCCTGGAGAGGCCTGCGCTTGGGGTCTGGTGCCCGAGCTCCCCACCCACGGCCGGCCTGCCTGCCTGCCTGCCCAGCCTTCTTTCGCAAGAGGCCTTGGAGTCTCCAGGCGGCCTGGACAGCGGCCCTGCGGAGGTTGGCGGGACCCCCCGGAGGAGGAGAGGCTCCTCAGCCCGGACGCCCCGCGGGGAAGCAGAGGCGGCAGAGGCCGGGACAGGCGAGTCAGCGTAGGCGACGCTCCTCCTCCTGCGGGCAGCAGGTGCTTCGTGGCGGGCGCTGCGCTCCGTCCCTGCCTGGCTGGCTGGGCCAGGTGAGTTTCCTGGGGCGGGGCTGGGCTCCCTCCCGGGTCCCCTCCTGCCGGACCAGGACCTGCCACGGAGCCGCCTCCCTCCCTTTCCTCCCCTTGCAGCGGCAGAGGGTCCCGGTGCCCGCGGAGGGTCGAGGCTCATCGGGGACCAGTGCTGGAGGGGCGGGTGGGCCGGGTCCGCGCATCCTTCGGAGCAGAGCCTCCTCCTCCGCCCGCTGCTGGACAGCCTCCCCTCCTCTGCTCCGCCCGCCTGCCTGCCTCTCGCCCGGGGCGCTCCTGATGCAGTTAGCGCTGGCCTAATCCAATACAGCCGCCGCCTGCCTGGCCGTCTGTTCCCGGAGACCGCCCCGGCCGGACCCCACCCGGCCCTCCGCGCGCTCTCGCTCCCGCCCGGCCCCGCCGCCTCCCCTCCGCACCTGCCCCACCAGAAGGCGCCTCCACCCGGCGGGATCAGCAGGTACCCCTCCGAGGAGGGAGGGAGGGAGGGAGACCCTGCCCGCGGCCTCCGCCCAGCCCAGCCCTCTGGCAGCGGTAGTGGCGGGGCTGCCGTCGAGCCACCGGCCGGAGCAGGAGGGGAGCGGCTGCCTCTGCCGGGGGAGGGACGGGGAGCTCCCTTCCTTTCCCCTCTCTGCCTCCAGCCGAGCTGCGGGACGGGCCTTCGAGGGTCCTATCGGGCCGGGCCGGGAGAGGCGCGCCCAGCCTTCGGGCACCTGACCGTCGCAGGTCTCGCCCTTCCTTCCCTCGCGCAGGTCTCCGCTGCTGCTGCTGCTGCTGCCAGTGCGGGATGGAGGGGGCTCCGGCGAAGGCGCGTGTCCCGGGGCTGGGCTACGCGGTGGCGGCGTCGCAGCTGCTGGGCCTGGCGGTGGTGACCGTGACCGGCGTCTGGATGGGCCGCTACCGGGAGGGCCTGGCCTGGGAGAGCCTGAAGCTGCAGCTGAACGTCCACCCGCTCTGCATGGTCCTGGGCATGGTCTTCCTGCAGGGCGACGGTGAGCCTCCTTCTCCC
The DNA here is from genome assembly GCA_030015325.1 of Cryptoblepharus egeriae. Lineage (NCBI taxonomy): Eukaryota > Metazoa > Chordata > Lepidosauria > Squamata > Scincidae > Cryptoblepharus > Cryptoblepharus egeriae. The sequence continues at coordinate 269,132,837 of JAREYC010000001.1, forward strand.
TCCCCCCCCCAGCCGCTTCTCTGCAACAGGACAAAAGCTCTCCAAAACAGATGCGCCTCTTCCTCCCTCTCATTGCTTTGAGCCGACACGTTTTAGGGAGTCCAGCCAGAACCAAACCTTATTCCTAAGAGCAGCCTGGAAAGGGGGCTTTGTATCCCCCTTTCCTCCTCTGGAGGGGATTTCTTATCCAGAGGAGACTCAGGCCTGGAGTGGAGAAGGAGACCCTGAATTGCAGCTTCTGAGATTTCATCCCAAGCCTGCAAAGCGGTGAAGCCTGCAAGAGGAACGCTATGGAGAGGGCTGCTTTGTGCAGCACTGCCTGGTTGCAGAGGACTGTCCGTCCCCCGTGTTCCCAGTACACGGCCTGAGCACCAGCTGGGACCCGAGCCCTCTGCAATGTCCCTGTGTAGCCCAGTGCTCTGGAGCGGCTCCCCCACCCTCCAAGGATAGAACAGTCTGTGGGTGGGATGAGTCACTGCAGGGGTCCTTCACCCAGGGACCAGCTAAGCCGACTGGCCTTGGAGCTGTGCAGTTTGTTGCCTTTGCCTAATGCATCAAACAACAATAGTTTTGGAGTTTATGGCCCTCATCCCCAGACAGTTCCATTAGGCACACTGAAAAAATGAGAGTGCACAAAAGTTGCAAGTCCTGGCAGGAGGAAAAGCAGCCTGGATTTCACTGGAAGGCCCTGGCAAAGCTGGGTCAGAGGCCTGCGGGAGAGGATGAGACCCTCACAAGCGTTGCCAGCAGAAGCAAATAACATCCCCCGTTGTTGGTGTTCCTTCCTCAGCCCTTTTAGTTTACCGCGTCTTCAAGAATGAGAGCAAACCGATCACGAAGCTGCTGCATGGCCTCCTTCACGCCCTTGCGCTGGTGATTGCACTGGTCGGTGAGTGGAAAGGCGCCTGCCTGGCATGTCCAGAGAGGACGGGTCCTGGGGACACACAGTAGCTGTCAGAGATCCACACCAGGGGGTTGGCGCATGCACACCCTCACCTGCCTCAGCAGTCCACTGCCCCATCTTAAACTGAGGTTGAGGCTGAGGGGGGCTGTCTGGGAAAATCCCAAGGTGGGTCCGAGGTGGTCTTTGAAAATCCAAGGTGGGTCTTCAAAACCCAGCTGCAGCCAACCTGTGAGCCAGCTGACGGGACCACCCCGTGCAGTGCCCGCAGGCCGTGGAGCAGGCAGCAAACAAGGACAAAGAATAACTGAAACCCCAAATACAAAGGAACCGGCAAGATGGGGGGAAACGGGATAGAAAACAACGTCAGGAGGGCTGATGGGGAATCATGAAGAAACAGCTTTGGATGCAATTACGAGAAAGGCCACCAGAGGGAGCTGCTCCAGAGCAAGCATGCAGCCTCCCCCCTCCCGCCCAGCAATGAAGCGCTGATGTTCTGGGCTGGCTTGGAAGAGGAGCAGGCAGAGCTGAGCGAGTCCCCTGGAAGAGTCTAGCCAGGACCAGGACCCCTGTTGCTTGCAGCTGCTGCACCTGTGCAGGCACTTCTGGGAGCTGGAGGGTGACCGGCAGCTCTCATCCCAGGAGCTCTCCTTGGGGAGTGGCAGCTGCTTGGGAAGGAGGAGGGAGGGGCACTTGCTGCTCCCCAAGAGTGCTGCGGTCACAGGCCCAACGACTGGCTTCAGCAGCACTGACGGCCACCAGTGGTAGGGGGTTCAGCTAGCACCCTTCCTGATGCATGCACTCACACACAAACACCATCTGTGGCCACTGTTGCTTTCCCAGATGAGTGGCTGACATGCTGCACCCCACGGGTGCCCTGGGAGGAGGTGCCTTAACCACAGCTCAGTGGGGGAGAGGCAGAGGACAGTTGGAAGTAGAAAATGGGGGTGTCTGTGGGGACCACCTTGCTGCCTTTTTTCATTCCAGGTCTGATTGCTGTCTTCAAATACCACCAGAAAAACCACTTTCCAGACATGTACAGCTTGCACAGCTGGTGTGGCATGCTGGCCTTTGGCGGCTACTTTATCCAGGTGAGGTATCGGGGTAACTGGTGTGGGGGCTTCTGTCTTCCCGGCCACCTTTCATGCATCCGTTTGCGCCTCCAGAAGGGAGGCACTAGGTTAAGAGATGCTTAGGGTGCAATCCTCACCAATTTAGGCTGGCATAACTCGCCTGCACCCCATTTCTGTGGTGGTATGAGGAGGCCAGCGCATGTCTGTGCCCTGGCTTAACCGGAGCCACCCGCCAGCACGGGAGTTGTGCTGGCCTAACTGGGAATTAGGTTGCAGCTCGAGTGGCAGCAAAAGCCACTGTGCTGAGAAGGGGGAGTACGTAGGTCTGTCCTGTGGGTCCCAGCTCAGAAAACGGCCATATATAGGAAGACTGATTTTGAAAGCCACCGTGTCAAAGGAATGTTTTCCGCAGGTAGTGCATTTATCTGGGGCTAACTATAGGGAATGCATCATGACAGAGTCTGAGGCGGAGGTTGCAACTGTGTGGAAGGGCGTCTGGTTGTGGGAGGAGGCTCTCCTATGTGGTGGGCTACAACCCCCAGCCTTTGAGAGACCGGTGGTAACACTGGAGAGGAAACCCTCCTCCCCCAGGACAGACAGCAGCCTTGTAGCTTCTGTACATGAAGAGGCAGCCAGCCCAGGACACTGAATCCTTGAGCCTCGCACAGTCCAGCACTGTGTGTGGCCCAAGGTGGCCTTTGGGGACGCCCATGTTGCTCTGAGGCCCTACCACGGGGTGATGGTGACACGGCTGTCACCGAGAGGCTGAGCAGACTCCTCTGCAAAGTCACGGGCTGTGTTGCTTTCCAGGAATAGGGAGGCCCTGCTTGTGAGGAAAGCCTCCTTAGCACTGAGGCTCAGGGCACTCAGGTGTTGCTTTAATCTGCATGTGGGCTGCAGATCCCATGAGGATCCTTTGCAGTGGCATGAGACACCACAACGGTGGGCTTCTCCAAGGTCTCACAAAGGAGCCCCTCCAGCTTCCCTCTCCGTTCCCCTTGATGTGGTGATGGCACCTGAGGGCCTGGATGCCTTTCAGTGGGGATCGGTCAGACTCATGGAGGAAAAGTCCATCACGGGTCACAAACCACAATAGGCTTTGGAGGGAATGCCAGGTGCAAGGGAGAGGTAGCAGAATGCAGGTGTCTTGTATACCCCCCAAGTCACCTGGTGGGCTGGACTAGATGGGCCCGATCCAGCAGGGCTCTTATGCTGGGCAGCCTGACCTCTGCAGGAGTGGAGAGGGCAGGAGCAAGTCACTGGAGCTGGGGAGCAGCAGCCAGCTGGGATGTGTGTGTTTGGGAAAAGCCGTTTCCCCACTTCCAGCTGAATGGCTTCTCTTCCTCCCTTCCCTCCCCAGTGGCTGCTTGGCCTGTGCTTCTTCCTCTTCCCTGGAGCTTCGCTCTCACTCCGCAGCAGATACAAACCACAGCACGTCTTCTTTGGCCTCTTCCTTCTCATCCTCTCGATCGCTGCTGGCCTGCTGGGCATCCTGGAGATGCTCCTCTTCAAGATCAGGTAAGCAGTTCTGCTCCAGGCCTTGGATAAAGCCTCAGCTGAAATTGGTGTGGATGGCTTGAGAGCTCCTGCTCCGCTCCGCTCTTCCCTGGTGTGGCCAAAAACCCCCAGGGCCGAGTGTTCACAGGAAGTGACCATTACGTTGCCACACAGCATCCCAGGCAGTCAAAAGACAATGCAGAGCAGGAAAAGCCTGGCAAGGTGAATCTGCAGACAGGCCTGTCTTCTGTTCCAGAGCGATGACCCTTGACGGGCTGTCAGCCGGGTGGGCAGGAGGCCGGGGCCGGGCCCAACAGAGGCTGCCTGGGGCTTAGGTCTCAGAAGGAGAACAATCCTGCTGTAAAGCCCAGTTGCTCACCAGTTGGGTTTGGCCTTCCTTACTGGTTGAACTCCTCCTCTGGCCAGCAGTTCCTGGTGAGGGAACCCAGGAAGGGGCTCTCCAGCATGAGGGAGCACTTTGTGGTGACCGTGAAGCACCCAAACCTTTTCCATTATGTGACCCCCATTCAGCAGGCTACGAGCCTGGATTAGAGCTCCACAAAGGTGAAAAGTGGCCTATAAATACTGTAGATAAAGCGAAGTGCTTCTTCCCCAAGGGTGTTGACCCCGAAGGGTTGTCCGTGGATGACTGCAGCCAGGAGCCCTCTGCCTGAGTAACAGTTCTTTCTGCTCTTGCAGGGACCAGTACAGCTCCTTTGCACCTGAAGGCGTTCTAGCCAATGTCTTGGGCCTCCTGCTGGTTGCCTTTGGGGGTGTGATGGGCTACATCCTGACGCGGGAAGAGTGGCGGAGACCCCCTTTGGAGGAGGAGCTGGCCCTCTCCATGGACTTCAAAAAGCTCACGGAAGAGGAGAGCCCGGCCAGCCCCAACTGAGGCTTCTTGGGCTGGCCTGTGGATGTGCCTTGCTTGTCTTGTGGTGTGTGGCTCTGCCTTTCCTGCCTCCTCTTGGTCTGCTGTCCTGTCTTCTCCGTCTCTGTCCTTTCCTGGGTCCCCACTGGGTCTCCAGGGCTGTGTGAAGGTGCCACGTGCCTGGCCCAGGGCCGTCTGGGGAGACAGTGAAGAAGGACATCGGAAGTGCTGTACTAATTCTGTTGCTGTCAGATCAGCCTTTCCAGTGGTCCTGATCTTGGGGAAGGGCTTTGGAGGGGGGTCGGCAGATGCTCCACTCTGTCCAGGGTGACCCGCAGCTTGCAAGGGCGACTCAGCCTGGCCGTGGCTGGGAGTGGCAGGTGCCTGGACTGAGCCCAGCCAAGGGCTGCACAGTCGCGGCTGCCTCTGTCTCCCTGCCCTGTTTTTGTAGTGTTGGCCAGACTCGGGGTGGCTCTGCGGCCGAGAGCGGAGGCCTCCTCCCTCCAGACTCTGCCTGCTCTTCTGTGCCTGCTCCTGGGGCTCAGGCACCACTTTGCCTTCAGAGGGGCTGGCCCTCCTGCATCCACAGGATGCAGGATCCACAGCTGGGGGTCCCAGAAGGTCATCTGGTGTGTCCCCCCCCCCCCGCCTGTAGCAGGAGATCCCCCCAGAGCGCCCCCGACAGGTGCACCGAGCCTCTCCTGCAAGACCCCAGTGGGGGAGTCTCAGCCCTGGGCAGTCTCTGATCTCCAGCCGGAGTCTCCTTCCTTGCAGTTTCTGTGGGGCAGCACCCCCTCCCCTCCCCTCCCTCCCCTCCCCTCCCCCGGCTGGTGGGGGGTGCAGGCTGGGAGTGAGGGAGAGGGGGCTGTCCCTGGTGCCCTGTCTGTGGGGGGCGCAGCTGCCTTGCTCTCTCCTGGCTGGGGCCAAAGTGCTGAAGGTGGTCAGCGGGGGGGGGCAGCCGGGAAGGGCCTCCTTTGCAGGGCTGTCGCTGGGGCCAGCGAGGGAGACTCCAGGGGGAAGGTGGGGGAGGCCCCAGAGGGACCCCAGGGGGACCCCCCACCTCCCCTGTGGCCTTTTCTCGCAGGCAGCCTGCCTTCCTTCCTTCTTTTTCTTCTCCTTCTTCCTCCCCCCCCTTCCCCCCCTTCCCCCCCCTCGGTGTCTGCAGAGTTCAATAAATGCCAGTGAGCAGCTCCGCCTCCTGTCTTGTCTGAGGGCCTTGCTGGGCTGGGCTGGGCTGCTGGACCTGGGCGAGGGCCGGGCCTGGGCGGGGGTGCAGTGGGGAGGCCTGGGGGCCCTCGGAAGGAGGGCGAGAGGAGCCGGGCCCTGCTCCGGGGCTGGGGGGAGGCAGAGGGAGGGGGAGGGGGAGGGGGAGGGGGGCGGACCTCCCTCTCTGGCGGGCGCCATCTTGGGGGAGGCGCAGGAGCGGCTGAGGCGGGCGGAGCGAAGGAGATGGCCGGGGTGAGTGCGGGCTGCTCTCAGCCTCCCCCCTCCTCCTGCCGGGGCTGGGACGACCCCCGCGCTCACTCCCCTCCTCCTCTCCTCCCCCGCAGGTGCTGACATCCCAGGCGCGGCTGGCCAGACGCTTCTACCTGCCCGCCCTCCAGGCGCTGCTGGGAAGGATCGGGGCCCCCCGGAGGGACGCCTCCTCCTCCTCGGGCCCAGGGCACGCCCCACCTCCCCCCGCACCCCCAGACCTCTGTAAGCCCCGCCGCCCCCCCTCTCCGGCACCCCCACTGCGCCCCTCCCCTGGACGCACCCGCACCCCCTGCTCTCTGAGAGCAGCTCCCCAAACGTCCTGGGGGGCACAGGCACCCCCACCCCTCTCCTCCCCTCCTCCATGTCCCGGGGGGCACAGGGACCCCTACCCCTCCCCTCCACGTCCCGGGGGGCACAGGGACCCCCACCCCTCCCCTCCTCCACGTCCCGCGGGGCACAGGGACCCCCACCCCTCCCCTCCTCCACGTCCCAGGGGGCACAGGCACCCCCACCCCTCCCCTCCTCCACGTCCCGCGGGGCACAGGCACCCCCACCCCTTCCCTCCCTTCCTCCACGTCCCGGGGGGCACAGGCACCCCCACCCCTCCCCTCCCCTCCTCCACGTCCCGGGGGGCACAGGCACCCCCACCCCTCCCCTCCCCTCCTCCATGTCCCGGGGGGCACAGGGACCCCCACCCCTCCCCTCCCCTCCTCCACGTCCCGGGGGGCACAGGCACCCCCTCCCCTCCCCTCCTCCACGTCCCCGGGGGCACAGGGACCCCCACCCCTCCCCTCCTCCACGTCCCGGGGGGCCCAGGCACCCCCACCCACCCCATATGCATTGTGGGCGGCCTCCACCCTCTCTCTCTCCCTCCCCCAGGCATGGGCACCGTCTGGCCAGACGAGGCGATGGGCCCCTTTGGCCCCCAGGACCAGCGCTTCCCCCTGCCCGGCCACATCGGCTTCGACCTCCAGCTGAAGACCCCCTCCCCGCAGGGCCCCCGCAGGCTGCCCGACCTGCTGGCGGAGCCCCTGGCGGCCGACAGGCACCACTTTGTGCTGGCGCAGTGCCTGGCACAGCTACAGGTGCGCCTCTGGGCTCTGCCTGGGCTCCTCCGGGAGAGACCGGTCCACTGGCCTCCTCTGAGGCTCCGCAGGATGGTTTAGCTGGCTTGGCACAGCAGCCTCGCCCCAGAAGGGGAAGGGAAGGGACTCTGGGGCAGGAAATACGGCCGGAAACAGGCACAGAGTGACGGAGCCTGTTTCTCTCCCAGGTGTTGGCGTCAAGGATGGGCATCCCCCAAAATGGGGATCCCCAGCACCTTTGCCCTTCAGGAGTCCTGACGTGGGCACCGGGCCTGGCTCCGGGGCCTCCTTCCAGCCACTTGGCAGGGAAAACGTGGCCTTGTGCTGCTGGGCGTGGAAGCTCTGCCACACGACACTGTGCCAGGAACTGGCCCCAAACTCTGGGGCAGGCACCCTGTGGGTCTTGTGGTGGTGCAGGTTGCCAGCTCACCCCCTGCTCTTTCCCCAGAGCTCTGATGTTCCTTGCAAGCAGCCAGACCTCGGTCACGCCAACACCTACTTCGAAGCGGCCAGAGTGGAGTGCGCCATCCAGGCCTGTCCGGAACTGCTGCGGAAAGGTAGGGGCTGCCCATTTCGGGACAGCGTTGTCTGAGCAGACTCGTTAACCCGGGCGAGTGGCCTTGGAAGGCTGCTTGAGGGCTGGGCTCGGCCTGGTCTCCAGAAGAGAACCTCGGCTAGGCCGGCGTAAGTCCTGTGCAGGCCTGGGGGTGTCACGTGCACCGGCCAGAAGGGGAGACAGGTGAGATGTGCCAGCCTGGATCTGTTGGGATTGCACCAGGAGAGGTGAGAGAGAGAGAGAGCAGCGGTGCTCAGCTCCGCGAAGTGCCCGCCTGGGAGCCCCTCCTCATGGCTCCTGCCTGCCAGCCGCGTCTTCTCTCCGCTTCCTCCTGGCCGGGGCTTGGGGGCAGCGGAGGGAGGTCGGTCTTGTTCCATCACTACCTTTCTCTGCAGATTTTGAACTGCTGTTTCCAGACGTGGCTCCCAACAATCTGACGGTGCTGACAGTAACACAGAAGACCACCAACGACATGACTGCCTGGAGCCAAGAGGTGGAAAACGAGCGGGAAATCCTAATAGAAAACGTAGGTCTCATCCGTTCCCATCATCCAACCAGTTCGTTAGTTACTTAAAGGTATTTCTACACCCTTCCCATGCCGAAGCAGAAGCCCAAGGCGGCTTACGGAGCAGAAGGGCTATCGCGGCACCCTGGGGACTTGGGTCCCCAGGATTGTTGCAGGACGTGCACTGGCTGAGCCGCTCAGCAGCAGATTCTGCCTTACGCCAGTCATTCACTCACCCTTTCCCACCTCACAGGGTTGTTGTGAGGGCAGCAGGACAGAAGAAAGGTGAGTGCACAAATCCCTTAAAATTACAAATAAATAAACACTTTCATATTCCACCACCAGTACCAACAGGGAAAGGTGCGCTGCGGACCTGGGCACTAAAAAAGCACTAGAAAAACTACAGAAATCAAAACATAATTGTTTTAGACTCCGATTCTATGCATACTTTTTAAAGCATAAGTAAGACTATAATGGGAGTAGCTTTCGAGTGACGAGCACGAATGGGTAGTAAAGTAGCCATGATTAGAACTTGACTGAAACAACAGTTGAAACTCTAAGAGTCACCTTGGCTGCAATCCTAACCACACTTTCCTGGAAGTAAGTACTGTTGAACCCACTGAGGCTTACTTCTGAGTAGACATGCTCAGTGTTGCATGCAGTTAATTCATGCACTAATAATTTTAATTCATGGACTAATTCTGTTTCTCGAAGGTTTCTTAGTACGCAGGAGGTGCAGAACTTTGCATCCAGGCTGATGGCCTCTGAGCTGCTGTGACAGGGCAGGAGGGGGATCTGGGCTGCTGGTCAGTGAAAGGGTCACCCTAATACGCAACAGCAGTGAAGAAGGCTCATTCTGTGTGGGGGGGTCATTAGAAAAGGTATTGAGAATAAAACAGGTAATATTGCAATGCTGTTGTATAAATCAATGGTGAGATCACATTTGGAGTCCTGCATCGAGCTGAGGTTGCCACATCTCCAGAAGTATAGAGAGGAACTGGGAGAGGTCTGTACGGAGCTGTCGTTCTCAGAAGGCAGTCCTGGGTGGAAATGCTTGAGAACCTCCATCGTGAATCATTTAGCCTCTTTGACCAGAGCTATGTTCTGTTTTGTGTTGATTTGGTGCGGTTGGGTTAAAAGCCTCTTTCCTGTCAACCACCTGGTGTTTGGGTCTCTGCTTCTCCCCTTAGTTTATCAATGGTGCCAAGGAAATCTGCTACGCTTTGGGTGCTGAAGGCTACTGGGCTGACTTCATTGACCCAACTTCAGGACTGGCAGTGAGTATTTCTGTCCACAGCGAGACAGCTGCCCTGCACGGAGGGGGAGGTTCAGCCTGGCAGTGGAACAAGGAAGACCCTGCTGATTCCCCATCACCCCTTCGGAAGGTCACTTCGTGTGGTTGAGAATGCCTTCCGTGGGGTGCCTGTTACTTGAAAAGCAAACCAAGCAATGGGTCTCCCTTTGCAGAGGTTGTCAGGCAAAGGCTGGACTGTCAGGGAAGAGCTTCCAAGGCCCTTCCCGCTGGAACTGTCTATGGAAGCCATTTCTGCAGAGGACGGCAGGATTGATCAGCTTAGAACAAAAGCTCCCTGTTTCAAAGGCTCTCCCAATCTTGCCAGACTCGGCACTCAGCCCTTAGAAAAGGCTTGGTGCTGGGGTAAGAAGAGGGTCAGTTACCCCCCACCCCCGGAAAATATCAGAGGAGCAGCACTTCAGATGGTATTCTTTGCCCCCCAGAGCAGGATAGGTGTCCAGCTGGTTTTCTCCCATTGTGTGTGACTGGAGGGTGTTGAGGGTGTTTGGGTTGCTGCAGATGGCCTGGGGCAACGGGCAGGAGGCTAGAAAAATGCCAACTACTTTTATATTGCTCAAAATACGGTAGTTGCGCATCAGGGGAGGGTCTGCAAGCTCCAGGCACATCTTGCAGAGAAAAATAGCCTCGTGAGTCCTTCATGGAAGTTCCATACAAAAGCATTAGCTTGCAGCTGCCCCATTGCGACCCGTGAGTTTGGACCAGGAAAGGATCTCTCAGCTTACCATAACAGGCTCTCAGTGGTTCTTGGCTGTTTCCTTTTCAGTTCTTTGGCTCTTACACCAACAACACCCTTTTTGAAACCGACGAGCGCTACCGCCATTTAGGGTTCTCCGTGGAAGACCTCGGCTGCTGTAAAGTTATCCGCCATCACCTCTGGGGGACGCACGTGGTGGTGGGAAGCGTCTTCACCAACGCTGCACCAGACAGCCCCGTTATGAAGAAGCTGAGCGGGCACTGACTATACGGCACCTTTGCTGCCACCTCCTTGTCAATAAATGCTGCTGGGCCTTCTCATGTCTTAAACTGGCAGGCTGGCTCTCTGTTCTTGTCTTACTTGCCCATCCGTGAAATGAAGCCCTCCGAGGGAATCTGTCTTTGCAGCACTAAGGCTAAGCAACGTGTCCCTCAGTGGCTCTCTGACTGAACCGGACCTACATTGCCAAGGACCCCATCGCTGTTCTTCTGCTCAAGGGAGAGCAGGTTTGCAGGGCTCTTCCCAGCTTCTGCAGTTCTGACAGGTGGACCAGCACTGTCAGTGTCCTTCCTTTACAACTGCTTAGACCAACCAAAGTATTGGAAAGTGTCTCTGGCAGAGCCTTTGATGTGAAATCCCTTTCTTGACCTGTTCTTCATCTCTAAGCCTGATGACCAACCCACGGTGGCCTCACAAGCCTCCACCAAGGGAGAGAACAGTCTTACAAAATTCAGAATGTCCTGCAGTTGGCACCTGATGCCAGCCTAAAGATTGTCATGTCCACTTTTATCAGTGGTGATCAGCTCCTGCATCTGGATGGACCCCTGGGTAAGTTGCCCCCAATACATTGTTGACAAGTTCCACACAGGTGCGTTAACATTTGTTAATGTGGTGGTAATAGCTGACCATCCCATCATGTCAGTTTCTCACCAGGGAGTGCTGGGAAGTTAGGGTCAGGTCAAAGAGTCCTTGAACTTGAGCTCTGGCTGGTTCCCATTTTGGCCCTTCACACGTGCAGTGGCCCACTTCCCCAACACCACCAAATTGATGGATGTGTTGACGCACCTTTCCGGGGCCAAGGAAGTGGGACTGAGCAGCTGACGTGGCTGTGGTCTCCTGGTCTGTGCCTTCACTGTCCATCATGATCATTGTGGTTGCAAGAGTTCCTCCAGTTTGAACTGGAAACTGGAAACTGGACAGGGCACTCTGGTGCAAGGCCTCTGCCAGCTACAAACCATGGGAGCTGTAAGACGTGCACATATCTAGTATCCGTGAGAAACTGGGAGGAAGGAGGAGGGCAAGAGAGGAACTCTTGGCAGGAGGATAAAGATAGAAAAGGGGAGAGATGGACCCTGATTAGTTGAAAACCTGGGAGAAGGTGGAATTAGAAGTCCAGAAAAGGGACTAAAAGTGGAGAGAATGGGAGTTTGGGGGAGGGAGAGGTTTGGTCTGGGCTTGTGGCAGCTCAGTGTACTTGGAATCAAAGGCTGTTCAAACCCTCTTCTGGATTTGGTCCTGGGGGCAAGATCAGCAAGAGCCCTCAGTTTCTAAAATTATTCATTGGGGTCTGGTACGTAGAAGGCCGGAGTCTATGAGCCTTTTAGATGGGATGGGCCAGATTTATGGAGGGGAAGTTATCACAACAAGGCATGACAACTGAATGCCGCCTCTGGGTTTTAGTGGTGACACGTCAGGTGCAAAGGAGGGCCCAGATGCAGCTCTCTTGTCCCGAATGCTCGCTGAGGCAGCTGATGGACCACTGTGAGGAAGCTGGACTAGAGGGGCCCTGAGACTTACCCTACGGTTCTGCTGCTGTTCTTACCTGGATCTCCCCATCTCATAACTGGCCTGTGCTTGTCTGCCTCCAGCTAGAGGGGCCAATAAGTCTTCAGCCACTTTCCATGGGTAACTGGAGAGAACATCACCCAACACGGCATGCTGGGATCTGCGCTGCATCCCTGGTTGAGAGATGCAGGGTCTTCTACTTGTCTCCAACAAAAATAGCTCCAGAAAGGGGGGATGTATTGACCATCCTCATGGAAGGATGGAAATGGAAAGAGTCCAGCCTTCCCCCCCCCCCCCCCCCCGATGGTGGCAGCAGGTGGGTGGCTTTCCTGGTGCGCCTGCAACATTCCCAGCCTCCATTCCGTTCCAGCCATGACTCAGCAGGCTCCGCCCCCATTACCAAGGCAGCTCCACTTACGGTTGCTATGATTGGAACCCTCCTCTCCTGCCTCCCGGGGAGCCCCTGCCCACCTTGCTGAGCCCCCAGCAGCTCCAGGGATGAAAAGTGGGACAGGGCGCCCTGGGAAACCTGGGCCGCTCGGGGAAAATGGCCAGCAAGCTCGTGTGGCTCTTGCTGCTGGTCCTGAAAAACAGCCTGGCCGAGGAGGCTGCGCAGGCACCCCCAAGGGGGTTCAGGTACGCCCCCTATGAGGTGACCACCCCAAGGAAGCTGAGCCCACGCTATGGACAGCGCAGGCCCCAAGCTGTCAACTACCTCCTGCAGATTGGCGGGAAGAGTCAGGTGGTGCACCTTTGGCCGAAAAGGGGCTTTGTCCCCAAACACTTCCCTGTCTTCACCTACAGCAAGGAGGGGGAACTCCAGGTGGACTACCCATTCATCAGGGACGACTGCTTCTACCATGGCTTTGTGCGAGGCCATCCTTCCTCCTTGGTTGTCCTCAGCACTTGCTCTGGGGGCCTCCGGGGCCTACTGCAGGTTGGAAGCAAAACCTTTGAGATTGAGCCCATCCAAGCGTCTTCCACCTTCCAGCACGTGGTGTATCTGTATGAGGAGAAGGAGGGTGTGGGCCACATGTGGTGCGGGCTGACAGACAGGGAGCGACGGCGCCAAGAGGCCATGATCCTGAACATGGTGACCGCAGCAGAGGAGAGTGAGCCAAGTGGAGTCTGGCAGACGCGTGCCAGGTACGCAAAGGTGGCAGTTGTGGTGGACCACGAACGGTACGTTCAGTTTGGCAAGAATGAGACCCTGGCTACAATTCAAGTGCTGGAAGCCATCCACATCGCTGATTCCCTGTACCAACCGCTTGGTATTAGAGTGGCTGTGGTTGGGCTGGAGATCTGGTCCCAAAGGAACCTCATTGCCCTGGCAAAAAGCATGGAGGATCTGCTGGACGTTTTCAACGCGTGGCGGAAAGTGACCCTCGTTCAGCGCCTAAGGCATGACGTGGGCCACTTACTGGTCTACCAGTATTTTGGAGTTCAGCTGGGGTTGGCCTTTGTGGGGACAGTGTGTGATCCCAGGTGGGCCTCTGCAGTCGAAGTGTTTGTTACGTCCAGCTTGTTGTCGTTCAGTCTCACTTTTGCTCACCAGCTGGGTCACAACCTGGGCATGCAGCACGACACCAGGCACTGCACGTGTCACCAGCACTCCTGCATCATGTCCACGCTGCTCAACAGCACCAGTCGGTTCAGCAACTGCAGCTCTTCCAGTTACTCTCGCCTGATCAAGACTGGCAAGAAACAGTGCTTGCTCATTCCCCCAGAACATGAGAAACTGTATGAACTCAAAAATTGTGGCAACCAAGTGGTGGAGAGTGGAGAACAGTGTGACTGTGGGTCAAAATTTCACTGTGAATCGGATGCATGTTGCCAGTCCAATTGCATGCTGCGGCCAGGAGCCACTTGTGCCTTTGGCAAGTGCTGTGCCAAGTGCCAGTTCCTTCCCGCTGGAACAGTCTGCAGGGAAAGGAGCAGCGTCTGTGACCTTCCCGAGTACTGCACTGGGATTTCGGAGTGGTGTCCGGAAGACCTTCACGTGCAGGATGGAGCCCCGTGCCAGAAGGGGTCCTATTGTTATCACGGGAAGTGCTCTACTCACCAGGAACAGTGCAAAAGCATCTTTGGCGAGCGGGCAGCCGTTGCCCCGCTGCACTGCTTCAAAGAAATAAACTCTCGAGGAGACCGCTTTGGCAACTGTGGTGTGGTTCGTGGCAATGCTTACAAGAAATGCGAGAGCAGCAACGTCTTGTGTGGCAGGGTCCAGTGCACCAACGTCAAGGAAGTGCCTGAGCTGAAAGCACAGAGCACCATCATTCAGACCTCTCTGAGGAACAGCTTGTGCTGGGGGATGGATCACCACCGTGGAACAGGCCTTGCTGATCTTGGAGAGGTGAAGGACGGCACTCCGTGTGGCAACGGCATGATCTGCCTCAACAGAGATTGCATCAAAGTGTCCCTCCTGAATTATGACTGCAATAAAACCAAGTGCCACAACAGAGGAGTGTGCAACTCCCATAAAAATTGCCACTGTGACTATGGTTGGGCTCCTCCATACTGCTCAGAAGGCGGCTACGGTGGCAGTGTGGACAGCGGACCCCCACCTGCCAACCGGGGCATTGTGGGAATGGCTGCAAGCGTGCAGATCATCTCTGTGGTCTGCATTGCTGCCTCTGTCAGGGAGGGAGTGGGCATCCTATAAGGAACTTCATGGGCAAACTGTCTGAATAACTGCGTTTGATCTCCTGCAAAGTGTCAGGTGACAGAGTCCCAGATGAGGAGGACTCCAAAGTCTCACCCCTGAGATAGAGGGCACTTTGGAGAGGAGGAGCTGAGCAGGTACAGAGAGGTGCTTCACGCCCCACAATCACAAATGATGCATTATGTTGCTTGCAGCGTAGCATAAAGCTGGGTTTTAAGACAATTATTCCTGCTTTCTTGGAATAGTTGTTTTCCAGGCTCATCAACCTCATAAAAAGACTCGGAGGAGATACAAGTGGCCACATCAGAGGACACTTTCCAGTGGGGCAAGACACTTTCTGTCTTGCGACAGAAGGACTATGAAGGTTTTCTGATCAAGGCACTCCCCGGTGGGGCACCCCCAACCCCGTTTTCCAGAGACATTCTGGCTCACAAATAGTGCTTGTGAGTCACGTGGAGCTGACACAGACTGACTGGCAGAGAAGCCACCAGTTCACCAGGCAGACCAGTTCACCAGCTCAGGCCTCTTCCTCACTGGTGCTTGTGCCTCTGAAAGGCCCTCTGTGCTTGGAAAGGAACCGTGCCAGTGGTGGTTCCTTCTTGCAGGTCCAGCTGGTTGAACGTTCTCCAGCAGAGCTGGTCTCAGCATGACTTTTTGGTCCACAGTGAAGCTCTTGAAATGATTCTCCCAGGTGTGTGCGTTTTGCATGGTTTGGAAGCAGGTCTGCCCAGAAGAACAAAGCGAGGTTGGTGGACAGACTCACGGGCTGTGCTCAAGCAAGTCATGCCTGATCTTCCCTGATGAAGTCCTGCCGCATCTTGGAATCTTTCTAAAGCTTTGTGGAGGCAAAATTGGACACTGACAGTGAGAGGCCTGGAGGCTCAAAAAGCAGCCCAGAGTTCCTGGCCGCATCAAGAAGTCTCCTTCCTGCAATCATGGCAGTATTCCTGGCTTCCTGTGCCTCTGAACCCCCTGAGGAAAGAGGCAGAGAGGCTCACAATTACACACTAATTAATTCCCTGCTCAGAAGGCATCAGAGTCCCAGGCTGGGTCTTGGAGGAAGACACGGCATCCGATGGGAGTGTCCAGAAACTTCAGCCTGGTGGGTAAAAATCTAGCTTGCATCCTCACTTATTTGTGCAAATCTATTTATTCAGGTGGGCTGTCCCTGTGATACACACAGTGGTTGGGGGCACTGACAAGATAGCAAGGGAACTGCCTTAGGGCGGTCGGCACAGGAATAAGCAAATAGAACAGGTTTTAAATGATGCCAGAGGCGGAAGACTAAGAAAGGAATCCCAGAGAGGCACATGTTCCCATCCACCATTGTATAAGTCAGCACAGGATTTCTGCCACTGTGGGTTGTGACCTGCTTGTTGGTGGGGTCACAAAGCAGAAACTGAGATGGAAAAAGATGGAGCTCTATGAAAAAATGAATCCCAGCCACATTGTGTGATTACTCACAAGTAGGCAACTGTGCTTTAGTCCACTGCAAAAGCCAGGCTGAGAGGAAATCCAGACTGGAAAGCCAGACTGGTTCAAATCCAATAAACTCAGGTTGCAATCCTATCCACACTTACCCATGAGTAAGCCCCATTGACTGTAATGGAACTTACTTCTGAGTAGACATGCTTAGGATTGTGCCCCAAAACACTCAAGAAGGAAGCCCCCAACCCCAGGCCAGTACACTGAGCCTTCTGGGAAGGAAACTACTCATTCATGTCCATGCACAAATAAGCAAATGGAGATCAAGAAAAGAGGAATGCAAGACCACAATGGTCCTGATCCGATGAAAGCAGCGCTCAGTAAATGCTCCAGAAGGCAGCACCCCAACAAGAACAAGTATTAAAAGAACGCATGAGTTGGTAAGGTAGATCTTTTCCCGACTTGTAAAGATAGGTGAGCCACTATAGAGGTATGGTTTAAATTGAAAATCATACTGATTTTTTGGGGTGGGAAGAAGTTAAGTGAGTGCAGACAAGAGAGCATTCACTTGTTCAGACAGGGCTGGCTTCTTTATTGGTTTTACTTTTTATACTTATTTTAATTTGGTTGACGACTTCACTTCTGGCTGGTCCTGTCATTATAGAAAGTGGGTTGTAGGATTAGGAGTTTGAGAACCACTGTTAGCAGCAGAGCCTTAACCCAGCCACGTCCAAACATTTTGAGAGGAAGGGCACATCGTGACACTGTCCGGCTGGAGGAAATTTACACAAATAAATATATTTAGAGACTGAGCTTAAATGAATAAAAGATTTCAAATCAGCTGATAAATAATTTCTAACATACAGAGAGGGCGACAAAACGGCAGAAGCATTTCAGTGAAAGTAAATGCATGGCGTCACCAGGGTGGTGCGGTCCTCACCGGGTGACGCACCTAAGGGGGGTGACGCGCACTGGGGAATTTAAATTTGCAACTTCATGACGGTGCGTCAAACCCCATCGTGTCATATACTGTTGGATTTGTATTGAAGGGCAGAATCCAATGAAAAGTCCATTTTGAAATAGCACCTTCCTATCAAAAGTTATGGCCAAAAAACTTTTTTAAAAACCTAAAATAGGCATTGAACTCAAAGGAAAGTGAAAATGACCCATATCGCAGCTTTACTCATGAGTAGACAAATGTGCCTAGGTCATTGGAAAGGGCAGGCTGAGAGGAATCTAAGGACACCAGAATTGTCCCGCTCCTCCAAGTCACGAGAAGTTCTGGTTCCTCTTTATTCAGCATTGGTGAGACCTCACCTTGAGTCCTGTGTTCAGTTCTGGGCTCCTCACTTGAAGAAAGATGGAGCCAAGCTGGAGCAAGTCCAGAGGAGAGCGACAGGAATGATCAGTGGGATGGAAGGGAAGCCCTACCAGGAAAGGTGGGGGGAACTTGGGATGTTCAGCCTGGAGAAGAGGAGGCTGAGGGGAGACCTGATTGCCCTCTTCAGATCCCTGAAGGGCTGCCATAGGGAGGAAGGGGCCAATTTGTTCATAGCTGCTTCTGAAAGCAGGACTAGAACCAATGGGGACAAACTGGAAGAGAGGAGATTCGGGCTGGAAATCCGGAAGAAATTCCTGACGGTGAGGGCGGTTCGCAGTGGAAGAGATTGCCAAGGGAGGTGGTGGACTCTCCCTCACTGGGGATCTTCAAGCAGAGGCTCGATGAGCACCTGTTGGAGATGCTCTAGGGGGAATTCCTGCTGCAGGGTTGGACTAGATGACCTACAAGGTCCCTTCCAACTCTATGATTCTATGATTCTAAATCACCCCAGATGGAGGTCCCTGATGATTGCACTGGAATTCATTGAAAATGGATGTGAACTGCACAGCTGTGTTTACTGGCGAGTAAGCAGGCACGCCTTGGCTGGAGAGGAAGGTCAGTCCAGGAGAGGACAAGACTTCAAAATGGACCCAAACTAGACAAGACTTCCAAAATGGTCCCGGGACATCACTAGGGTGGTAGAAAGGGGGCACCCATGAAGGGGGTGGCAGCCCTTGTGACCTAAATGGCTGAAATCATGGTTTGTAGAAATAATCCCATCGTGTGAGACACCTTTGAATGTGGAATTTGCAGCAGAAGGCAGTGAAACAAACCACTTTATTAAAATGCATGGCTAAAAAAACAGTGGAGGCGGGGCAATGGTACGTAACCACACCCACCATTCATATTGTTGCCCTGCCCACCGTATGGGGTGACGCACTGGCCTCCTAGAACCGTAGTGACGCCCCTGAGTAACTGTAAAGTTATGCGCATTGGGGCAAAGAATCCCAACTTGGTATTTAGGGTGACAGGCTTTGAGCTGCCTGTGACAGAGCAGGAGAGATCTGGGGGTGCTGCTAGGAAGCTCAATGAACGAGTCTCCCCAGTGTGCTAATTCCATGTTTGGGGTCACTGGAAGAGGCACTGAGTATAAAACAGCTAGTATTATACTAGCACCCCCCTTATTGGATGGGTTGTGGCCCAGAACACCGTCCAAAAGTGAAAACTGTTGAAAAGTGGAACCCAATCTTTTTAGTTAATGAATGTTGCTTCCGACGCTTTAATAGCCAGCAAATTGCAAATGCAGCTTTTATCTTTCAAATTCCTGCTGCCACATAAAGGTTTCTGCAAATGGATTATCATTAACTCCTTTGGGAACGGCAGGAGCGACAAACACCGGCAGGGCAGGGCAATTTCGGCCTTTGGCAAAGAAAGGATGAACGAGCGGAACATGCGTTGAACGAGTTCTGGGTATAGTTGAAAGGTGTTGAAAGAGGATCATTATAAAATGAACTGCCAGAAAGCAGAGGATACCTGTGATGCCGTTGTACTAATGGACGGTGAGGCCACATTTGGAGTCTTGCATCCAGTTCTGGTCGTCCTGTCAGAAAAGGATATGGAGAAGATTCATGGTCTGGGACACAGAAAAGGCTGCCGCATTTGGGGCTCTTCAGTCTAGAAAAAAGAAGCCTGAGGGGGGACATGACTGATACAAAATTATGAGGGGATGGATAGATGCTCTTTTCTCTCTGCATAATACCAGAACTGGGACATCCACTAACACTGAATGTTGGGAGGATTAGCCTGGACAAAATATTTCTTTACCCAGTGTGTAGTTGGTCTGTGGAACTCCCTGCCACAGGATGTGGTGATGGCATCTAGCCTCAGTGCCTGTAAGAAGGGAGTGGACCAGGTCCAAGAGGAAAGACCATCACAGGTTGCAAGCCAGAGGGGTGTGTATGCGCATGCATAGACAGAGGTAGACTTGGGCAATCTCAGAATGCCAGACACGGGTGGCACCTGGATACTGCTGTCTTGCATGTTCCCAAGGCTTCTGGTGGGCCAGTGTGGACTGGATGGGCCTTTGGCCTGATCCAGCAGAGGCTCTTATGTAGGGGGTGATCTTCAAACCAGCTCATAAGCACTTTCGTATGGAGGGGTGGTCCATGTATCCTCCCCAGCCCTCAGACCAGTGGTGAAGCTAGGGGGAGTGCAGGGGTCACTAACATTATTATGAAAACGGGGTCTGCATAAATGATGATCCCATCATGTCATGTGTTGTTGGAAAAGTACTTTTATGCAGAACACGACTGCGTTGCAAGAGCTAAGAAACTGCCCTGGAAAATCTATATTCTATCAAAGGTTATGGCCAATTAACCAGAAAATGAATTCAGAAAAACCTATGGAACAAAAGTGGATTACCTTAACTCAAACTTTCCCATGTCACTGATGGCTCCGAGAGGTAATTCTGAATCTGTATGGCACTAATGAGGTGTTAATAGGAATAAGCCCTCAGTATGTGTATCACCCCATGTTAACGGGCTTCTACAGGCACTCTGAGTGGTGCTCTTACAACCAGCATTCCTCTTTGCCCCAACAAGGGACACAACTTTCATTAACTTAAATTTGATTTTGTTCTTGTCTGTCTCCGGATCGGAAATAGGTGCTTTAAGCTGTGCTACTAGCAGAGCAAATGGTGGTGAACTTCTGAGGAAGAGGCAGGTTTTCCCCCAATTTTCTTTTTAAAAATACCCAGGGATGACATCACTTCTGGGGATACATTCTGAGCATTGCAAGGGGCTACATGAACACGAGCCACACGGCTGCCTCAGACTACCCTCCAGAGCTCCCCTCATCTGGAGGATTCCAGGCTTATCTGTTGGCTGGAAGGAGGGTTTTCACAAGGGCTGCGCCTGGCACACAGTAGCAGTTCTTTCAAGAGGGCAGCTGTTGGTCAAGCTGGCACAAACGGGCTGTCACCTGTCATACAAGCACCGAGTGTGTGACCTGCCTTGCTCTCACTACACCTGTCTTTTTCCTCTCCCCCCACCAACTCTCCGCTGACTTCAGTGGTTTCAGCATGTGTTTTGGTAACTCCATTGGCATCCTTCAGTCTTGAAAGACTCTGGGATCCTGCTCTGAATGGGGAAAGAGACATTTCTGGTGTTTCGACTCTGCCTCTCCTGAGCGTGATGGCCTTTTGCCACTGCAACGATGGGCACTCTGTGACACAGTGCGCCTTGCAGGCATGTAAAGCATAGGAAGTGGGGCCTTTCCATACCGAGCAGCCCTAATTCATCTAAGGTTTCTTGTCTGCTTCTTGCAGGCTCAGCAGCGTGCATCCTGTGGCCAGCTGTGCAGGTGCTCCTGGGGCACCCGACGTCTCCAGTGAAAGCATTCTTGGTGGAACAAACCAGTGCAAGCCCTCAGCAGCCCCAACACCACTGGGTGTGATCAAGAAACACCCCGCTTCTGCCTGGCCTGCAGTGTGGCTTGTGCTGACCTGGAGCCTTGCTCCAACTCTGGAGTTCCTCTCCACCCCCAGAGACACCATCAGCCAGCGCATCTTGAACATCCTCTCAAGTCTGGCCAGTGATTTCACTTCAGAGCAGATACACGTTACTAAACTTAAAATCACTTCCTCGCAATATAGTATAGAATCTGTTTCACAAGTGCATGTGATGTAGAACCATGAGAAATATTAGCTGACTACAAACTACTTGGAGGGTTTTTTATTGAAAGGAAATTTTATCTGATGCCGTCTGGGATGTTATTTGCAATAGTAACCTTGTAGAAAAAGTCACCTTCCAAAAAATGACATAGGCTACAATCCAGAGTAACTACAGGACCTTTTACACCAACATAGTTACAATGCCACCGATGGGAAACGTATGGGAAATGCATAGAGCAATCCAGAGGAAGTGCCTCTTACGTCTTAACGCAGTTACTCAGGACTGTAGGGTAATGTACTCATTTGGTCTCAACCGCAACTGGTCAGCACAAGGTGGCCAAACAAGGGTTTTGGAATCCCAAAATATCCATCATGACTCTTTGTGAACATGGCACTCTGTTCCAGCTCCCCAACCCTTGTCTCCGGCCCTCTACTAGGATTTTGGAGCAGAAGACGAAGGTGATATGCAGGGAGCTGCAAAAGCAGGTATGTGGTTGTGGAAAAACAGTGTCACTTGAAGGATGACAAGCAAATTGTCAACATTCGGGTTTTACACATTCTTAACTCTAAATTGCCAGCCTTCAGCATTTCCACGTTCTTGACTCCACTGTTGACCTGCCTTTGCACACTCCCCTGTGTATACACAACTTTCCTCTGACAAATCTGGCTTTAGGATAAGGGCTATCCTGCCTCTCATTTAAAGCCTATGCATAAAAATTGTACCCAACTCAAATCTTACCCCGTGGGAGGGAAAGGCTGCTTGTGCTGATAGCAGGAACAGCCATTTTCCTAAGATTGGCATTTGCACATGAGTAGCAGAGCTTCTGCCTGAGGCATATTGTGAAAGGGGACAGGAAAAAAGATTCCTAAGAAAAACATTTGAGGTTTGGCTAAAGACGAGAGTTAGGTCAAGGGTACTCAAACAGTTCGTGTCAAGGTCCCGCTCCTTTAAGTGGGGATTGGGGAAGTGCAGGCAATCTTGAACTGTATCAGGTGCTGCCAGGCTTTGGGAGCCGAGGCTTGGCCGCAACTAGACCAGAAGTTCAACTTCCAGCTTCTTTGCAGTCACACGTCACTGGCTGACCCGTCCTCTGCAAAGACTTGTCGGATCCTGAAAGTTTCAGAACTGCTCGGTTAGGCTGTGCTGAGGAAAAGCTCACAGCCCAGAAAACAAAGAATGGACACTAAAATGAAAACCAATTTAAATTATATACATAAAATTGAAATCATTGACTCATTGACCGACCAACGCCCAGCCAAAACTCTGGGTTCCAGCTGGTGCCAAGTGCCAGCAGACATTCAGCTGGTGCAAACTGCCCATTGTAGGAAGGAGCCCAATGGAGTCTGCTGGACCACAGTGGTGCACACTGACCACTGTGCAATGGTGCCTCTGATGCCTGCTGTCTATTGTGCAGTTGTGCCTGGTGGTGCCCAAAAAGAATGCCTAGTACTCACTGCTTACTGGTGCCTGGTGGTGTCCACTGCTTGCTGGTGCCTACAGCACGTTTGAGTCCAATCCCTGATGGTGTCTGCCAGGGAAGCCTACGGGTGCCTACAGGTGTCTGCTGCCCACTGTTGCCTAGAAGGGATGCCCTGTGCCCGCTGGTGCCCACTACTGCCCTGATACCATCCAGTGTCTGTTGGTGCCCAGTGCCCACCAGCCCATGTCTACCAGTACCCACAGCCCAAATATTCTGGACATTTTTCTCCTCCATCTGTAGTTCTGCTAGTTAAAAATATAGGGTGTGTTTTTAAAAAGGGAGAACCAGCCACTCAAGTGCGGCTCACCCTTTCTGGCTTCTTGGTCTTTCCTGTCATTCCAATTAACTCAGGTAACAGAAGATACTGAGATGCCCACCATCACAGCTGGCAATTAAGAGGCCAGCAGGGGATGCTTGTGGAAAGAGACCCAGGAAAACAACGGAAGCTCCCAACACTGTCAGGAAGGTGGAGAGACCGTCTCTTCTCCCTCCACAAGTCATTCAAGCAGACTGTCTGGGGGAGAGAAAGGGGGTCTCTTCACATGCACACCACTGGTCTGTGGAGCTGTGCCCTCAGACGAGGGCAGTGATTTTCAAGCGGTTTCATATCACAGCACACCAACAGAAGCAACCACAGCCCTGAAGCCCCTGACAAGGGAACACACGCTGCTGCTGCTGCAGAGTCCACGTCCCTTAATTTATTTAAATAACTGCTGGTGGCATCATCTCTAGGCTCCAGGCCAGTCACCCTCTGCGCCAATTCATCCCTGGAACCCACAGCCACTTCCCTGGGGGAGGCAGGCAGGGCTGACGATGGGAAAGGCCTCCTTGGGCTCCTCTCCCGCAGCGACGGCTGTGAACGTCCTGAGGTATTCCGTGCCAAGGCTCACCGTGTTACCATCACAAAAATAGCCTTCCAGGCTCTTGTATGTCTTTTCCAGCTCCGGCTCCAGCCTCTTCTAGAAACACTGGGTGGCTCTGGACAGCCCAGGAAGCTCCTCAGGGTCATGCCCTGGTGGTGAGCCATCCCCTCCTCAGGGCAGGAGCAACACATTTCCACCCTCAATGCCCACGGTCAGCTGTTGAGCTTCACTTTGCTCCTTCTCTGCTGCAGGAGGCACAGAAGGCTCAGGAGTCCTTGGTTTGGCTTCTGAAGCCACAGGGGGCCCCTTGCCCAAAGCAGATGGTTGGTGGGACCCTGGAAGACAAACGCAGGACATGACAGGAGCCTCTTGGGGAAAAGGGAACCACGTCCTGCGTGTCCTTGGCCAGCTCTGGCTCTTCAGGGGCGGAAAGCGGGGAGGAGCATCTCTTGGCTGGCCACGACTGGCAGGGGCTCCTCAGCAATACTTGAATAAGCCTCGCGAGAGAAGAAGCAGCACCAGAGGGCTGAGCTGTGGAGCGGGCCCTGCTGGGCCATGCGTTCTCGGCCCCGCCCCTTCCAGCTCCAGTGCCTGCTGTTTCCGGGGCTGCCGTACGGACAGCAAAGACCCAGAAGTCAGCTCTGCGGAGAGGCCTGGGCAGAGGCGCAGGGACTGCAGGTGCGGGGAGAGCGGAGGTCCCACCTGGCTCTGTAGTGCCACCTGTGGCCGGCAGACGAGGTCGAGGGGCTCTCCGTCAGGGGCTGGCCGGGGTCCCGGGTGGCGTCCTCGGTGCAGCCGGTCTCCATGGTCTCTGTGGGTCCCTGCCCGGAGCCCTCCGCGTGCACGTCCGTGGTCAGAGGGCCCCACCCGGGAAGAGGCCCTCCCGGCTCAGGGCGGCTGCGGAAACATCCCCGTGACGCGCCTGGCCTGCCGCTCACGGGCCACGCGCCCCCCACACTCCTCCAACCCCAGCAGTGCTTCTTGGGACCCCTGGAGGGAGCACCCGCCCTGCGACCCCAGCCCCTGCGGAGCACCCAGTCCTGCTCTTCAGCCCCTGGGCAGCATCAGGCGCCTCCCCCGCTCACCTGTCAGGATCCTGGTCCGGTTCGAGGAAGCGGAAGTGGGGCGGGTAGCGGTGGACGTGCTGCAGGTGGGCCCTGCGCTCCCCACTGCTCCAGAACTTCTCCGGGCAGCTCTCCAGCAGGCACTGGTACTGGGGGGAGAGGAGGGGTCAGCACAGGGGGAGGGTGGGGGAGGGGCTCCTGAGGTGAGGGGTTGGAGCTAGGGTGGGGGAGGGGCTGTGAGGTGGGGGAAGGGCCTGAGGGGGTGGGAGTGGGGGAGGGGCTGTGAGGTGGGGGAAGGGCCTGATGGGGTGGGGGAGGGGCTCGGGAGACTCACCGCGGGGCCCCTGCGGGCGTTGAGGGCGAAGAGGGGGTCCTGGTGCCGCTCGAGGAGGTGGAGGGCGAGGAGGTGGGCGGAGGGGGCGGTGCGGGCGCAGACGGCGCAGACGAGGCGGTGCCGGGCCTGGTAGTGGCGCTCGAGGGCGGCGAGCGAGGAGAAGGGCCTGGCGCAGGCGGGACAGCTGGTGGCGGAGGCCCTGCGGGGAGAGGGTCAGGGGGGCCGAGGAGTCAGGGGCGCCAGAGGGGCCTCCCTCCCTCCCTCTCTCCCGCGGTACCTGTGCTGGGGCTGCTGCTCCTCCCCGAGGGCCTCCCTGAGGGCGCGGAGCTGGAGGTGTCTCTGGACGTCGCCCTCCTGCGTGGGAAGAGAGGGGGTCAGGCGGGGGTCAGGGAGGGCGGGGCCGAGGGAGGGGCGGGGCTACCTCGAAGAAGCGGTGCTGTGCCGGGAAGCGCCTCCTGGCCGGGCGGAAGCGGAAGGGGGTGGCGGAGGCCATGGCCGGGCCGAGCGCCGCAGGAGCCCTCCCCTTCCGCCCGCCGCCCCTCCCCTTCCGCTTCCGCCTCCCACTTCCGCCGCGTTGCCCGGCGACGCCTCCCGCCCGCCCCTGCCGCCCCTTCCCGGGTCCGTCCCGTCCCCGGAGGATGAGCGAGTTCCGGCTGCACCACGACGTGAGCGAACTGCTGGCGCTGCTGCGGGGGGGCGCGGAGGGCGCGGAGGCCTACCTGGAACTCCTGCAGCGGCACCGCCAGGCCCACGTCACCAGCGCCGCCGCCGCCCTCGGAGCCAAGGCAGGGGAGGGAGCCGGGCCGGCCGGCGGGCGGGAGGGAGGGCTGGAGGGGCCCGGCGGCTGGGCCGTCCCGAGCGCCTCCCTCTGCTTCCCCCGCAGGTGACTCTGGCGGGGCAGGCGCGGCGCCCGGAGGAGTTTCTGCGGAAGTACGAGGAGCTGCGGGCCAAGAACACGCGCCACCTGGACAGCCTGGTCTACCTCCTCTCCAAGCTCGCAGAGGACCGCGAGGTGGGGCCGCGGGAGGGGGGGCCGCGGGGGGTGGGGGCCGCGGGGGACCCGCCTGACCCCGCCTGTCTCCGCAGACCCTGCAGTGCCTGCAGCAGAATGCCAAGGAGAGGGCGGAGCTGGCGGGGGCCTGTGGAGGGAGCGCCCCCCACCCGCCGGCCCTCTCCAGCCCCTCCGCCGCCCCCAAGATGACCCCCCAGGAGCTGGAGGAGCTCCGCAAACAGCTGGGCTCCGTCGCCACCGGATCCCACGCCCGACAGGTGCGCCACCAGGGGGTCTGGGCGGCGGGAGAAGCCCTGCGCCCAGCGAGGGTTGGGGTGGGCTGGAGTGTGGCTGAGCGGGCCTGCCTCCCCCGCAGCCCCTGGAGGGAGAAGAGGCCTCCCTGGCCAGCCGGTGACTGAGGCCACCTGCAGAGGGCCCAGGGGCAGGAGGGACGTGCCTGGCTGGGGGAGCCTCTCCTGCTGCTGGGCCGGGCCTTTCCCTCCCGGAGGCTGCTCAGGAGGGCCTCCTGGCTCTCCCTCCCGCACCTTCCTGGAGAGCCTGCCTGGCTCTGCTCCCCCAGCGCACTCTGGCTGTGCAGAGTCTGCGCCTCCCACGCTCAGGCTGCACTTCCCTGGGCGCTTGTGGGGTGGGCTGGGGAATGGGGCCTGGGCTGACCCCGAGCAGCCTCTGCCGGCAGTCTTGCTTCCCCCTCCCTGTGGCCCTTCGGAGCCCAGAGGTGCTTTCCTGGGAGGGGGGCGGTGGGTCTCCCGAGTGCTCGCGGTCGGAGGGTGCTGGCGCAGACGGAGGCGGCTGCCCAGGCCGTGTGGGCTCAGACTCTGCTCCTCGTTCAGCCTCTGGAAGTGGTGCGGAAGATGCTGCGGGAGAAGCAGAACAGGAAGAACGTGGGGCAGCCGATCCCGTCGTTTCCGGCCTGGGTCTACGAGAGACCCGCCCTGATTGGGGACTTCCTGACGGGCTCCGGCTTCAGCACAGACACCACGGTCCCCATCGGTGGGTCTTCCGGGAGGGCCTGGCCGAGGCTGGGCCTTTCTGCTGTGCCGGCCCTTTGCTGACCGGCTGTCCCTCTGGGCTCCTTGAGTCAGCCCAGGGTAACAGGCGCCCTCTCTCCCTGCCTCCCGCTCCTCCTCCTCAGGATCCCTCCCGCTGGCCTCCCAGGAGTCTGCGGTGGTGGAGGACCTGCTGTACGCGCTGATCGGCGTGGATGGCAGATACGTCTCTGCGCAGCCGCTGGTGGGCAGAGAGAGCCGGTCCTTCCTGGTGGATCCTAACCTGGACCTGTCCGTCAAAGAGCTGGTCACTCGGATCCTTCCCGTTGCCACAAGCTACTCTGTGGTGACCAGGTCCCTGCCGTGCTTGTTCTCAGGGAGGGAGGGAGGGAGGGCGCTGTGGGCCGAGGGGCTCCGTGAGGCTCCAAAGCCCTTCTGGCCTTTCCGTCTGGGAGGCGGGCCTTCTTGCCTTGGTGGCGAGTGACAGGCGGCACGGCTCTTGCTGTTGTCGTGGGTCTTCTCGGTCGCTCCCATGGTTGTTGTGGTGTCCCCTTTCCTTCCCGAGGAGTGTGTGTGGCGGGTGTCGCCGCTGCCTCCTCCTGTCTCCTGTGCTTCTGGGGCTGGAACCGGCTTTCTAGACCAGTCTCTGACTGTGCTTCACAGGTTCATAGAGGAGAAGTCTTCCTTCGAGTACGGGCAAGTGAATCACGCGCTGGCTGCAGCCATGAGGACCCTTGTGAAGGAGTACATGATCCTGATCACGCAGCTGGAGCACCTCCAACGCCAAGGCCTCTTGTCGCTGCAGAAGCTGTGGTTCTATATCCAGCCCACCATGCGCACCATGGAGATCCTGGCCTCTCTTGGTGAGGGGGGAGAGGGGGGGTGGTGTGTCTCCCTCTCTTTCTTCCTGCCTGTCCCTATCCTGACTGACTGCACTGCACAGATTCAGAGTGTCCGCTTTGGCCCCGAAAGGTTCTTTTTTGTATGCTCTCCAGTTCCCCTGCAAGGTGAGACTGGTTCTCAGTTCAGATCCTAGAGCTCCTCAGTAGCCACACGTGCCCCGGTTGGGTGGGTTTCCAGTGCCTCCCTCTCCATACAGCAGCAGGTCCTGGTTGATCAGCTTTTGATCATGCAAAGAGGCTTCTCCTCCCCAGTCCTGGAGAGGCAGGTCCATCTTTTGCAGAATCTGAGGCTGTGGGAAGCTTTATTGCTGGGCTTGTTTGAGGAGGAGTTGGGTGTACCAGATGCAGGGGAGGGGACCAGGATGCAGGCCTCTTGCTGCTTGATGTTCTCCCTGAGGCATCTGGTGGGCCTTTATGACATACAGGAGGCTGGACTAGATAGGTCTTCGGCCTGATCCAGCTGCGCTCTTATTCTTAACCCTGGGTGCAGATGCCTCGTGGGCAGGACTGGATGGGCCTCTGGACTGAACCGGTGGGGCACATCTTACGTCCTTGTATCCCAGAAACAAAGGAGGAAGTGTATCTCCTGCACTGTTCCTGTTTGAAGGAGGGGGGCCCTTGAGGGACAGCTTCAGCGGGGGGGGGGGGGGGGGCAGTGAACAGGCAGGCTCTCACTTGAAGAAGTTCTCCAAAGCTTGTCTTTTGCTCCAGCTTCTTCCGTAGACAAAGGCGAGTGTCTGGGGGGCTCCACCCTCAGCCTGCTCCACGACAAGACCTTCAACTACACGGGGGACAGCCAAGCCCAGGAGCTGTGCCTTTATCTGACCAAGGCTGCCAGCATCCCTTACTTTGAAATCCTGGAGAGGTGGATCTATAGGGGAATTATCAACGATCCGTACAGGTAAACTAATGCTGGGTAACTGCCTTCTTCTGGGCTTTGATGAGGGAGGAGGAAGAATCCCTCTGGGAAGGCTCATTTCTATGGGCAAATTGTTGGTCTGATTCTGGCATGGAGGGCTGGAGCATCCTGGGAGGCCCCCCTGCCCTGTCTTGCAGTCTTCCCTCTCCCAGGCCTCTCCATATTCCCCCAAACTCCACAGTGAATTCATGGTGGAAGAACACGAGCTGCAGAAGGAAAAGATCCAGGAGGATTATAACGATAAGTACTGGGATCAAAGGTACACCATCGTTCAGCAACAGATTCCCTCCTTTCTCCAGAAGATTGCTGACAAAATACTGAGCACAGGTAAGACCCTCTGAAGGGAAGACCACCCAGCATCAGAGACGGACGTACCTCATGAAATTCAGGGTGCCCTTTTGGTAAGACTGGGCAATCCTCATCTCCGAGACGAGTGTCAGAACGCAGGCAGCTTGTTCTGTCCAGCCTCAGAGTTTGGCCTCCATCTTTGTGAAGCCTGCTGTGGGAACAAAGAGTTTCTACAAAGGAAGCGGGAAGGCTGCCTGGTGTGGTCTCTTCCCCTTTCTTGTAGACCAGGCAAGACATGGCATGTCAGCAAGTGCCAGTGTTGTCCCACGTGGGGTCCTTCTGTTCTGCTATGTTGCATCCGTGTGCGTGTGTCAGAAAGGTTTGAGGACTGGATTGCTAGGCACGGGTGGGCAGCAGCTCAGGGCTGGGCCGAGGCTCTTGTGGGCCAGGCCTGGCCATGAGGTTTGGCACTGCCTTTTAGGGTCTGAAAGACCTGGTGGTGATGTGGACTCTGCATTCCTGCTGCACTCGAGCTCTTTTCAGGCCCGACCCAGCCTAGTTGCTGTTCTGTTCATTCCAGGGAAGTACCTGAACGTTGTCCGGGAGTGTGGCCGTGACGTCACTTGCCCTGTGGCCAAGGAGGTTATCTATACCTTGAAGGAACGGGAATACGTGGAGCAAATAGAAAAAGCCTATAACTACGCCAGCAAAGTCTTGCTAGATTTTCTCATGGAAGAAAAGGAACTGGTGGCCCGCTTGAGGTTGGCTTTGCTTAGAGAGATCCCGGCTCTTTGCGGGGAGGATGCTGCCTTTGTGGCTTGCTGCTCTGTAGCACTGGAGGGACTTTTGAGAGCTGGTAGAGAAACTGCTCTGCTGGGCTTGAGGTGCTGCCCTCCGAGTCATCATCCCTTCAGGCCAACTTGAACCAAGCCGCAGGCAGAAGCAAAGCAGCAAATCAGGGCTCTACAGTGTCCTTTTGAGCCCAGACACAGGAGAGCTGGGAATCTGGTGCAGCCACTTCCTTGTCTGCCTCTGGAGAGCAAGGGGAGTGAGGGCTTCTCGGGTCCTGATCCAATCAGCACTTCCATGAATGTGCACGTGACGGTCTCTTGGCCTGTTTGCTCCAGTTGAGGCAATACTGCGAAACTGCAGGAGCAACACAAAGAGCCTGACAGTCCCTGATGCAGGATTCTTTATTTCCAGCAACATGAAACAGAGATGCTTTATGCAGAATCTAATATTTGTCTTGTAGTGTGTCTTATTCTGCAGCCTTAAGCAGCCAGGGGGTCCACTTCTCCTCCAGGGTACTGGTTCTTTCCCCCTGTCATTGCAAGGGGGTGTCACTCACTGGCAGGGCAACCAGGGAAGCTCCCCCCCCCCCCCCCAGACAGCACTGGGAGTGGGAGTGGACTGAGATCTGCCTGGGCAACAGGCCTCAGAAATGCTACTTTGGCCAACAGGTCGATCAAGCATTACTTCCTCATGGACCAGGGTGACTTCTACGTCCACTTCATGGACCTGACAGAAGAGGAGCTGAAGAAGCCAGTAGACGACATCATTCCCACCAGGCTGGAAGCACTGCTGGAGCTGGCACTGCGAATGAGCACAGCTAATACTGACCCCTTTAAGGATGACCTAAAGGTGAGAGCTCCTCTGAACGGACATGGGCAAGAATCCCAGTAAGACCCGGGTGCCTCATGCTGGAGATCGCTGGTTCTTGGCCCCTTTGCTCCACAACCATCAACAAGTGTATGATGGTGGTGGCAAAGAGCAGTTGTTGGGGAGACAGTGCTCTTCATGCGTGTCCCCAGCCCCTTTCTGGTTACAGGCATGGAGGTGCCTCCCTCTGTGCTGCTTCCTCTTTGGCTGGAGAGAAACGAGAGAACGTAGTGCTGCGAGAGAGCAGCTGAAACTCCAAAGGATGTCTGAGAAGACTCCAGCAGCAGCAGCATCAGAGCCTGATGCCTGGGATAAACCTCTGGCCACAGCTGCTGAATTTTCAGGAGTGTGAGGTTTTCCTCCTCAAAGGCTAAGCCTGAGAAAGGTGTGATGGCACTCCTGCCATTCTGTGGCCTCCCAAGTTTCTAATGGTTGTGGAGTCTTGCCTGTGCCCTTCCTGCAGGTCAACCTGGCTGGCTGTGGGGGGGGGGGGATAACTCAGTGAGGAGCAAGACAGAGCAAGTGCCTCTCTGCTTGGCCGTGGCCTGTGGCCAGCGGTGATGGAAGAAGCCCCTGCAGCAGCTGCATCTTGGTCAGTGAGGGAAGGATGGCTGTTCTGTGAAGGGCACTCAGTCGCTCTCTTGCCCGCTCTGCAGATAGACCTGATGCCCCACGACCTCATCACTCAGCTCCTGCGGGTTCTGGCCATTGAAACAAAACAGGAAAAGGCCATCATCAGCGCAGATCCGACCGAATTCTCCCTCAGTGGCCTGGAGGCCTTTTCCTTCGACTACATTGTGAAGTGGCCCCTGTCACTGATCATCAACAGGTAAGCCCTCCTGAAGCCCACTGGTTGGACTGGCTACATCAGAATGGCTGCCGTTCTGTTGTGATCCAGAATGAGACCAATCCTGATCTGGTCTGTGGGGAGGACAACCAGGTGGCTTCCTTCTGGCAGAGGGTCTCTGGAACTGCAGGCAGCAGGTCCAAATGCCTTTCAGGCAGCCCAGGTTCAGCTGGAAGAGCACTGAGGGCGCTGACCCTCCTCCGTGTGCTGCACCTTGCAGGAAGGCCTTGACGCGCTACCAGATGCTCTTCAGGCACCTCTTCTACTGCAAGCACGTGGAGCGGCAGCTGTGCAACGTCTGGATCAGCAGCAAGGCCGCCAAGCAGTACTCCCTCCACTCCTCCAAATGGTAAGGGGGATTGGTGCAGTTGGAGACACCCCCCCCCCGCTGTGTTTCCCAGGGGAAGCGCCCACAGTGTCCAGGGCTTGAGAGGATGTTGGGAGGCATGTAGTGTTAGTGCTTCCAGAACTGCCCCATAGTTGTGGGCATTTCTGCAGGTTGGGCAGGGGGGGCCTTGTCTTGGCTGCAGTGAATGTCGGCAGTGATGCCAGAACGGGAGCTCCAGCCCTTCTTGCCCCCTTGCCCTGCTGCTCATTTCCTGCTTCCTCTTTAGGTTTGCTGGTGCTTTCACTTTGCGCCAGAGAATGCTCAATTTTGTGCAGAACATCCAGTACTACATGATGTTTGAAGTGATGGAGCCCACCTGGCATATCCTGGAGAAGAATCTCAAGTTAGTAAGTTTGGGGCAAGTAGATCTCAGGGAAGGACAATTAGTTCTCCACAGAGTTCTGAACAAGATGAGGCTGTGATCCGCCAGGCCCAGGACGCAGCTGAGAGAAGCCGGGGGGGGGGGGGGACTTTGATGCTCCTTGCTTGAGGAGCAAAACAGACTTGTCTCTGCTGCAGAGTCTGTCTCTGCCTTGAGAGCCCAGCAGGTTTGCCTCCCTGACCTGAAAGCAAGAGAGTCTCCACACTGCAGCCTGTCAAAGCATGGATGTGAGTCCTCTCCAGACGCAAGACCCTTTTGGTCACCTTTTCTGTTTCCTCAAAAGCGGAAAGCGAGGAGAGCGAGTGGCTTTTCTCCCTCTTGCAAGGCTAGAACTGGGAACTGAGGGTGTCGTTCACTGAAACAGGTCATTCAGGATGGACAGAAGGAGGGCTCTTTCATGCAGTCCGTAGGACATTAGGGTGGCCATAGAAGTCAAGTCTGTCAGCGGCTACAAGCAGTGCATAGTTTCTGATCTCCAGCTGCAGTCGGTGTTAGAGGTGGCCAGAGGAGTGGCCCTCTCTGAAACCTGCTCCCCCTTTGGGTGTGTAGGAAGGGACCTCCTGAAGCAGCTCAGACAGAGGACAGTTGTGCCTCCTAGGGGAGGGCACTCCACTGGATCAGTGGCACCACCAGAAGACCCTGCTGTACCACAGCCGCCTTAGAGGATGACAGCATCTCCTAGAAGCTGTACATTGAGCACAGCTGGCCTTGGCCTCTGCTGCCATCTTCGGGTCATCCTGCACCCTCAGAGGGTTTGAGCACTGGAGTCTGCTGGGCACGGCCTCACTCCTGTACTGAGACTGCTCTCTGGCTGGTTCCACAGGCCTCCAATATCGATGATGTCTTGAGCCACCATACCAGCTTCTTAGACAACTGCCTGAAGGACTGCATGCTCACCAACCCAGAGCTGCTGAAGATCTTCTCCAAGATGATGTCTGTCTGTGTCATGTTCACCAACTGCATGCAGGTAGGACTCCCTGGCGACTGAGGGGCGGAGGGACTTGGGGTGAAGATCTCTTGCTCTGCACTTCCATGATTCTGTCACTTCCAACCTGGCTGGTCACTCAGTCAGTGTTTCAGAGAGGAAAGTACTCCTTTCCTCCTCTGAGAACATGAGAAGAGCCCCCCGGACTAGACTCCTGAGAACTGCATCCTGGTTTTGTCCCCATCATCGGCATTCTGAATATTACTGAATGGCTCTACGCATGTAAACTGCAATGTAGGCATGTTAGACCCCCTGCACACACACAGTGGTTAAGACACTGTGCCTGTTAACCAGAAGGCCAGGGTTCGAGAGCCAGGTCCCCACAAGACAGGGTGAGCTCCTGTCCCTAGCTCAGCTCTGCTGATTGTGTCTGCCGTTCCACTGGACTATTTCAGTGGTGTGGAGGGGGATTTGCTGCTGGGATAACAGCCCACCATCCAATCAACCTCTCACCCCCCCCCCCCGAAGCCCAGATGGGGCCATTGCACCGGACAGTCTGGTCCAATGGCCAATTCCATTCTGACCATTTCTGGTCATATGGTCACGCTGGTGCTGGTTTTCTTGGGGTTCCTCTCTGCTGGCACTTCAGTCGTGGTCTGGTTTGAAGATCTATTTGTGTCTCTTCCGCTAGTTTTACCTCTTAAGAGGATTTTTTGTTCATGTCACCTTGAGGGGAGAGGGGAGCTTCGTGCCCACTCTCTGCTCATGCCTGTCTTTTCTCTCACTTGGCAGATCTTCTCCCACAGCATGAAGCTGGACAACGAGCTGGGCCGCCTGACTGTAGAGCATGGGACCATGCGGGGCCCACCCACGGAGCAGGAGCTGGTGGAGGAATCCTCGAGGAAGCAGATTGCCAACAGGGTGGGTCTGCGTGCTGCCTCCAGGGAGCTCTCCTGGTTGAACCTGCTGCTGCTTGGGGCACGTGCTACAGCCACACTGGGGCTCCCCTGGCCAAAGGCAGCAGGGGAAGACCTTTCCAGTCACCCCATAGGGACAGCAGCAGCCTCCTAAGCATAGATTTTTTTCTTTGCAGCTCTTAGCTGAGCATGCAGATTCCTTGCAGGTCAGCTCAGGCTTTGAGGCCACCATCAACAAGTTTGACAACAATTTCTCTGCGCATCTCCTGGACCTTCTGGACAAGCTGAGCATCTACAGCACCAACGACTGTGAGCACAGCATGATCAACATCATCTACAGGTGAGTGGAGGAACTTGTCCTTGCGCAGAGTCTTTGTGGGGAACCTGCGCCAGATAGCTGTGTCCTCCTTTGGGGGTCGTCCTCTTCAGGGATTTTGCCCCTTCTCTCTTCCAGGCTGGATTTCAATGGTTTCTACACAGACTGCCTGGAGCACATGTCTGCAGAGCGGAGCCAGAGGGCCGTCGTCCCCTCTGCTGCAGCAGCTGTTCAGTGAGCCTTCCTTCAGCACTCAGGCGGTGTGAAACTGCCAGCTTTGGTTGGCACTGACGTTGCAGATGTTGGTCAGCAACAGTTGGAGCCACATCTGCTGCAGTTACTGCTCTGCATGGTATATGTAGTATTTTAAACAAAACTCAGTTGTGTGTATTTTAGCTTGCAATAAAGAGCACATTTAAAGGGCTTCTGTAGCTTTGAGGGGGAGCTGCTCACAGAGAATTCAGGCCTGATGGGATTCCGTCCAAGGTGCTGATAAGGCGGTCCTTGGCAAAGTCATACCCAGCAGACCTCAGCTGAACATCCAAGGAAATCTAAGAAAGCTCCAGCTTGCAGAGCTTTCTTGCAGGAAAGCTCCAGCTTCTTGCAGAGCGTGGCCTATAATAGCTGTAGGAGGAAATCTCAGATGGAGATGCAGCCACTGCAAGCGATGGATGGCCTTGCAGCCCACGAGTGCACACACTCCAAGTCCCCGGCAATGGAAACCATCAGTGAAATACAACTAGAGCCTTTCTTTCCTGTGGAATTGGCAGTCATGAGATCTTGCTCGATCTCTTGGAAATCCCCAGAACTAAGGACACCCAAGTGCCCTGTAAAGAGGCTGGAAGCACAGATCTTCCTTCCTGCACAGAGAGAGATAACCTGGAGCCCTTTCAACTGTCAAGGCAACAAATTTAGATTGAAGAGCCTGACACCCCAATCCTATCCACGTTTCAGGAATAAGCTCCAGATGGAACTTCTGAGTGGCCATGCATAGGTTGGGCTGTGAGGCTCAATCGCTTACCTGTTTACCGGGTTTCAATGCAACTGCCAAGTATCCAATATGCAGCAGCACATGTGAGCGGGATCTTGGAGTCGCCACCCTGGGTCACAAGCTGAACAACAGCAGTTGGATACTGCTGAGGGCACTTCAGCAGTGGACTATATTGCTAAGGGAGGTGGTGACTCTCCCTCACTGGGGATCTTCAAGCAGAGGCCTGACAAGCACCTGTTGGAGATGCTTTAAAATACTGCTACCAGTAAGGAGCTGGGACTTGACCTACTAGGTCCCTTCCAACTCTAGGATTCTATGAAACTTGTTGGAAAGCCCAGTCCTGAGTTTACACAGCAGCTGCTGACACCGTACGGCCTGTATCAGCATAACTCATTAATTGGCCGTTAATTTTTTCCACCCGCTTTGTGAACTTTTTATTCGAAAGGCAGTATATAAATACTGTAGCTGGATGATAGCTCAAGAACTGGCTTGAGGTCTCCGAAGGGTTAAGAGGCCCCTGACGCAAAATGCCAGCTGCTGCCTGCGCAAGAGTAGAGTCCTGTTATTTGTTAAAACGCATTTTGATGTTTATGACCCTGTCCGCAAATCAAGATTGTGAAGAGCTCAAGCAGGATCTCCAAACTGGGAGATGCATTTCAACGTAAGTAAACGTAAAGTCACGGCCAGTTCCATGCTTAGGTTCATTAAAAAGGTACTGCAAATAAAATAGTTTATGCCATTAACGGAAGGGCCACAGCTGGAGTATTTGCACATGGAGTATTTGCACAAGCCACATCTCAAAACAGTCATTGGAAAAGGTGCTGGAAAGAGAAGTCAAAACGCTTGCTGGGCTGGGCCACTTGTGGCTCTTCAGACCACAAAAAGGCATAACAGAGACAAAAGCGGATGGAGGGCTAATCCATCTCACAACACCAGAACCAGAGAACATTCCTGAAAACCGAGTGGCAGCAGGAAACGGAGAAACGTAACGGAAACATCTTGACTCTCGGGCACCTGTAGTTGAAAGGCAATCTTTATTTTTAAAAAACCCATAACCAATTGGCATGTCAAGGCATAACCCTCTGCAAGCAAGAAAGAGCACGATTCACTTTAGCGCCCAAAGGCTCACCATTCACACACGAGTAGGCCAGCGTCATCTCCAAGAACACTGCAGGGTGAAGGCTGTCAAGGCAGTGACTGGGCATCTCACAAATGTGGCCAGAAACGAAGCATCACTAGAGGTCAGGGAAAGGGGACCAGCAGTGATCAGAGGAGGCTGCAGGCAACAGCTGCTGCCCCTTCACAAGCCTGGTCCGGCTGCAGGACCAGGGACTGCACTGAGATAATCACAGTAACTGTTCACATATGTAATTGGAACTGGATGCGCCCCTTTGAAAGGAGTCCCATAAATAGCTCATGGAGGTACGTTTGCCCGTCTGAAGGCTTGGGGATAAATTAAGACTTCTTTTTGAGAACGGGCAGCTGGTGGTGGCAAACTGCAGTTCCATAAATCACATGCAGAAGTTGCATCCTGAGACCATCCCGTAACACAACGATGTAGATGATTTTTGTCAGATTACCAGTTGTGTTCTTGACACGTTTCTTTTCCCCAAAGTCTCTCTCCACCCCCCACAGAGCTGGTCAAAACATGCACATTTCAATCTTGGAGAGGAAGATACCAACTCAGAATTCAGAAACAACCTCCTGATCAAAAGGGTTAGAAACTTATGTGTAGCACCTGCACAAAGACCCTGGGGTAGGAGTACTTCCGCACCCACTCCAGCTCCAGGTAGATAAGCTACCAGCTTTGCTCCTTGGTGGCAGTACTGTGTTGAGGGCAGCAGTGCAGCAAAAGCACACCAGTCTCCAGCTGCACCCCTGAAGGAGCAAGTTGAGGAGCAAGATTGCCTGGCTGGGAGGCATCAGTGCAATGTTGAGTGGAGCTCATGGAGCAGCTTATTTGTGGGCCCTGCTCCACTCACTCGGTGCCCCAGGGAGGCCTTTCTTGCTTTCAAGAGATGAGCTTCTCTAGCAACTCTTGCTGCCACCACCTCCTGGAAGGCACCAGAGCCCAGGAACAGGCCGGGTGGGATGCTGCCCCCAAAATAAAACTTGCTGTTGGTGGTGATGGCCCGATACTTCATTAGCTCGAGGTAGGCCGGGGTGAGTTTTAACTGCAAAGAGAAGTCACGGCAATTACAGCAACTGTTGTATCTTGGCTACCTGGTGGAACTTGTGCTTGAAAGACAAAGATTCACCACCCCACCCAAGATGCTTCCTGAAAGGGGGGCTGACTCAAGAGACAGCAGCCCACCCAGGCTGACACAAGGCAAGCGCAGATGCAACCCAAGAAAGCTCTGGCCCTTGCCCTCTCCTCTGCCCAGGGACTAGCAAGAGATCAACTCACCTTGTTGGCGGCGGCGGCTTTTTCAGCTGTGTAGTATTCTGCATCTGCTCTGGCCTTTGCCCTCGCTAAGAAAGCAGCATCTGCAAAGGCAGGAGGTGGGCTCACCAGCCACGACAGCTGTGGCGGACCACTGAGGACAAGCTCTTCATTGGGGCCCAAACCGTCACTGGCCACTGCAGCAGTAGGCCAGGCCAGGGCTGGAGGGCAGAGGCTCTTGGTGCCCCCCTCCCTGAGCCCATAAGGGATCCTGCAACCCCACCACTCAAGGTCACAGGAGGTGCAGGCCCAGGAACAGTTCCATACAGCTCATTCTAGAGAAGGGCACAGGGAACTGCTGCCCTGGCCCAGGTCCCAACACTGCTGCTGGCCCTGCACCTGCACATCCCTCCCCAGGGAAGGAAGAGTCCTGTGCAAAGCCCTAGCTAGGGGGAGGAGGGCTGCAGCTACCTTCCAGTTCAGAAATTTTCTTCTCTGAAAGCTTCTCCATGATCTTCTGCTGATACCAGATCTTGGCCACCTCAGCCAACTTCTCTGCTTCTACAAGGTAAATGTCTGGGTAAATGGCATAGCAGCAACCCACATGCAGGTCTAGGCACACCCTGAATGACAAGAGGGGCTCAAGATGATACTGAAACCGCTAGCTCTCAGGAGCATTTTCCGGGCAGTGCACCCTCACTTTCTGGGCAGCAGCTCCTTTTCCGCCAGCCCTGCACCGGGACTCCCTAACCGAGTGCCAACCGTTAGGCACTGCAGTTGTTGTCTCTCTTTGTACCACCCGAGCTGGATCATCAGCATAGACCAGGATCCCTCTCCAGAAAAGCTGCCATCCTAGCCTGAGGGAGGCAGTGTCTGGCTGGATCCACTTCTGAAGCTACTATTTGGGAGGAAGAACCAGTTACCTATGACTGCCTTCCTCCTCTCGGTCTCTGCCTCTTTCTCCACCAGTCTCTGCTTCTGAGTGGTGATCAAGAGTTTGGTCTTCTCCGCTTCTCTGCACAGCAAAACAGAAACAGTCTCTGCAGCTCAGCGCCTGCAGCACAAAGGTGTCCTTTGCTGGGGGTTGGGGGCAGGATTGAGCCTGGACAGCTGGACGTTTAGACAAGGCTTTAGCGATGAGCCGAGCACCCAAGTCAAAGCCGTGCTTCCAGGGAGGACGGAAGGAACAGCCTTCCAAGCGGCAGCTTTGCTCCCCCCGATGCAAGTTCACCCTCCCTTCTGCTTCCGCTACAGCTCACTCCTAACCCAGATTCATCCCTAACCTCTCCTAACCCATTGTCCAGCCGCCAAGCAGCAGCCGCGTCCCCCGCGTCAGAACAAACCAGGAGCGGGGGTCCAGTCCCCCTGCTCACAAGGGGACGTGCCGATGCACCCTGGGGAGAGGAGGGCTGACGATGCCACCCGAATCCTAACCAGTTCAGAGACCCAACTCACCTGGCAGGTCTTCCCTCGGCAGCGCGAGGAGGTCGGCCTGCGCACCGGCCTGACCCCCACTGCGATCTGTGACGTCCCCTGCGCCAGCACAGGAAACACGCCGGGGCTGCCGCCACCCTGACCGGAGATCCGGACTGCAGCCGAACCGTTCGGCCCCCGGCCAGCAGCGTCCCAAGACACCGAGCAGGACATACTCACACGAGCTCAAAGTCTCTCCTGATGGCTTCGGGGATCTTTGGCTTGGTCACCCGCACGGCCTGCAGGGAGGGAGGCAGAGAACAGTCTCTGTCCCGGCCGGTTCCTCCAGCTCCAGGAGGCTCTTCTTCAGTCTGACGCATCCAGCGCCTCTTCCACCGGGAAGGCCTGCGCGACGTCCCCCACCCAGGGGGCAAGGACAGGCAGCTTCCCAGGCGCTCCCCCCCCCCCCGCCCTGGATCTTTCTGGAGTCATCCGGGGTTCCGCAGCGTCCAAGGAGAGCGCCAGCAGCCAGGGCCCCGCCCTCGACCCCCGGCAGCAGCAGCGACTGAAGGCTGCCGAGAACCCAGCGAGCGGCCCCCACTCCGGTCCTCCGTCTGGACAGCCCCCCAGGCAGGCTCCGCAGAAGGGGCCGCGGCAGTTCCAGGCCGGGGCAGGGAGGCTCCGAGTGGGTCAGGCTGGGGGCCTCCTTGTGGAGGGCGTCGGGAGAGGAGCCCACCTGGATGGTGAGTCCCGGGGCCAGGGTGTTCAGGTCCTGCTGCAGCGCCAGCTTCAGGTTCTCGTCTATCTGGTCTGGGGAGGGAGGGGGGGTTGAGTGGGGGGAGGGGGGACTGGGCCACCCCCAGCCCCCCCCAGCCCCCCCGCCCCCCGACTGACCGAAGAGCTCTATGTAGACCTGGTGCAGGGAGTGGGCGCTGCAGAACTGGTTCAGCTCGTGGTGGATCTTGTTGAAGATCAGGGCCTTGTCGTAGTCGGCGGTGTAGTTCCGCACCACGCTCTGCACTGGGGGGGGGAGGGGGAGAGGGCTCAGGGCTCCTCCGACACTCTCCGCCAGCCCTGGAGCCCTTCCCGGCCCCCCTCTGCCCTCCAGGCTGGCGCTGAGGCCCCGGGGGGGGCGGTGGGGGGTACCTGCGTGCGGGGCGAGCTTGTTGACGACCTCGATGCGCTGGATGTAGATGAGGACGCCCCCGCTGCAGGAGGAGAGAGGGGGGTCAGGCGCTGCGGGGCGGGGGAGGGGCGGGG
This sequence comes from Cryptoblepharus egeriae, assembly GCA_030015325.1. NCBI lineage: Eukaryota > Metazoa > Chordata > Lepidosauria > Squamata > Scincidae > Cryptoblepharus > Cryptoblepharus egeriae. Next base: position 269,173,003 of record JAREYC010000001.1, read on the forward strand.
GGGGCGGGGGGAGGGGCGCACCTGGTCCCGCAGGGCACGTTCTTGACCTCGTCCGTCTGCAGCGTGGTCTGTGGGGGGAGAGAGAGAGGCTGAGGCGGGGGAGGGGCGCGTCTGGGCCGGGAGGGGGGGGGAGGGGAGGGGAGACGGACCTGGACGGAGCGGAAGGAGGTGAGCAGCGGCAGCAGCAGGTGGAATCCGGGCCCGCTCAGCGAAGGCAGCAGAGCCCCGCCCCTGAGGGAGGGAGGGAGAGGCCGTCAGTCAGTCAGTCAGTCAGCGAGAGAGAGAGAGCGCCCCCCCTCCCCCCTTCCCCCTTCCCCTCCCCCACCTGTAGTAGACGGCGACGTGCCCCTCCTCCACGCGGTGCACGGCCAGCGAGAGCAGCAGCAGCAGCAGCCCCGCCAGCACCACCAGCGCCGCCACGCGCCCCATCGCCCCGCCCCACGCACGCACGCACGCCGCGCCGGAAGGAGGAGAGAGGCCACGCCCTTCCGCCCGCTCCAGCCCCACTTCCGGCCAGCACAGGAAGCATGTCGGGGCCGCCGGAGCGGCCGCTGCGCGTGTGAGGAGGGGCGGGGAGGGAGGAGAGGGAGGGGGGAGGGGAGGGGAAGGGGGCCGGAGGGCTCCGAGGGCACCGGTCTGACTCTCTCCTCCCCCAGGCTCGTGAGCGGCGACGTCTGCGGGCGGCTGGAGACGCTCTACGGGCGGGTGGAGGCCGTGCAGCGCAAGAGCGGCGCCTTCGACGTCAGTAGGGGATGGGCCTGCTGGGCGGGGTCTGTCGTGGGCGTGGCCAGAGGGTGGGTGTGCCCAGGGGTGTGGGCGGGGCCAGGGTGGAGGTGGGTGGTGCATATGTGGTGGGTGGGGTCTATCATGGGTGTGGCCAGGGGTGTGGGTGGGGCCAGGGTGGAGATGGGTGGGTTCTGTCATGGGTGGGGCCAGGGGTGTGGGTGGGGCCAGGGTAGAGGTGGGTGGTGCATATGTGGTGGGTAGGGTCTGTCATGTGTGTGGGTGGGGCCAGGGTGGAGATGGGTGGGGTCTGTCATGGGTGTGGCCAGGGTTGTGGGTGGGGTCAGGGTAGAGGTGGGTGGTACATATGTGGTGGGTGTGGTCTGTCGTGGGTGGGGCCAGGGGTGTGGGCGGGGCCAGGGTAGAGGTGGGTGGTGCATATGTGGTGGGTGTGGTCTGTCGTGGGTGTGCCCAGGGGTGTGGGTGGGGCCAGGGTAGAGGTGGGTGGTGCATATGTGGTGGGTGGGGTCTGTCATGGGTGTGGCCAGGGGTATGGGTGGGGCCAGGGTGGAGGTGGGTGGTGCATATGTGGTGGGTGGGGTCTGTCATGGGTGGGGCCAGGGGTGTGGGCGGGGCCAGGGTGGAGGTGGGTGGTGCATATGTGGTGGGTGGGGTCTGTCATGGGTGGGGCCAGGGGTGTGGGCGGGGCCAGGGTGGAGGTGGGTGAGGTCTTTGCGTGGGGTGTGGTATTGGGTGGGGCTTTGGGGCGTGGCTTGCCTGCCCTCTGGCCCCTCCCCCTGACCGTCCCCTCCCTCCTTCCCTCCTCCAGCTGCTGCTCTGCACAGGAAACTTCTTGGGAGCTGCAGGGGGCTCCTGGCAGCGCGAGTGGGAGAAGTTCCACTCCGGAGAACGCACAGGTGGGAGAGGGGGGAGGGGCTTCTCCTCCCCCACAGGCAGAGCCCTGACCCCTCCTTCTGTCTCCCCCGCAGCCCCCTTGCCCACCCTGGTGCTGGGTCCCAGCACTGAGGACTCCCGCAGGCTCTTCCCGCAGGACAGCGCTGGAGGTCTCCTCGCCCCCAACATCACCTACCTGGGTGAGCCCCTCCCCTACTCTCTGCCTGGCCCTGGGGGGAGGAGGGGGAGGAGGGGTGGGTCTCTCCAGGTGCCCCCAGGCTCCTTGGTGGGGCATGCAAGGGCTGGAAAAGCACCAAAGGGAGAGGCCTTTTGCGCACCCCAGGACTGACTCCTACCTACTCCTTGCCCCCTCCTTCCCTTCCTCCCTGCAGGGCGCAGAGGGGTCTACAGCGGAGCCTCCGGCCTGCGCATCGCCTACCTGAGCGGGACGGAGGCCGAGTCCTCGCAGGAGCCGCCTCCAGGGCACTGCTTCAGCCCCAGGGACGTGACCGCCCTCAGGGACTCACTGGTGGACACTCCCGGCTTCAGAGGGGTCGACATCCTGCTCACCTCCGCCTGGCCCAGAGGGGTGGAGGCCTTTGCCAACAAGCCCCCCGTGAGTGTCTTCTGCAGGGAGAGGCATCTGTGGGGTGACTGGAGCTCAGTTCTCTCAGCGCTGAAGGGAGAGGAGGGGAGGCTGCTGCCGCCTGGCCTCTGCTCAGCCCCTCGCCTCTCAGCCCTTCTGCAGCCCTTCGCTTGTCCATTGAGAGACGAGGCTGTTTTGGAGGGAGCTGCAGACGGAGTAGAAAAGTAAAGAAGGCACCCTCCAAAACGTACTCCTCCGGCCCACGCTGGGAAAACCCACAGTTTGTGCAGTTTGTGTTGTCTCTGCACAGGGAGATGTGGACACTCAGAAATGCGGCTCTGCTCTGGTCGCTCTCCTGGCCGCGAGCATCAAGCCCAGGTACCATTTTGCTGCTCTCCACAACACCCACTACGAGAGGCTTCCTTACAGGTAGGCAGCGGGGATCCCACTGGTGAGGCCTCTTAACACTCTGCTCTTGAGCAGCAAACAAGCGGTGCAAAGGTTACTAGTTTCTGAAGTCTTGAAAGACGTTCCCATTAACTTCCTTGCAGAGCGAGCACCAGTTCTCTTTTGTGAGAGTTCTCTCTCTCTCTCTCTCTCTCTCTCTCTCTCTCTCTCTCTCGTCTCCTGTGCTGGTGCAGCTGTGAGGCGTTTACGCGCAGGCTCCTCACTTACAGGTGCAGTTCCCTGTTGGTTCCAAACAAGTGTGCTTTTGTGGCGGGAGAAGGAGAGCCCCCTGTTTGAATAGCACCTGCCTAGGACACGGGTGTCCAACCTTTCACCTTAAGGGCACCTGAACCTTTCATTAGCTTCTCACCTCGTTCATCACAAGCCGCACCTGCTGGAATTTCCTCTTCTGCACAGTTGTTAAAGGTCCAGGAGCTCTCAAGTGGGAGGTTTGGACCCCCTGTGTTAAAGCAAGGATGTCCCCAGATAGCTCTTCAGAAGCAGAGCGTTGGGAGGTGCCTCCAAGCCCAGCCCAGCCTCCAGGTCCTGCCGCGCAGTCTTCACAGCTGCAACATCTATAACAGGGAATCTAAACACAAACGTCAACAGAAATCTTTGTTTCTTCCACCTAAACCGCCACACCCGCCTGGCATCCAAGCAGCTTCACTGTTAAGTGTTTAGGAGAAAAGGGTCGATGGTTCCTTGAACGTGGCAGAGTTGGGACCCAACCAGTTGCCCTCTCAGCCCCCAGAGAGGCTTCCTGTCACAGTCGTGGGTTGTTAATGAATTAGTATATGCAAGAAGAGAGCCAAAGAAGAAGAGCCAAAGTGCAGCCATGGAAAGCTGAAGGCTGCTGGCAGATGGTCTATTGTGGGTAACTGAGGGGGACTAGAATCCAAATGGGTGTTTGTAATAAAACCATAAAATGTCAAGGTTAGTTGCCAGACCACTCTTGGAATGTGCGAGGAGGGGAAACAGCCTTGAAAAGGAGTGAAAAAGTAAAGGCTGTTCCCCTTATCAGAAGTAGCAAGTAGTTGCTCTGGACTCAAGAACACTATAACACTTTACTCTGATAAGGGTGTTCTCAAGAACACTTTATTCTGCATTGGTGAGACCTCACCTGGAGTCCTGCGTTCAGTTCTGGGCTCCTCACTTGAAGAGAGATGCAGCCACACTGGAGCAAGTCCAGAGGAGAGCGACAAGAAGGATCAGTGGGATGGAAGGGAAGCCCCACAAGGAAAGGTTGGGGGAACTTGGGATGTTCAGCCTGGAGAAGAGGAGGCTGAGGGGAGACCTGATTGCCCTCTTCAGATACCTGAAGGGCTGTCATAGGGAGGAAGGGGCTCCTTTGTTCACAGCTGCTTCTGAAAGCAGGACTAGAACCAATGGGGACAAATTGCAAGAGAGGAGATTCCGGTTGGATATCCAGAAAAAATTCCTGAGGGTGAGGGGGGTTCGGGAGTGGAAGAGATTGCCAAGGGAGGTGGTGGACTCTCCCTCACTGGGGATCTTCAAGCAGAGGCTCAATGAGCACCTGTTGGAGATGCTCTAGGGGGAATTCCTGCTGCAGGCAGGGGGTTGGACTAGATGACCTACTAGGTCCCTTCCAACTCTATGATTCTATGATTACGACCGGCTGCAGACAATTACTGTCAACTGAGGGTTGTAGTGCAATTTATCAGAGGGTGCAAGCTCAGTTTGATATTGTAAGAAAAGAGTATAAAAAGTGAGGGGTTGGAGAACCAAGAGATGCTGTGTTGGGAAGGAGAAGGAAGGAGATCTTTGCCCAGGCATCCTGATCCCTGCCTGTGAAGGACCAGCATCCAGCCTGGTTGCACAAGGACGTAGATTGACTCTTTGAGATGCAGCTATAAGTTCACTCCCTGGGAGATCATCTTATTAGATGAAGGCAAATGCAAGGTTAGCTTAAGCTCACCGTTATGTTCCGTAAGCGAATGACTTGTATGCAAGGAGTGTGTATTTTACGCAGTCGTGGAGTCATGCAAGTGACTTGTGCATTTTAAGTTGGTACCAGTAACCTGGTGTGGTTTGAATCTCTCTAAAGTACTGAGGGATTGAGTTTCAGCAGTTCCCGTGGCATGTGGAGTTGCCCTGGTCTGGGGTCTCTAAGGTTCTGAGGCTGACCAGGGGAAAGAAGGCTTTTAAGGCGGGATTTAAGTTTGCCCACTTAGTCCCCTTGGCAGATGAGGCACCTCTGGGTACAGAGACTGTTTTCTAAGCAGTGCCTCTCTGAGCGCAGAGACGGACCTTTCTGACAAATAAAACCTGACCGAGCAGGAGAGACGGCGGAGTGCCTCAGCGGCAGAGATGCCAGCTCCAGATGTCTGTTCATGCGGCTGTTTGCTATATCGACCTTTCTGCGGTAGCCCCCTCCGCCCTGAGTCAAATGCTGCTCCCAGGAGCTGTGTGCCGTCTCCTCAGTCTCTGCTGGTCTTCCCTGCAGAAACCACGCTGTTCTCCAGGGAGCTGCACAACACGTCAGCAGATTCATCGCCCTGGCAAACGTTGGCAATGCTGACAAGAGGAAGGTAAATGTACCCTTTGCTCCCAACTCCCAACACAAAACTGAGCTTTGCTGAGCTGGTCTCCACTCACTTGCCTCTCAACCCAGCATGTCATACTCAGGAGGAACACTGCAGAGATCCCTGGTGCTTCTCTTTTCTGAATGTTGCCCTCTCAGGTCAGGTTTCAGTTCTTTGAGGAACACAGAGTATCCTCCAGCACAGTATGCAGCGTCTGCCTTGCTAACTGCCTCTCTGGGCCCATTGTTGTTCTTCTTTTTAGTACCTGTATGCATTCAGCATCCTTCCAATGAGTTCCATGGACCCCGTGGAGCTGGTCAAACAGCCGCAAGATGTCACCGAGAACCCATACTGGAGGCCTGGAGGAGAGATTCGTTCTCAGCTGACGGTGGACGCAGAGGTATGAAATGTCATCCTGGGAAGCTGTGCCTTCTGCGGAACAGCCAGATCACGCTCTCCTTCTGCAGTATTTCTGTGCCGCGTTTCAGCTAAAAAGCTCACAAAGCAGTGCACAAAAAATGGAAAATAATCGCTGCTGACCCTGTCCCAAATGCAGGCTCACAATGCAGAAAAGAACACCGGCAGAGCCACTCGAACAGAGACTGCTGGGGGTCTTGCAGCTCTTGCTGATAGAAGGGAGGCACCCGCTTGAAAGAGGGCCTCTTCCCCAGCGAGCACTCTGGCCTCTGATCTGAATCTGAAATGTTTCTTGCACAGCAAATTTCATCTGTTCTAGAATTAAAATTGTAAAGGAGAAAAAGAGCAGAGCCAGCAAACTGCCCTCTGAAAGTCAGATTTCAGAGAATTTTGCAAGAGCGGAATGGGTGTCTTTTTTATAGGTGAGCAGTGCTGGAGCTTACAGAACTGCGGTGTCTCCTTGGAAGGAGAGGAAACACCAGTAAGTTTCCAGCTGGCTGGATGCACAGCGTGCAGGATCCTACACCGTTTTTGGTTAATGCTTGGAAATGCTGTATATTTTTGGAGGGGAGTCCTTGTTCGCATCAGTGACGGTGACTCTGGTGTCAGGAGCTCACAGTCCCTGAAAGCTATCAGATGTTTTCCAAAACACTTCCTGTCCCTTTGCTGGATGAACTTTCCCTGCATTGTGCTGTCTGCATAATCTGAGGCTCCAGATGCCCTGGGAAAGGCTCTTCTAGGGAGTCAGTCCTGCCCCCTCACAGGTTCCTTCCTGCCGGACGGCAGTCTGAATGCTGCTGCTTCTTTCCTTTTCCCAGGAAGAACCTGCCAGCCAGTTTTTCTTTGACTTGAGCAGTGGGCGGCAAGGAAAGAAGCGGGCAGCAAAAGGAGGAGGGAAGCAGCAGCCTAAGCAGCCCCGGAACAGACCCCGTGAGTGCCCTGGTTTTCCTTTGCTGCTGAGGACCCCATTTGAGAAGCCTGTATGGCTGCAAATGGGAGGGAGGCACAGCTGAGCTCCCCGTTCGGACTGAAGGTTAATTTCCAGTGATGGTTGTGGGCCAAGGAAGAAAATTTACCATTTCTTCAGTGGTTCTGGACAGTGAGCTCACCTACGGAGCACTGATGCAGGGCTTCTCTGTGATGCCCTTTGCTCTCCCCAGTGGCATTAGGATGTTGGAAGACTATGGCAAGGGGGGCAGAGCAGCACTTTTCAGGGCCCAGAGAGAGCCAGGAGTGTCCCCCCTGCCTGCCTGACTCTGGGGCTTCCCCCTCTGGTTGGGTATGTGGCAGGAAGGTGCCGCCTCCTGAGTTTGGCCTTCAGGTCCGTCCAGCTCAGCATTTTCAATCCAGACTTCCTCAGTCTACAGGGAGGACAGGGGGAGCTTTCTCTGCCGGGGGCTCAGCCTGTACCCAGAACCTGAAGCATCCAGACATCTGTGAAACACCCAGACAAACCTGTTGGGCTTTCTTTCTGTCTCCCGTTTGCTTTGGTTATCTGATTTTTTTCTCTTTCCTCTCCAAGCCCTGCCAGTGGCAGCTTGCTGGTTTTGCCTTGCCAGTCCAGAGGTAGAGAAGCATCTGGTGGTGAGCGTCGGGACCCACGTAAGTCTAAAAACTGCCAACGAGAAGGGCCACGTGACTCCTCTGGGTGCTTGTGAGCCAGAGTGCCATTGTGCAGCGGGTCTGTTCTGTTCAGTTTTGCCGTGTGGGGGGTCACAAAAGTGGTGAAGGAAACGGCGATGGAGCCTGCCTGCTGAAAGAGCCCTGCCTCCGACTCCTGGCATGTTTTCAGTCCCTGCCCTCACTCAGCCCAAGTCCTGCTAGCATCTTTCAGTCTCTGCTCCTGTCCAGACCAGTAACACTCATTCCCCCACCTGTATACCCACCAAGTGTGGCAGACTGGCGTATCTAGGTCATTTGGCACCCTGGGTCCACAATTTTTTTACATCCCATAATTATTTAATTATCATTATTAAAACAATGAAGGGTTTGGAACGAATGAGGACCATTTTGATCTTGCTAACTAGCAGGTCTGTTTTGAGTTGGGGTTTTTGGTTTTCTTTTTTTTCTGTTGAGGGCATCCTGGAAAAGAGGTTGGGTCTGGGCATGAGTGGCCCCCTCACCCTAGCCGTGTTCCCACATGCTCCACAACTTCTGGGCTATCATTGCTTGCAGAAAGTGGCTCCAAGACCCGCCAAGGGTTTGGAGGAGAGAGGTGGGAAGGGAAAGGAGCTTTGGGGACAGAAACAGATGGGTGCACTTGCATGCATATGCATAGCGATGGGAGGCTGCAGGTTCCCTAGTTAAATGGCTGGAGATTTTGGAAGCCGCGACGTGTGGGCAGCTCTGAAGTAGGTCCTGTCTTCCTATGGCAGGAGAATCCCAGCTTTTGGCAGGAAGATCACATCATCTCTCTGGCATTGTGTTGGGGCCCAGAAAACTAATTTACATTTCAAATTTGAATAAATTTACATAAACGTACATATAAGAATATAGTGGTGAGGATTACAAGGCTTTTCCAAGGGTTAGATAGAGGGTCTTGACGGGGGCCACACTGAGGCTTGTCAAGGGCCACATCTGACCCATGGACTGGGGTTTGGAAACCCCTGTCCTATTGGAAGGAACTGCTGGGAATTCCTGTGCCTTTGGGGCAAACTCTTGGTCATGTGTGGTGCCAGCCAAAAGGGGCTTGTGGAGAGGGCAAGAGGTCTCTCGGTGGGCCAAGTCTCCTGCTGACTGGTCTTATCGTTCTCTGCTGCAGTGTTACCTTGCCCTAGCCAAGGGCGGCTTGTCCCCTGACCATGTCCTCATTCTGCCCGTCGGGCACTGCCAGTCTGTGGTGGAGCTTGCGTCTGAGGTGGTGGAAGAGCTGGAGCAGTACAAGGCTGCCCTGCGGAGGTTTTTCAGAGCACGAGGGAAGCGGTGTGTGGTGTTTGAGAGGAATTACCGAAGTCAGCACCTGCAGCTACAGGTGAGATGGTGGCAAAATGCTGTCTTGGGCCAGGAGGTGGTTTGAGGAGTAGCCTGCCTTCCAGTGGGATTCTGTGGAGAGCTCACTTCTTCCCATGGACCCAAAGTCAGAGCCACATGCACTTGCGCCCTTTCCAACTCTCCTTCAGTTTATCTGCTGGGATCCTGCCTGGCACAGAAGTGGAGGCTGCAGTGGCTTCTCCCTTTGGCAAAGCTGGCTGCTCTACCCTTTCCCACCTCACCTGGCAGCCTGGCTTCTCCTGGACACCCTCACCCCATGTACTGTGGTGTTCTGAGCTGCTGGGTCTGACAGCAAATCAAGAACGTAAATGTGTTGTGGTAGTCTCCGTGTGGTCGACCAGAAGGCAGTATCTGAGCGGCATCAGGCTACCACAGAGAGCAAGAAGGAAGAGGTCACCAAGAACTCGCAGGGAGGAGAACCGAGTTCTGTCTGACTCCCTCCTACAGGAAGGATAAGAACTGAAAGACTCAGTTCAAAACTCATAAGTTTCAGCCTGCCAGGCATGGAGGCCTCGGCCTCTGTGCAATGATGACAAGCTGTGCTGAGGGGCACTTCTGGGCCCCAGTGATGGCATTTCTGGCTTTCTGGATGGTCCTCTTGCTCTCTGGCAAGGGGGAATCAGAAGCAAAGTGTTGTTCCAGGTGATTCCTGTTCCCCAGAATCTCTGCACAACAGAAGACATCAAAGAGGCCTTCATCCTTCAAGGGGAGGAGCAGAAGATTGAGCTCCTGGAGATCCCAGAACACTCAGCTCTCAAGCAGGTGAGGGGCAAGCAAGCTCAGGGTGGAGGGGCTTGCTGCGTCACTCTCCCACACACCTCCTGCTTCTCCCGGTAAAGGCCCCTGCCGTATCCTTATCCCCCCCGCCCCACCCCCCACTGAGACAAAAACCCTGTAAAGGGAGACCTACAGAAATGTTCAAAAATCTCACCAGTACAAAAGATCTGCCTTCCTGTTGCTCTTTCTGGTCTTCTTGGCACAATTAAAGAAGGAAGCAGCAGAAGCTCTGCTGAAAAACCTGCAGCACTTAGAGAGCTCCAAGAGCCTCCCATTGGATTCTTTCCAGCCTCTGCCTCTTTTCCTGCAAGTGCTTCTGCCGCTTCCTCTTTCCCTTTTGCAGTCAGCAGAGCAACAGGAAGTGCAGTGAGGCAGGTCAGTAGTTTGCCCAGTGGGGATCCAAGAACTGCTTGTGCTGGACCCTCAGGCTCAGGACTGTCGTAGGCAGGCAGGGAGGCAGCCGACTCAGGCCTGGGATGCCAGTGAGGAGGGCAAGGAGAGATTAGTCAGAGTAAGGCCTGTTTCTGTCCAACCTTCAAGCACCAAAACAGCCCCAAATAAGGAGGAAAAATTGCCTTACCTTGACAAGGTGTCCATGACTGCCCCCCATAACAGGATGCTGTTCCCATCCTCACTGGCACGGCTGGTTGGTGCACTAAAGCTGGATAAGATGGGGCCCTTTGAAAAAGAAATAAAACACTCTAAGCAGTTAAATCAGAGGGCCCCACAGGAGAAGCTAGAGGTCGGGGGAGATGGGCTGGTTCAGCCACAAAGCAAGACCTGTTTCAGCCCAAGAGATACAAAAAAGCAAGGAAGCGAAGGAAGACCAACCAAAGACCCATCCAGTCCAGCTTCTTGGATCCCACATGACTTGTGGGCTGTGATGGACTTTTCCAATCCCCTTTGAGATGCATCTCAGCCAGACACCTCACCACATCTGTGGAAAAGAGTACACAGATCGGTTACACACTGACTGAAGGTATTCTGTGTCCCAATACTCAATGTTAGCAGTTGTCCCCGGTTCTGGAGTTTGTGAGGGAAGAGAATATTCTGCTCTCCACTCTTTTTCCCCTCCGTTGTGTCCTCCTCAGGCTTTTTCTTCCTAGCCTGAATCTTTCCCTCTTGGCCCAGCTGTCGTTGAGAGTGGCTGCTCTATGGGGGGCAGAGGGTGATGGGTCTTGTGCTTGCCTCTTCCAGATAGTGCAGCCAGGAACCCCTTATTTCTATGTTGAGCTGGACACTGGGGAGAAGCTGTTCCATCGGATTGGGAAGCACTTCCCCCTGCAGTTTGGAAGGTACGTTCCTCTCTCATGCAACCGCAGGGGCAGCAGGAGCACCTCAGTGTGAGTATTCCCTTGGTTTGCTTGCCTGCCTGGGTCATCTTCTGCCACTTCCCTCCAAGCCAGGCCTGCAGCTTTCTTGAGAGCAGGAGCCACCAAGGCCTTCCTTCTCTGACTTCCTTTCTGGGTGAGATCTTTGTGCTGAAGGTGCAGAGAATTGCCTGTTGAACACAGGTTGGCACAGCAGTGCCAAAGACTCCAAAGCTTTGTGCCTTCCCTGTGGCCGCCTTCTGTTTCTGGGCAGTGCTGTGAGTTGGCTCTCGGGTGGGGGTGGTCAGTCAGGCCTCAGAGGCATGGGGGATGGATGGCAAAAGGGGAGGGGGATGGACAGGTGATCTGCAGCCAAGCTGGGTTTCTCCTTTCCTCTTCCTTCTGCAGGGAGGTGCTGGCCAGTGAGGCTGTCCTAGGCATGCCCAGCCGGGCAGACTGGCGAAGCTGCCAGGCAGGGCGGGAAGAGGAAGCTGCTGCAGCCCAGGAGTTCTCCCAAGCCTTCACACCCTTTGACCCAGCACAGATGGATTGACCAAGCATACCAGCTGAGCGGGGAGCCAGGATTTTGCCATGTGAGCCCCAGGGAGGAGTATTACCCTCTTCTGGCTGTGAACATTCACAGTGGGGCCACCTCTTCTCTCCTAGGGTGGGAACCTCCCAGAGGCCAGAAATAAAAGCCAGCCCCCTCCCTTGATGTGTGTTCTTCCCCCTTTCACCAGATTCCCCTGCCCCAAGTCGTAGGTGCTGCATAGGAGTCTCTGCTCCACTTTCCCTTCTGTGCTGCACTTTGGAACCTCTACCAGGCCTCTTCTGCCCCTTGTCATGGTGGAAGGAGAGCCTTTGCAGGAACGAGGCCTGATCAGTTGCGCCTTGCATAAAATCCAGAGGGCTGCAATGCCTGCAGGAGGTCTCTGGGCTCTTGTTTCACTGACCTATGCAAAGTCATAGCTAGGAAGAGGGCAGGCACCATGAGGAGGGGAGAAGCAGTGGGGGACAAGCCTTGTATGCCCTCACCCAAAGAGTTCAAATCCAGAACAAAAGGATAGCAGGCTTGGTGAAAGAAGTAAACTAGAGGGACTGGAGCCACTTTTGCAAGCTCAATTCATCATACTTATCCCTGGGGCAGAAATGCGTGTGCGCTCATGCGAGGCAGACTGCAGCAAGGTGTATAAGGAGCATTTGCTAGGCAAGGAGCATTTGCTAGGCAAGCAGCGAGCACAACAAGAGAGGAGGGGCTCCTTCAGTACTCTCTGGAAACCAGCTGAAGGGTAAGGGGGGGGCAGCCTTCCTGTGGCCTCTGCTGCTGTGTAGGAACTTCAATACCAACCATGGGGTGAGACCTTGTGCGCTGCTGGTCACTGTGAATGTAAATGGGGTTGGTGGCATTCTGTAAAAAGTTGTTTTGGATGAATCTTTTAAATAAAGCATAGAACTGATCTGAACCTTCCCGCGTGGAGCAGAAAAGATCTCTGCAGTCGTTAGCAGGGAGGAAAAGTATGTCAAGAGAGCAGCCAAGCCCAGGCTCTGCCTTTCCCAAGTTCAGTGTTTTGTCTTGCAAGAAGATGGTGTGAGAGGAGAGCAAGAGGTGTCCTAAGAACATCCCTGCTGCTTCAGGCCAAATGCCCAGCAGATCCCGGTCCCAGATCTCCCAGTGGCACACCAGCTGCTCAGGCAGCACACCACAGGAGAACTACATCCGCTTGCTCCTTCCTTGCATCTGGCATGTCACAGCTGGGCTGCTTCTGAATGGACACGTGATGGACTTTTTGTCTACAAATCTGTCCCATCTAACCCCTGCTAACTGGGCAAGAGGTCCTCTTTCAAGTGGGTGCGCCTCTTTTATTTAGCAGGGGGAGAGTAACTGGCCCTAAGTAACAACCCAGCAATGTCTGTTCTAGTGGTTTCTGCTGGTGTTCTTTGTATCTTTTTAGATTGCGAGTCCTTTTGGGACAGGGACCCATTAGCTATTGATTAGCTATTTGTTTTTTCATGTTATTGTAAACTGCTTTGAACTTTTTAGTTCAAAAGCAGCATACAAATACTGTAGATAGATCTCCTTTAATGACTTCTAGGCCAAACGCTGTCTCCACTACGATAATTGCACACTCGGTGAAAAATTATTTCTTCAGTCTGTTTGAACCTTCCCAGCACACAGTGGGATTGAGTGGGCTGGTTCTGGTGCTGTGTGATGGAAGAGCATCTTTATATCCATCCCAACATAACTGGCAAGGTTCTTCTGCAGAAAAGCCACGTCAAAAGGCTGAAGCCATCGCTCAGGACAGACTGGATTTGAGATTAGACTGTTTCTCAAACTGGATTTCTCATTCTGGGACCCCTATAGGTGGGTCGCAAGCCAATTTAACGTCAGTCCAGTCAAAACGTTCACATTTCATTGTATCAGTGCACCAAAGATGGAGCTAATTACGGAATAATCCAATTTAATTTTTTTTTAAAACTGCAGATTACACTTCAAAAGGCAAATACAACACGATAGATGGCTATTATTATAATACAGTGACGCCTCACGTAAAGAACGCCTCATGTAAAGTAAGTTTCACGTAACAAAAACAAATTCTCTAGGATTCTGCTTCACGTAAAGAAAACATTCGTTGGCAGTTGGGGCAGGCGCGCTGGCCAGCAACTTTAAAAAGCATCAGGGCTGCCTCGCGCACCTGCCCAGAGTGAAAGCAACACTTCCCTGCTGTTCCTCCTGTGGCCGGAGGGAGAGAAGAGCAGGGGGAAGAGGGGAGCAGCTCAAGGCCAGCCAGAAGGGAGCAGGGGAGGGAGAGGCTCAGGATGAAGAGAAGGAGAAAGTGGGGAGACACTTGGAAAGTGTCTTGGATTACAGAAGAAGGTGTCTTTGATTGCAGCCTCCTACCCATGTCTACCCAGAAGTCTACCTCATTGTGTTAAACGGGTCCTACTCCCAGGAAAGTGTCTTTAGGATTGCAGCCTAAGTAGACTTCATAGGATCATGCCCATTGAATGCATGTTTTGAATTCAATTCCAGTGTTTTGTCATCATTTTTACATCCAGTTAATATTTTTATATAAATATTTTTGGGGTTGTGGAACCAATCATCTGCGTTTCCATTATTTCCTATGGGAACATCCGCTTCACGTAAAGAAAGTTTCACGTAAAGGAACTGCCTCTGGAATGAATTAATTCTGTTACGTGAGGGACCGCTGTATTCAAAATTAAGCAGTAATTCACAGCGAACAACCTCATGCTGGTTTCATTCACATCACCGGTCGGACCCTTGTGACCCTTGAGTCTAGGACTGTGTGACGTAGCGGCGTAGAATTCGTGCTGATCCCAGAAGAGCGGCTTTCTGCAGTTGGCAGAGTGATATTCTGTCAATGCCAAGAGTTTTCAGGTGCCTGCCCAGGTCTTTGGGCACTGCACCCAGCGTGCCAGTTACCACTGGAACCACCTGCATGGCTTGCACCAGATTCGCTGTAATCCAGTTCTTAGATCTTGGTAGAGGGAGATGGTGATGATTCTCGATCTTTGCTCTGTCAGGTAGAGGCTGACTGGTTTAGCACCTCTTAGGATTTTTTTATACTCTTCTGATCTCATCAGTGTTGTCAGAAGGTTTAAGCTCTTCCCAGTAAAGCTGCTTTTTGTAGTTGGGGGACGGTGATGTCTGGTCCCAAAAGCTGCTCTTGGAGCTGTTTTGGAATAGCACCGAGGGCCCCAGTTGCCAGTGGGATCTCTCTGGTCCTCTTCTGCCTTCCAGTTTCTGTAGGGCGTTATATCTTGTTCTTTTCCACCCTGCTTTCACCTGGGATTGCTGTATTAATTATTTTTCTTTTTTCTTCTCCACTAGTTATTTAACCAGGCAGTTTTTGTGTCCTTCCTCTTCCCTAATTTCATTATTTCTTTGAATGCATTTCCCGTACTGTGTCTGAAGATACATTTCCCGTACAAGGCCACTGTGTCTGAAGATACCTTCCAACCTCTTCTTTGAATCTCCAGTGCTTGGTTTAGTTGGACCACCTCCAAATTACCTTTAGTTTTCTTTCAGTCTAATTGACATGACTTATCCTATTCTTTTGTACCACAAACTGTTACCACAATGGTATTCTTTGGTACCATAAATTTTCCCAGTCTTCCTTTTTAATTTCTTTATTTAAATCCTTTTGCCAAATTTGTTTTGGCTTTGGTGTTGTTCTTTTTCTCTTAAAAACCCATATAATATACTGACCATTCCCTTAAGTACTGATTTTTTAATAATTTTCTCTCTTCCTCAATTGTTTTCAAATTTGGTTTGTTTCTTGTATCCAGTTTTCCAATTGTCCAGTTTTAATAGATGTATCCAAGAAAGCCCCTCTCTCTCCGACCATTTTAGCTTTTCTCATATTCTTTCATTTTCCCTTTAATTTGATGCTTTAACTCATGAACGTTACTTTTCTTTATCTCTTGTAATTCTGTAATGTTTACACCAACAATATAATACCAACAAGATTAGTTGCCCTGAACATAGGGCAGTTATTTTTATGTCTTAAAGTTAAGCACTACGGAAGTTACCAAGATTAGAATTACTCCATCATATATGCATCCTTGCACCTGATTTGCTGTCTTCCTTAAAAGAGTGGGACTGTTTATGGGGTATCAGGATGGCCTTGCAACATTGTAGGCTTCTGGGTGCTTTCTCACACGTTCTTTACACTCTGCAACATTGTGAACTCCTTGGCGCCTTCTGCACATTCTTTCACATTCCCATACGGTCTGTCGGTCTGTCTGTCTGTCTGTCTGTCTAGCAAGGCCATTCTCTCCGGCTGTGGCCATTCTTCTTTCTTGTGCTCCCAAAGAAGTGCTACATGTTTTATCTCTAACGTTCCCAAGGTGGGGGCTAAAGTGTGCTAAGAGGTAACTAGTGCATGGTTCGGAGGCCTGTATTCCGGCAGGCTCAAAGGCTCACACTTTCCCTAATTCTTTCTGTGTTCCACGTTAATAAAGGAAATATAAGAAAAGTATTAGTAATCAATTGGAAACCATCAATTTCTCCACCACAGTAGGAGAAAAGTAGT
Organism: Cryptoblepharus egeriae; assembly: GCA_030015325.1. NCBI lineage: Eukaryota > Metazoa > Chordata > Lepidosauria > Squamata > Scincidae > Cryptoblepharus > Cryptoblepharus egeriae. The sequence goes on from JAREYC010000001.1 coordinate 269,188,745, forward strand.
CATAAACAAGCCATTTTATACATCAAGGTACCGTAGAAGGTCCGTCCAAACCCAAATATATTTCACAGACAAGCAGCGTTTCATCTGATAAGAGATTCAGATCACAGCAAGCATTTCCAAGTTTCCAGAGATTCTAGCCATGCAAAGAGACAGACAGACAGACAGACAGACAGACAGACAGACAGACAGACAGACAGACAGACAGACAGCCGAGGTAGAGAGTCCTGCTGCACTTGCCTTTTCCCCTCCTTTTTAGCCAGTTGCAATACGTCTTCTCAAATACTTGTCCATAAACACACATGGTTACAATGGACCAATCAATAAGAAAATTACATCATCCAATTTCCCCCTACAGGGAATCACAACCGCCTGAGCAATGAGGAGTTCAGCTGTTTTTAATGCTACTTCTATTAACATCTAGATCTGTATATTATTGATGTTATAAAATTCTTGTCATCAGGTTTGAAGTACCTGACAACCCTTCACTTAAAGTGACAGTCTCATCCCAGAACATTAGTTGGTCTTGCAGGACTTTAAAGAGCCCACTTGTGTCCTTTCCTTTTCTGCTGCCTCTTGTTGGCGCCTCTCTTTGTTCTCTTGTGCCCTCCTCAGCTCTTATTGATACTCTTCAAGGTACCTCTTATTTATGGTGGAGTCAAGGCAAGAGTCAGGGCAAAATTGGTAGGTATGTCCTATCTGCCCACATAAATTACAGGTGATCAGTCTACAACAAATCTTCGTTCTATGTGCTCTGGTACCACAATGACTACATAACTCTGACACTCATATGATCAAAACCCCCAAAGCAAGCTGCGGGTTGACCACCGTACCTTGTTATGCCCCAGTGCCGGGGTCTCTCTCTAGTGTAATAACAGCTCAAATTCCCCTTTCCAGTAGCCTTTTGTGTCCTCTGGTGGTTGTGGAACGTGTTGTCCTCTGTCGCTTTGGCTGCTGTTTCCATCTTTGCTCCTGCTCCTTTCTCTTTGATTTATTTGTAGGCACCAAGCCTGGTTCCAAAAAGGTCAGCACCCCCTTCCGGAATGCGGGGTCAGTTGGAAGACTTCCCGGAGGGGGGTCACCATCAGAACACCAGACTGTCCAAGCATTCAGATGCGCTCTCCAGGGGAAGTGAAGCGTAGATCTTTCTCTGTCCACTCAGGCACTGTAGGGGAACTTAAGTAAACTCCACAGTAGATCCAAGTTAAAAACAATCTTGGTAACACAGAAGAAGGAACTCGCAACAGGCAAGAAGGCAATAAATAGAGGAAGAGAGAACGGGACAAGGGCTAATAAAAGTTATGATCTTCATTCTGTCTTCCTTCTCCTGCCTTGTTCTTTTTTCATTTTGCAGCCCACCGGTAGCAAGGGTGGGCTGGACCCCACCGCCAAGAAGGGGGCTTACACAGGTAAGACCAAATCTCCCCATTCTCTGGTGGTAGATCCATGGTGGGGTCAGCCTTGAACTTGGGACATGCCCAAGCAGTGCTAATAGGATGCAAAACCAGGGTATTGCTTCACAATTTGAATAAGTTCTTCTCCAGCAGTTGTTTCTGTCATATATAATGTCAAACTGAGTAGCAACTGGATGTGGAGTTTAAGAACATTCACCCTTAACATGTGTAATTGAGTCTCCAGCACTGAAAACAAAAGAACTACCTCAGGCTACTCCTTGCAGTACCCTGAGCTGAATCCAATTCTGCACTTAAAGAGTCCTTGTAATCTTCCAGGGAAGGTTAAATACCAACTTTCTCCTGGGGCCTTGGCCAAGGATTAAAGTCTTCATATCAAGAGGCTGCTCTCCTCTTTGTGGGCACAGCTTCTTGGAAGCTCTTTACTGATCCCCTTCACACAGATCTCTCCTTCCCAAAGTTGAGCATCCTTTGGGCTTCCTTGCTCTTACTTTTATACCCGCCTGCCTGCCTGCCTCTAACTTCGGCCAGCTTGAAAAGAAGCTTGGATCTCCCTTTCACCAGCTGCAAGAAATCAGTCTTTCCACAGGTGGAGCCACTTGAGCTCTTCCATATGCCAGAAAAACTCTGGGAATTCACAGATAAGATGTTTTCCCTTCTCACTCTCAACTATGATTTTACTGCCCCCCCAATCATAAACCATGGAGGTGCCAGGCTCCTCCCTCCCTTTGAAATTCCTGTTGGCCCTGGGAAACATCTCACCTCCCTTTTCCCAATAGATCAAACCTCCGTCAGTCTTGGAAGACTATGGTATCGTGCTTGGCGCTGCATACGCTGCATGCGAAGCACAAAAGCCTGGGTTGGATTGTTATGGAGGAGAGGCTGTTACCCAAGCAGCAAACCCCCCCTCTCCACGCCACTGAATGAGTCCAATGGAAAGGCAGAGCCCATACAATTGGATCCAGCTGCATCGCAGAGCTGGGCTAAGGACAGGAGCTCACCCTGTCCTGTGGGGCTGACCCGGGAATCGAACCCTGGCCTGCTTGTTAACAGGCACAGTGTCTTAGCCACTTGCGCCACCCACAGCCCTAATAGATCAAAAGGGTAAAATGTGGCTTCTCCCTGGTACGCCACATCTGAACATTAATTCTCGATAAGCAGATTTGATATTCCAATTACCAATTGTGTCACCTACTTTGAATGGTGGCTGTACTTAGATTTGAAAGGGGCATTCATGGCTTCTACTGGCTTTTCCAGTAAAGGCCCACTCTAGGCTGTTTTGTGGTGACATTAGTTGTCCTGTCAGTTGCCTTGCTTGTGCCGTGGCTGGTTTTGTCCTTGTGAGCTGCTGGCTTGTATCATGTCCTCCTTGTGTGATCTGTTATTGGGATCTCTGTTTGGGGCCCCTGTTCTGTCTGGGGGTCTGTTTGGCACTTCATAGTGTAGAAAGGGTGTTTGTTTATGAATAACATTTATTTTCTAAGAAGGAAGAAGAACCAGAGTGCAACCATCTTGCCCCTTTTATTGACCTGTAATAGGGGAAAAATGTTTGGTGGGAAAGTAAAGGGAGTAAAGTTGTAGCTGTGAGAAGGAAAGTAGTTTCTTTCCTTATCTCCAAGTGGTGGGGAGTTGGAGCCTTCCAAGGTCCTCTTTGATGGATGCCACCTGTGAAACGGAAAATGTATGGACAGCTGTATATCATTGGGGCAGTTTAGGATCTGGTGTCTTAATCACGTGCTTTGGAATGTCTGGGGTATAAAGGATGGGCTGATGCCAGGGGGAGCAAGTTGCTGCAGAGAAATCACAGGATGCTGAACTGGAGTATCATTGCAGCTGTCAGAGGAGACCTGCAGCTAAATTGGAAATCATCTGGGCAAAGCCCAGAGAAAGGATGCTGCAATCTTCATTCAAATGTAAATTCAAATGTCCATTCAAATGTCACTGTTGGGAGTTGCTCTCCTGCTATCATCCACTTGGAGAGGATTAAGTTCCTAGACTGGCAAAGATCATCTGTTTTGGCTTTGTTTTCATGGGGAGACTCAACCCCAACTTCACTAGGCCGTATGTGTTTTTCTTAAGGAATTTTAAGTATCTTTTAATCTGTAACTTTGAACCTGTTGCAGAGAGCCTCATTGGAAGGAGGGGAGGGTTTTAGGCAGCCTTGCTGTTCAAGGTTGTGCCTTGGGAGGTGGGGTTTCTAAGGTGCAGAGAACCAAGGCAGAAGGCTCTTGCGCTAGAGAAAGCCTGAAAAGTTCCTCTTAGACTAATTCATAGGATGTGTGCTTTTTCTTTTATGTTCTTCCCTTTGGCTTGTGTCTGTTTTTGGTTTTCTCTGGTTACTCGCAGTTGCTCTGTTTGGGTCGGATTCTCTTTGTTTTGGCCTTGCCCCTCCAGTATGTAGGTTTGGTCTTGAGTTTGCTGCTGTGGATTACTGGAGGTCTGCATTGGGCTTATTGGTGCTCCAGGGCTTAGAGGACTCGTGGTGCTTATGTTCAGTCATTCATCCAGTGTCTGCAGCATTTGGGTGGACATGTCCAGCTGTGTCCATAGAGGCTGGTCTGTCTCCATTTGAGTCTGTGTTTGCTGATGCTGCCAGTGGTTCTTGATGTTAACTGTGGCTGTGATTGTCCGCTCCCCCTGTAACTTTATCAGTTCTTATTCTCTGTCGATACTTCTATCCTCTACCCAGCCACGATTATTAAAATACCCAACCACGATTATCGCCAGCTATCACTGCTGATCTGTTTGTGTCAAGTAGTAAAATCTATTACTCCAGCCCTTAGAATCCTCCTTGAGCCTCTATTTCTACAAAAACCGAGTGCTGTCGTTCTGAATTCCTCACATCCTTTGGATTCTGAAATTGGGGGCCCTGTTCCCCCACCTTCCTTGCCTTGTTATGAGAAATCCACAATGATTACATGTCCTGGTGTCACTACTACCCAATGTTGTATTTTTAGTTTGTTTCGCCACTTTACCTACCTACTCCTCCATGTCCATCAGGGCTATAACTCCAAAGAGGTGGTCCCCATGTAATAGGAATGAAGTAGGTACCAGCAGGAAAAACCCAGGAGATGATGATGCAAGCAAGAGATTTCTTTATTCAGAGCTCTGGACTTCAGTCAGACAGTTTCTGTCTCACAAAAAGACTGAGTCCCTTGTACAACTTGAACACACTTTTTTATACCCTTGCTTTCACATAGGTTCACATAAGAGAATTCATACAGATTAAAAGATTCCATCTTTAAAGCTTCATGAGCTGAGATGGGAACAGGATGTGGCAGGACATGACATGACACACCAGTACAATGAAGAACACTTGTGGCAATCAAGCACCTGTATTCTGACATTGGTTGATCCATCTGAGTTTCCCACAGGAAGAAGAATTAAAATTTTATTTTAATTTTATAATCTTTGGGCTTCAAATAAGTTCTTCTGATTTGCCTGACAATTTAACATTGCTTTACTTTCCGTCCAGGCTGCAGGGTTAGGCAAGACAAAGGAAAGGAAATTTCTTTCAGTTTCTGCTGAGATAAGCATATCTTTACAAGTCTTAAGTGGGCCATTTACTGTAGACAATAACAGTGCTTGAGAACTTGGGACAATTCATTGTGATGTTCTCATCTCCTCTCCGGGGAGCCTGTGAGTGTTGATTGGAAGCTTCTGTCTGGGAATGTGTGTCTGTAAGGTGCTTGGCTGCGTGTCCTTTACTATAGGCAGCCCACAGAATGATTTCAAAGGTATCAAATAATTTCAATAATTCTCATAATAATTCTAATAAATTCTGACAGCTGGTTTTTGTCTACCATACCCACATCCACTCTCTTTGCACTGCCGCCCTATCTCTTTCATCATGCATGTTAGTTTCCTGGTTTATCACCACATCACAGGCTAGCCATCCCAGAGACAGAAAAATGCTCTTTTCTCTTTCAGACTTCCTCAGATCGCTAACCTTACGGCCACGGGTGGGACTTGTGGAGTCAGATGTTGGCTTCCTTTCCATAATTATAAATGTGATGTTAAAAAGCTACACACCATATTGAGGCTGTAACGGAAAAAAATGCTTTTATTAAATGATACCTGGGTTTCTTCCACATTAGCCAAGCCTTGCCTCACCAGCTCTGCATTGCTGAACTCCTTGTGCCCAGATCCAGGTAAATGAGCAATCTGCTCTTTGCAAAGTACTTTACGGCTTTTAATGGGGCCTGTTAAATGGAACTGCAGTTTGCCTGATGGTCCCAAACAACAGAAACAGAAAAGATTATTATTATTATTATTTTCCTAATTTCTTCCCCGCCTTTCCTCCCCTACAAGAGGGAGACCAAGGCGGCTAACATAAGAGAAGAATAAAACACCATTAAAATCGCTAATAAATACAGGTTAAATCATAATTAAAATACAATTAGAATACAATTACAACCTCTGCCCCATTTACAACACTTTTTTAAAATAAAAGGTTTTAAGGCTTTGCCTGAAGCTCTGTATTGAGGGAGCTTTCCACAGTTCTATGGGGAGGGAGTTCCACAGCTGGGGTGCCGCCACCGAGAAGGCCCTATCTCTGGCCACCACACCTCTCATGTCTCTTAGTGGCGGCACAGTCAGTGACCTCAGGTGACCTTAGGTGACGGGTCGGATTGTACAGAAGAAGGGGGTCCCTCAGGTACCCTGGACCCAAGCCGTTTAGGGCTTTAAAGGTCAGGACCAGCACTTTGAATTCAGCCCGGAAACGAATGGGCAGCCAGAGTAGTCACTGAAGCAGTGGCCCCACAGAGTCGAACCGTCCAGCCCCAGCAACCACACTGGCCGCCGCATTCTGGACTAGTTGAAGCTTCCGGACCATCTTCAGAGGCAGCCCCATGTAGAGCGCGTTACAATAGTCCAGTCTCGATGTCACTAGCGCAGGGGTCACCGTGGCCAGATCTAAACAACTCAGGTATGGTTGCAGCTGCGGATCAGCCGAAGCTGTGCAAAGGCTCCCCTGGCCACAGCCGCCACCTGGGACTCCAGGGGCAGCTGCAAATCCAGGAGAACCCCCAAGCTGTGAACCTGCTCCTTCAGAGGGAGTGCAACCCCATCCAGAACAGGATGATATTCCAATACCCAAGTCGAGGACTTCCGGACCAGGAGAACCTCTGTCTTAATCAGGATTTAAACTCAGCTTGTTCACCCTCATCCAGTCCCCCACTGCCTCCAGACAACCATTCAGGACTTCAACTGCCTCCTTGGACTCAGGAGGAAAGGAGAGGTAGAGCTGGGTGTCATCGGCGTACTGATGACACCTCACTCCATACCTCTGGATGTTGAAAAGCATGGGGGATAGAATGGAACCTTGTGGCACCCCACACCGAAGAGGCCAGGGTGCCGAGCAAGCATCCCCCAGCACCACCTTCTGGGACCGGTCAGCCAGGAAGGAGCGGAACCACTGCAAAACAGTGCCTCCAATCCCCAACCCGGCCAGTCGACCCAGAAGGACACCATGGTCGATGGTGTCGAAGGCCGCCGAGAGGTCCAGCAGGACCAACAGGGACGCACTCCCCATCCATTCCCCAGCGTAGGTCATCCACCAAGGCGACCGAGGCAGTCTCCGTCCCAAACCCCGGCCTGAAACCAGATTGGAAGGGATCCAGATAATCAGCTTCATCCAGGACCCTCTGAAGCTGGGACGCCACCACCTGCCCGACCACCTTGCCCAGAAATGGGATAATTGAGACTGGACGATAGTTGTTTAGGTTTTTAGGGTCCAGGGAGGGTTTCTTCAGGAGGGGGCGAACCACTGCCTGCTTTAATGCAGGCGGCAACACTGCCTCCCTCAGAGAGGCGTTCACCACCCTCCCTGTCCATTTGGCCAGCCCATCCCGGGCCAGTCTGATTAGCCAGGCTGGGCAAGGGTCCAGCGGGCAAGCAGATGGTGTCACACTACAGAGAATCCTGTCCACATCCTCAGGTTCTACAAGCTGAAAAGAATCCCAAAAGATGGACAAGACAGGTGCCCCGGGGACATTGTTGGATGTTGTTAAAGTGGCGTCCAAGTCATGCCGGATATGATCAACCTTGTCCGCAAAGTGTTCGGTGAACTCGCCATAGCGAGCCTCCGTGTGCTCTACCACATCAACGCGGGGGGCCAGATGGAGTAGGCCCCAGACCACACGGAAGAGCTCTGCTGGACAGTTCTCTGTGGATGCAATGGTGGTAGCGAAGTATAGCTGTTTAGCCGCCACCACCGCCGCAGAGTAGGAGCGCCATTGAGCCCTGGCCTCTGCCCGATCAGAAACGACACGAGTTTTTTGCCACCATCGCTCTAAACGTCGACCTTGCTGTTTCAAAGCCCGCAGCTCCCCAGTAAACCAAGGAGCTGCGTTTGATCTACGGCAGGGCCGAGGTCGCTCAGGAGCGATCTCATCCAGGGCCCTGGTCATGTCTGTGTTCCAGAGTCTGACCAAGGAACCGGGTGAGTTGCCAGCTCTGGCAGCAGGAAATTCCCCCAGAGCCCTCAGGAAACCATCAGGATCCATCAGTCTCCGGGGGTGGACCATGGAGTGCGGTCCCCCGCTTGTGCAGAGGCTACCGGATGCGATAAGCCTAAATCCCACCAGGTAGTGATCTGTCCATGGCAATGGGGTGATGAAGATGTCCTTCACATCCAGATCACCATCAACCTGCCCAGCAGTGAACACAAGGTCCAGCGTGTGTCTTGCATCATGAGTAGGGGCAGCTATTCTTTGAGACAGACCCATGGAGGCCATGAAATCCTGAGCTGCAGATGTTTGGGGTGCCTCGGCATGGACATTGAAGTCCCCCAGCACTAGGAGGCGAGGGCACTCCAATGCCACGCTTGAGATCACCCTGGTCAGCTCAGGCAGGGAGACTGTTGGCAGCACAGTGGGTGGTACACCAACAGAATCCCTATTCTGCCTTGCCCCTCCGGCACAACACGGAGGCACTCAAACCCTGTGAACCGCTGGACAGGGGACCTGGGGAGAGGGATAGAATCACAATAGACTGTCACAACCCCACCTCCCCGCCCCTGAAGTCTTGGCTGCTACAGCACCCGGAAACCTGGTGGACAGATCTGGGAGAGGCCCACACCTCCGGCCTCATCCAGCCAGGCCTCCTTAATGCAGGCCAAGTCAGCTTTCTGGTCCAGGATCAAATCCTGGACCCGGTAGGTCCTATTGTTTACTGACCTGGCTTTGAGAAAGATGGTAGAAGTACCTTCAAAGCACTTTGACAGAGCCCAGCTGAGCCAGAAAGTAAAGGCTACAGGAATGTAGTATCCAAGTGGGAACCACTGCTTTAAAAAACCCAGCAGAAATTCTTAACTCATTACTCCAATCTAAACTAGCATAAAAAGCCATTATATTAAAGTACTGGCTTTATGTATGAGAAATGCCAGTAGATATAATTCTGTTTTGCTAGAAAAGTTCTAGTAAGTGGGGTGCATATTCTTCTAACAGCCTCAACCAGCTGCAACAACTGTTGATTTATAGGTGGATAAGTCCCTGGAAGGCATTTTCTGTGGATAAACACTACAGAGCAGAAAGAGGTAGTCCTGGAGCATCAGGAAAGGAGAATATTATCAGAATAATTCCTTCCAGCCTTTTCCAGTTTTATGGGAAAGAATCTTTCAAAGGAAAGCTCATCACTTAAAGCGTACTGAGCTGGCTCTAAGGCTTTAAAATGCTCAGATACAATAACGTCCAGGCCTGTATGGACAGTTGATAACCAAAAAGAAACTTAAAATATTTTCATTCGCTGCAGCAAAAGTTTGTCAACATATCCCAGATGAAGTGTTTCAAGTAGTGAACATCCTGATTCTGTTCTGTTTAATGCAGCAAATACACCATCTTTGGTTAAGGAAGGCCGAACTCTTACTTCGTGCAACCTGCAAAAGGAAAAAATGGCACGAGATGCTTATTTCTTAAAATAAAATGCTTACGTTTTTATACTATCAAATATAAAATTTGTTACATCTCTAGTACTTAAAAAAGCAATAAGCTTAGGCTACGCAGAAATCTAGTAGGAGTGCAACCTCCTCTCAGGAGAATACTTCTGCAGTTTCGTAATGTGGCAAATTGTGTCACCACAATTCTTTCTTTTGGTAACCCACTTGCGTATTTGTTATACAGATGAAAAGTGTGATATAACATGCAAAATTAATAACACAGAGGAAAAGAGATTAATGTCAACACTTGGATGGCAACACCTTCATTCGATCGGTAAGTCGCCTCATTAGATCTTTCTCCTGGTAGGGAGACTCCTGCAGGTTTTCTGTCACTTCTCTCCATTCTCCCTTAAGTTTAGCCTCATTTTCTCACCTTGGAACTACTGTTTTGAGTTGCTTTCAAAGGTTCAGATTTTTACCTTTTCCAGCCAGCATCTGCCAGGATTACAGAATAAGCTGTGAAATGTACATCAGATCTAAGGGTTTCCCCACAAATGCTGTTGCACTTGTGCACTTGCCCTCTAAAAACTTCAAGAAATCCTGGAGTGCGAATCCCTTGCAAAGAATTCCAAGGTCCGCTTCACCTTGTGAGGTTAGGCTTAAAGGTTAGCAACTGTGTCTTGACTGACCTCCAGCCTCTGGCTGAGCTGCTCCTTCCCTTTCAGTTGTTGTTCCACCTCAGCCAGGCGATGAGTTTTCTGCTCCACTTTGAGATCCAACTCAGACAAACGCCTGTTCGCCTCTTCTTGCTTTTGCTCTGACAGCTTCTCCTGCAGCTTCACATTCTCCTGAGCAATAGAAAGTGAAGGATCAGTAGGATAGGTTACAATACGTGTGACTGATGCTACTACTGGGCAGGGTCTGGGCAGCCCAATCACAGCCCTTTACCTGGCTGTGTTCACAGTTGACACGTTTCATGGACTATTTCTTCAGATCCAACAGTTGGCCTGACACGCTTCAGCTCTCATCTCAAGTGCCTGTTTTCTACAAGGAAGAGGTCCTGCTGCTTCTCTAGGTGTTCACCACCCTGAGGAGGGCACAGGAGGTAGAGTTCTTAGGGGAACATACACACCATGGACAATTGTACGCTTCCCCCAGATAGCCTGGGTTCCCCCAGAACCTCCAGATCCCAAGGAAAAAACAACAAAGAGTCTGTCAAAGGAATGTCACACCCAAAGCTGGCCACATTCAGGAGAACCTAGTGGGGGGTCTTTTCCCACCTCAGGGTACACCCATCTCCAATGTGGATTTCTGAAATCAGCTCTCCCTTTCAGCTCTCTGAAAGGGAGAGCTCTGATTTGGAACCCTGTTTCTGGAGTGACTTACTTTGCACACTCCCTACCTGTCCTTACACAGACAGGAGACAAGTGTGACTTCCTCTTCCAGAAATCCCCCTTGAAAGAATACATAATTGGAAGCTAATCTTTCTCCCCCTCCTGCTTTGATATTTGGAGATAGAGTAGCATAAGCATCCTCAAGAATCACCACGTTAAAACAGGAAAGTCAAATTTATTAAGAATCTTTAGCATTCACGTGTGTTAACTTTCCAAATACTCAGCAAAGTAAAAAATCTGGCTGGTCTGATCTATCACTTTTGCCCTAAGCAGACAGCAGATGAACATCTGGCTGGCAGTGCAGCCTTCCGTGGCTCTTTAAAGAATTCTTGCAGAAACGCATCTTCCTCCCAGTACTGCAGCTCTGCTCTGTGCCTGTTGATGGACAGACGCACTCCCTCCCCTCCACCTCCCCTCCACCCACCACCCTTGGCCTGCTCTGATCGCTTGGGCATAAGAAAACCCCAGTTTTTTCCTGTTCTTGTCTGTCAGTCTCCTCCTTCCACTCCCGCAGTAGTGGTTCTTTCCCCAGTTTCCACCCTGGAGTGTACTGTTTGTGTACTTTCATCCACTTCCTCTCCGCCCTTACTTTCTTGTCCTATCAAAGGTTGGTTCTGTCTATCTGCATTAGTTCTGTTTGGTTTTTGTCTGGGTCCCTCTCTAACAGGTTCCTGCTCTCCCGTCATTGGCATGCCTTTGATCCCTCTTTCCCTTTTGACCTTTCGTCCATCTGTTCTTCCCTTCGTGGTTTTCCTCCCCTTGAAATTTTGATGCAGTTTTTCCCATTCCCAACCATTTCCCTGATGCAGTTCCTTCCTGGTTCCCTCTCTTCTCCTCCTCCTCCTCTCGTTTCATCCTTAGTCCTTGCGTCCTTTTTCCTTTTAAAATTTTACCTTTCTCCCCAGAGGACGTCGTGATGTTTCACTGTCAATGAATTGTCCTCTGGGCCATTGGGTTCCTCCCCATCATTGTCCTCGGTTGTTTCTTCTGTTCCTTGGCCTCTCCTGTCCTTCCCCATCATTGTCTCAGGAACCAGTGTACTCTCCGTATCCTCCTTCTCTGCTTGGTGTGACTGTTGCTCTGCTCTTGTTTGTACACTCCCGATCAAAGAATCCATAAGGTCCGTCCCCCATATGCTTGTTATAAATCTGAACACTGCAGGGTTGAGGGATGTCAAGATAAGTTTGAATTGCATGGCTGAACATGGTGACAGGTTTCATGCCTGCATAAGCGGAGACAGCATTCACAGTGGAGTTATCCATACATCGAGTGGCTGTTAGGCCATCTGAGCTTCTGGCTACAGAAATTGCCCTCTCCAAGCTTTTTCAATTCCTTTCCATTTCTCAGATGCTTCTCTGCACCCATTAATCCTTATTGTGCCCAGCTAATAAATTCCATCCTCCTTTAGTTTTTGGACTAGTGGGATACTAGGAAAGAAATTGTCCACATACACTTTAAAGTCTTTGCCAGCCAGATCGTGGCAAAGTCTGACATTCTCAATGGAACTGAAGGAGTTTCTAGCAGACTCTGTTCCTTGATAAATGTCAAAGCACAGTACACATACCCTGAAATCCCACACCTCACCACACCTTGAATCCCCATTTCTTGGGGTTTTGGGGCACATACTGCTTGATCTGGCTACAACCTTTGAAGTGAATCGTCTCATCGATGCTGACATTCTTCAAAGGCTCATTTCCACTAAGTGGATTGTCTGTTTCTGAAAACCGCACTCGTTGGACGTTGCCGTTTCTCTGTTGCCATTGCAGGGAGGTGGTGGACTCTCCCTCACAGGGGATCTTCAAGCAGAGGCTCCACCAGCACCTGTCAAGGATGCTCTCGGACAGTGGTTCTCAATCTTCCTAAGGCCATGACCCCTTTCTAAGTTCCTCATGTTGTGGGGACCCTAAGCATAAAATTATTTCCATCGCTGCTTTATAACTGTAATTTTGCTACTGTTATGAATCGTAATGTAAATATCTGATATACAGGATGCATTTTCATTGTTACAAATGAAATGTGTGTTCTATGCACACACTGAACACAATGGGATTTATTTCAGAGTAGACATGCATAGGATTGGGCCCAGCGGCGTCAATCCTATCCACATTTACATGGGAGTAAAGGCCTCTCTGACTATAATGGGATTTATTTCAGAGTAGGTATGCATAGGATTGGGCCCTGAGGCTGTCAGTCAGCCGCAGTGTGCACGCTGCTACAGCCGGAGGTCTGGCAAGCCTGACCTAGCCCCTTGCACCAGGGATCTTTAGGCAACCCCCAGGAAACCTCTAGGCAACCCCCAAAGGGGTCCCGACCCCCACTTTGAGAAACGCTGCTCTAGGAGGATTTCCTGCTGCAGGCAGGGGGTTGACCTAGTGGGTCCCTTCCAACTCTATGATTTATGTGGGACGTCAGCTGGCTGTTCATCACCCTCATCTTCATAGTCAGTGTCAGTAACATTTGGTAACTGGAATGGTGGGTCATCACTGACATTATCATTGTCAGATTCATATACCAAATCCAGAATCTGATCCACAGTCAGCTTCCTTCTGTGGGTGAAAGAGGATCGTAGGACTCACTGGATGATGGGCCTGCAGAATCTTGCTCTATTTTTAAAAAAATGAACCTGTCGTTGTCTCAGCTGGAGTTTGAGATGAGGAAGCAGCCAGTGCAGTTCTGGAAAATGAGAAAGAAAACAAGTCCTTTGGTGAAGCAGCCACATCTCATCTGTTCCAGAGTGAATAACCATTCCAGAACATGCATAACCCATGACACAAACATACTGAACTGCAATCCAGAAAAAAGTGGCTCCAAGGTTTGCCCCCCTCCAGCTATGCCACTGTGGGACACACACACACACAAACCACAAGCAACACACTCACCTTTGCACAGAGCCAAAAAAACTGCAGCTGGAGTCTGTGTTGAGAGTACTCATCTTTCTGCCCTGCGATTGGATTGCAGTCACACACAGATGTTCCTATTACGTCAACACATACATTCTACCCAGGTGTGTTGCTTTTGCTTTGCTCACGTGCCTTGTATCACCTTACATCTCCTAATTGAAAATATCCAGGCTAAAAGCCCATCAAGTTTACCCAGGCCAAATTGGCCCCATCTTGCCCCAAAGACTGACCAAGAAGACTGTCCTATCATCTAAGTGCTCAGTGTTTGTCTCTGCTTGCACAGTTTGTTTACCCACAGTGTGCCACCATACACCAACATTTGCTGCAATGTATTTTGACATACACCACCTTGGCAGGGCTCCAAGACTTAACCCTCCCTCTGTCACATCTCTATAAATTAAGCACCACAAATGATGAGGGAGTAGCAGGACATTCTAAGCACAAGAGAAACACAAAACTGCTTCTATATATATATTTTACAGATCACAGCATATATTCTATACACTTACGTGCAAGGATGTAAGAATAAAAACAGTATAAAGATGAACATAAACATATAACAGTTTATAATAGTCCAAAATAAAAATCAAAACCTTTCTTGGTTTGTTCAAAGTTCCTTCCACTTGGTTGTTGCTGAGAGAAGTTTCTTTTCAGAGATGTTTCAAGGTTAGCAAGACAGGTAGTCCCGGGGAATATTATATAATATTATAATATTATATTATAATATAATTATATTATACATAATAAACATATCCATTGCACATTGAATAATATAACCACATCCTTATAAAATTATCTCACCCCTGAATGAGTAAAGATTTTGTATGGAAGGAAATTGTCTCTCATGGAGGGATAAACCTCTCCTTTGTGGAGAGTCACCTTCTTAGTCAGGTGTGTGTAATGCCTCATTGACTATCTGCCTCAGATCTCAGGATTAGAGACATATCAAGCTTATATAAGACTGGAGAAATCCATGTCTACATTTAGGCCATGGGGAAAGTATGTTTTTAATCTAACAATCCAAAAGATCTTTCTCTGTGACAGAGTCCTGGATCTATCAAATCTATCATGTAGGTGAGATCTAATGGTTTCCAAAATCAGGACACAAAAGTCAGAGCAATCATGATGTTCCTCTAGAAAATGTGGCACCAGGGGGCAACTATAGTTCCATTTCTTTTCCTGGATCTGTGTTCTCCTATATGTATTTTTATGGCTATCTAGTACGACCCACGTATTGAAATCCACAAGGGCATTCAAGGAGATATACAGCCCATTTGATAGAACAGTTTGTAAAATTGTTAAGCATTTTAAAGACTTTCTTATCTAAAACCTGAGTTTGCCATACCGGAGGGCAAGAGGCACACCTGATACAAGGATAGTGTCCTGTAGGTTTATAATCTGTTGTTATTTTATAAGTTAAATAAGCCCCTACTAGCATGTTTTTTATATTTTTTTGTTCCATGCTTGGCTTCCTGGTGTAGGATATTTGTATATAAAGCAGTGATTTCTGCCATTACTAATATGGTATCTTCAGTAACAGAGTTACAAAAATGATGGATTCCTTACCGTGAATCCCAAGTTCCAGGAGAAGGAGTTATGTCATTCGAGTAGTGGGTGACGTCCCCTCTCGGCCAGTCAGGACTGATCAGGCGTTGACTCCTCCTTCCGGGGGCGTCTCCAAGATCCCAGAACTGTAGCTGAGCCGGAAACGCCAGTGTTCTCCAGAAATCCGATGGACAAGAAGACCTCTAGACCTGGAGACTAGAACTACGCTGCTTCTGCAGCTGGGGCCAATCAACCTAACCTGGGAATGATCGTAGGGTTAGGGATGCCAAATTATTGGAGGGCTATAGTTGGAACCCACTCGGGCCTGTCCTAACAGTGGTGGGCTGAATGACATCACTCCTTCTCCTGGAACTTGGGATTCACGGTAAGGAATCCATCATTTCCCAGGAGAGGAGTTCGTGATGTCATTCAAGTAGTGGGATCTACCAGAGCCATAAAGAAGGAAGAAAGGGCGGGATAGACAGGCAATGGGTTTCTAACTACCCCACTACCTGTTGAAGAACCCTTCTGCCCATGGCTGCTTCGGCTGAGGCCCAGGTGTCCACCTTGTAGTGTTTAACGCATGTGTGGACAGAGGACCATGTAGCGGCTCTGCAGATCTCTTGAAGAGATGCGTAGCCGTCGAAGGCGGCTGATGTAGCCGCGCCTCTGATAGAGTGGGCCGTGATTCCCTCAGGGGGAGTTTTGCCTTCCGCCTGGTAGGCCAGTGTAATGGTTGTCCTAAGCCATCTGGCTAGGGATGAAGAAGAGGCCTTTTTTCCGGTATTAGTACCGCCGAAGGTAATGAACAGGGCCTCAGTACGTCTTAGCTCCTTGGTTCTTTTACGATAGAGCCAGATGGCCCTTCGGACGTCCAGTTTGTGGAGGAGCTTTTCCGTAGGGTGGGTAGGGTTGGGGCAGAAATTGGGGAGAATTAACTCCTGGGCCCTATGAAAAGGTGTTGAACTTGGGGATGAAGGAAGGGTAGAGTCGGAGCACCACTCGGTCCTTTTGGACGATGCAAAGGCGTGGGTGGGTAGAGAGTGCCCCCAGCTCAGAGACCCTCCTGGCGGATGTGATAGCTACGAGGAACAGGACCTTGAAGGAAAGTATCCTAATAGGGACGGACTTTAATGGCTCGAAGGGAGGATGCATGAGGGCATTGAGGACCAGGTTAAGGTCCAAGATTGGGAATCTATGCACAGGAGGGGGGTTCAGCAAGGATACCCCTCTGAGGAAACGTTTGACGTGGGGATGGGTGGCGAGGCTGACCCCGGAGCCCGCCCCTAGAATACTGCTTAAGGCTGCTACCTGACGTCTTAGGGTGTTGGTAGACAGGCCCTTTGCTAGGCCATCCTGCAGGAAGGAAAGTATGGTGGGGAGTTTTGCCCTGGTAGGTGTAACCCCTTTGCTAAGGGCCCACGAGGAGAAACGTCTCCAAGTGGTGCTGTAAACCCCTTTGGTGGATTCCCAGCGGGAAGCTAGGAAGGTGTTAGTTACCTGACCGGAGTAGCCCCGGGCTATTAATAGTTGCCTTTCAATCTCCATGCAGTTAGATGGAACAGGTCGGGGTTCGGGTGAAGGGTGGGATCTTGGACCAGGAGATCTGGCCTGAGTGGGAGAGTCCAGTGGGGTTGGACTGACAACTGCAGCAGTTCCGGAAACCGGTGTCGTCTGGGCCATTTGGGGGTGATCAGAATTATATCTGCCTTGAGTGCTCGTATCCTTCTGAGAACACGGGGAATCAAGGGGATTGGCAGGAAGGCATACAGGAGGCCTGGAGGCCAGGGTGCCGTGAGAGCGTCTATTGCCTCTGCTCCGTGAGCTTTGCTTTGAGCGAAGAATCTTGGGAGTTGGGTGTTGTCTGGGGATGCAAAGAGGTCCAGTACTGGAAGGCCGAATCTGAACGATCTGCTGGAACACAAGTGGTTGAAGTTGCCACTCTGACTCATGAAGCCTCCTGCTGAGCCAATCCACTGTGGTGTTGTCCACCCCGGCTAGGTGGGACGCTCGGATGCTTAGGAGGTGTGACTCCGTCCACTCGAATAATTCAGCCGCTTCCCTGTGAAAGGATCTCGATTTGGTGCCCCCTTGGTGATTGATGTACACCGTGGCGACTGTGTTGTCTATCCGGACCAGGATGTGCTTCCCTTCCACCTCGTGCTGGAACTGTTGCAGAGCAAGTCTGATGGCTCTCAGCTCGAGTACGTTGATATGGAGTGTGCTTTCCTTGGGAGACCACTTCCCTTGTGCCAGGCCTCTTTCGGTGAGGGCCCCCCACCCGAGGAGACTTGCGTCTGTGGTCAGAATCATTCTGACTGGCTCTCCGAACACTGTGCCTGAGGCTAGGCGGACTGGGCATTGCCACCAGAGAAGTTCCTCCCGAACTTTGTGGGGAAGCCTCACCGTCTTGTGAATATGATGTTCGATCTCAAATCTGAAGGGAAGCAGTAGTCTTTGGAGGCGTCTGGAGTGGAACCTTGCCCAAGGGGTGACATCCTGACACGATACCAGAAGGCCCAGGAGTTTGGCCAGGAGATGGACGTCCTGGGCTTCTGCCTGTAGGACTAATGTCAGAGTTGAGAGCAGTTTCTGTTGTTCCGGTGACAGTGAGTAGGTTACTGACCGCATGTCGATCAGGAGTCCCAGGTGCTCGATCGTTTGTGAGGGGACTAGGGTGCTCTTGTCGAAGTTGACTATGAAGCCATGTGATTGAAGGCAGTGTGATTGAAGGCAGTGTGATTGAAGCCATGTGATTGAAGCCATGTGATTGAAGGCAGTCCAACATCATCGCCACGTCCTGATCTGCACGTGTCCGGGACGGAGACTAACAGTAGGTCGTCCAGGTAGGGGTAGATGAAGTTCCCCTGCAGCCTGAGAGGGGCCACAAGGGCCACTAAGACCATGGGAAAAACTCGTGGCGCACTTTGTAACCCAAAAGGCAGGGCCTGGTACTGCATGTGTTGGTTGCCATAGCAGAAGCGCAGGAAACTGCAGTGGGCTGGGTGGATCATTATGTTAAGGTAGGCCTCTGAGAGGTCTGCCGAGGATAGCATGTCCCCCTTGTCCAGTGAGGCCACGATGGAGTGCCACGTTTCCATCTTGAACTTCCGCGGGAGGATGAATTGGTTCAGCCACTTGAGGTCCAGGATTGCTCTGAGTTTGCTGTTCTTCTTGGGGACCAGGAAGAATATGGAGTAAATGCCCTGGCCCCTCTGTGAGGGGGGCACGGGCTCTATTACCTGTATGTCCAGCAGGTGTTGAATCGCTTGTTTCATGTTGTGATGCTTTGAAGGATCTCTGGATTTGGGGACTTGTATGAAGCGGTCTTTGGGGGTCTGCTGCAGCTCCAGGGAGTATCCCTTGGAGACAGTCTCCAGGACCCATTGATCTGTGGTTGACTGGCTCCATAGATCTGCGAAGACCTACAGACGACCCCCGATGGGTGCTGATTCGGGGGTCGTCTCGGCGTCACAAAGGCTTGGGCCCCTTGGGCTTGTGGCCTGCGGAGGAGGAGGACTGGGGATTACGCCCTTGGTAGCTGTTGTTGTTGTAGGGGCGGTTCTTGGAGTGGTATCGAGACTTTTTCTTGTATTGTTGTTTTTGAGAGGAATTGGACCTTTGGCTGTAGCCGCTTCTGTTAGGACGAAAGGAATTGTTCCTGCTGTTTCTACACTGGTCCCCCTTTGAGGTAGGCAGCTGCTTGCACTTGTCCTTATTTTCAACCAGTAGGGGGTCCAAAGCTTGTCCGAAGAGGTTGGCTCCCTTGAAGGGAACAGCGACCAGCTTGGCCTGGGATGCCTGGTCTACCTCCCAGTTGCGCAGCCATAAGTTGCGCCTGGCGATCACGTTGGTGGCTGAGGATTGGGCAGAGAAGTGCAGCGTGTCCAGGGCCATGTCTGCAGTGAGGGAGGCTGCGATGGAAATCTTCTTAAGTAGGATCTTGGCTGACCTGGGAAGATGCAGCTTGGATTGCTTGTGTTCATCCGCCCACGATCGTGTAGCTCTAGCCACGATGGACATGAGAGAAGAGGACCTAATGGATGAAGAGCTTGCCTCAAATACTTTTTTAAGGGTGGAGTCGATCCTGAGATCGCATGGGACTTTTGGTCCTCCTTCACCCTGAGAAAAGTAGACACCTGAAGTGGATAGGGCGGCCACGGGCTGGTCCACAATGGGGACCTGACAGGATTCCTCATCTCGTTTAGCGGGGGTGGACAGCCTGGTTACTCCCCTGGGCAGGCGTCTGATTCTGGAGGGATTTTCCCAAACCCTGTCCCTGATCTTGAGGAATGCGTTTGGGATATGTGGCTTAAACTTTTTTGAAGGCCCCTCTGCAGGCATAAGCTGGTGCTTGGAAGTGCCTGGTTGGTTCTCTGCGGTGACTTCAACCGGGGTTGTGTTAATCTGGAGCTGCTTGTAGGCCTTGGCGATCATCTTAGGGGCCATATCCAGTGGATAGAGCCTGGTATGTGTGCCCTCTTGGGAGTCGCTGTCGCCCTCCTCCCGATAGTTCCCCCTCCTCTCTAGAGTCCTCTCTGGGGCTGGTGGTATCTGGCAGCCAGGATTCCTGAGAGCTACCCCTACATGATCGTTCCTTTTTGTGGTAGGGCTTACGGCAAGGGGGCTTGTCAGTGTGAGATGATTTCCGTTTCCTTTTGTGGGGAGGGGATTCATCGGAGCCACTGGAGTTAGATGAAGTGGGGCAGGAATCTGAGGAGGATTGACAGCGCGCTGTCTTACGATGGGGGGGGGCTGCGGCAATGGGAGATCCCCCTCTTGGGCCATAGCCTGAGTTGTTTGAAGAGGGACTAAGGAGTCTAAAGAGAGCCTGAGGTTGGCCAGGAACTGGTTGACCCATAGGTCATGGGCTTGGTCTGGCAGGAGGGCTATGTTAGTTGGGGCCCTGGGGTCTGGGAGGGTCCCTGGGGGAATTGGGTTCCTGTCCCCTTCAGTACCTGGCATTTCCAGTGCAGAGTTGATCAAAGGCTGGTGCCCTGGTTCTCCTCCTCAGCGATGCTGAGGAGAGCCAAGTGGAGGTGGAGAGGAAGGAGAAAAAAGAAAAATAAGGCAAAATGAAGCAAAAACCTAAACAGGTGGCTAGAAAATTCCAGCAGCCAAAAGCCTGACCGTACTCCTGGCGAGTCAGAACTGATCTGGGATCTTGGAGACGCCCCTGGAAGGAGGAGTCAACGCCTGATCAGTCCTGACTGGCCGAGAAGGGACGTCACCCACTACTTGAATGACATCATGAACTCCTCAGATGTCACCTGCTTCTGGAGAAGTACCTGCCCTCTCCAATGTTGTTGCTCCCTGTGAGAATAAAAAGGGGATATCAGGCCCCTTTTTCCCAGGCCACCCAAAGGATCCTTGAGGGGTGCATAAACCAGACTGCTGCCCAACTCTCTGGGTCAATCCTCCCTTCTTTCCCCACTTCCAGGAAAGAAGCACCAAACACAAGTTTGCCAAGATACTTTAAAGTTTACTTAAAAGCATGCACGTGAATAACAAAGAACCACAACACAGTAATTCTTAGGCAACTGAAATAAGAAAGGCTAACTCCTCATTCTTAACTCCCCTATCTAAACAGGCTGACAGGCATCTTGCAGACTCATGGCCATGAGCAGCATCCCAGCCAAACAGCAGCAAAGTTCTCCTTCGATAGCACGGCTCCATCTTCTTTCTTTGTCTTCCAAAATGCCTCTGGAAGTTGAGATGCTTCCCACGTATCCTTTCGCCGCATCCTTCTACTCACCCCTCCCAACTTCAGCTTTGCTCACTCTAGCTAATTACCATGATCTCATCCCCCAGAAGGTTCTAACAAAGGATCTACCGTATTTCCCGGACCATGAGACGCACCAAAGTTTAGAGGAGAAAAACAAACAAACAAATAGTCTAAACCAAATGGTGTACTAATATATTTAATAAAATATAACAGAATAATATTTCAACCATGTAAAGTCAACAGTGGTATTAAGAACCTTCTTTAACATTCTTTAATAATAATACATTCAACTATGTAAACATTCAACCATATAAATACCTTTAACTATGTAAACTGAGGTATTTAGAGCCATCATCACTGTCATGAACAAATGACTTTAAAGTTCTAGCATACACATACCCAGACACACCTGTGGAGGCTCTTTCCTCCTCCTTTCTTAGGGTCCAGGCTGGTCTCCCAGCCCAGCCCAGGGGAGATGCTCCCTCCAGGCGCTCTCAGACACCTCTCTTTGGGCAGGGGGAGGGAGTCTGCCTACTCAGAAGTAATTGCCATTGTCTTCCATGGTATTTACTCTCAGAAAAGTGTGCCTAGGATGTGCCCACTGATCCACACTTCCTTGCTGCTGCTGTTGCTGCTGCTGGGAAGAACTGGGCAAGGGATGTGTCACCTTAGCCAGTTCAGGCTCCATCCTTCCAGCTCAGTAATGTGTCCCCCAACCTTCCCCACACTCATACCCACACACACCTGTGGAGGCTCTTTCCCCCTCCTTTCTAGGGGTCCAGGCTGGTCGCCCAGCCCAGCCCAGGGGAGAAGCTCCCTCCAGGCTCTCTTAGGCACCTCTCTTTGGGGGGGAGTCTGCCTACTCAGAAGAAAGTGCCACTGTCTTCCATGGAATTTACTCTCAGGAAAGTGCGCTTTGGAGTAATGCAGCCTTAAGATCACCAGGCTGCTTCTTAAAACTTTTAGGACACGATTCTGAGGGGCTGATTAAAGAGACCAGAGGGGCTGATTAAAGGAGGGAGGTCCGGATCCTGGGATCAGGCAGTGGGGCTTTTTAAAAAAGTTTCCTGCAGGCTTCATTTGGCTGCTGGAGGTTGCAGGGAGGTGCTGGAGGAGGGAGGATTGTGCCAGGTGAGCAGCGGCTGGGCTTTGCAAGATTGCAAGGAAGCAGGATTGGGACCAGTGATGCTCTGCTGAGCTTGGAAGGGAAAATCAGCACACCAGGCAGGAGGAGAAAGGAGGAGGAGGTGGGGAGGATGCTTTCCTGGCTCTAAGCAGCCCAGAACTCCCTGTGGAAACTGTGCTCCTCCTTCCTTCTCCTTCCAGAGCAGACACAAACATGGGGATGGAATGGGAGACCGGTGAGGATCGCTTTAAGAGACGGTGAGGACCAGAGCGGTGAGGATCACTTTAAGAGACGCACCAACGTTTCACCCCACTTTTTTGGGGAGAAATAGTGCGTCCTTCCAAGCGGGAAATACGGTAATCATCCTAACTATCTTCTGATACAAAGACTCTATTGCTTTCACACTTCCATTGCTGTTTCTCTGCTTCCCCTTGGCTGATTTTTTATGATTTAATGCTGCCCTTGATACCTTAACATATGCCTCTTTATGCCCCTTGAGAATCTCCAGCTCTTCGGTGTTGTTTACAAAAAGTGGCATCATCAGCATGAGCCACAACCGTTATCCTTACTTCACAGTCTTGAGCATCCCAAGGGGCACTCCTTTCAGGCTGCTGTCACTCTTCACCTTTTCTAAAAAGGGGTTTAGTGACAAAGCACAAGAAGTGGACTAAGAGGACACCCTTGCCTAAGCCATTGTGTTGTACTATCGGCTTCCCTCTATATCCATCTGTTAAGGGTTCCCCATGCGCTTGTTCATAGTCTTTCAAGCCAGCTAACAAATTACCTGGTATTCCCTTGAGTCTTAATACCTGCCAGAAATAGGAGTGATGGACCTTATCAGAAGTGTTTGATTGGTCCATCGCCACCATCTTCCCCCCTATTCTGCCTTCCTTACTATGGTAAATGCCTGCTGAACTATCCTCAATAAGTCCCCCACATGCCTTCCTAGCACTGCTGATGTCTCTCCGTCAATTAGGGGATGTCTTGCCAATACTGCTAACCGACTAGGAGTCTAGGAAGTCTGAAGTATCTGAAAATTTCCAAGAAAGAGTCTGTTAACAGGAATTTCGCTGACACTTTCTTCAACCTTTTCAATGAGGAGCTCTATGATCTCCTAAATCCATCTCCAGATGTTAGGGAAAGCTTACAAACGTTTGACGAGTGATGCAACAAGGTAATAATCCGACTTAGCTTTGGGATTCTGAATTAAATCCGTAACCCAGTTGTTGTTCTAGCACTTGTGCCACCTGCCTGTCATCTTTCCCGTTGTCTGTTCTTTGGCCTTGAGCATCATTACTAAAGATTGATAAAGACCGTTGGTGATCTTGTCTGTGAATTTTGTTGGTTTATCTCCAGTTCGTCATTTCTCGAGTCTGTCCTTCTTCTTCCGTAGCATCATCGTCATTCATTGTCAAGTCTGTTATATCATCTGGACTTGGACCATGCACATGGAGTCTATGAGCACAATCCTAACCATGTCAACTCAAAAGTAAGTCCCATTGTGTTCAATGGGTCTTACTCCCAGGAAAGTGTCTTTAGGATTGCACCTTTGTGTTCCTGTTAACATTTGTTCTTCACTACTAAGAGTGATACCTTGATTTTGGACATTTTGTCCCTCAGGAATGCTTAGTTGACTCTCTTCTAATGGGCTGATGACATGTCAGCTGCCAGTGTGGTCGTTGCTACTTCTGTTTCTCTTCTGGATTCTTCTGCCAGATTCTTTTCTGTCCACATCTGGTGTGGATGTTAAATGGGGTTTATGTGGCATATTTCTTTGGTTTTGTCGTTCATTTCTGCATGCCTCACTTTCCCCATTTCCATCTTCTACATCTGGCCAGACTGGTGAAAGTGCCTGTGTTTGGAGGTTACCTCCACTGCTGCCCAGTCAACACTTTCTCCTGTCTTTAGGGCTATAAAAGGAGCTCCCCTTCTTACTCCTGGATTTAACCTTTTTTTGCTTTGGGGGGCCCTTGGGAGTTACACTCACTGTCAGATTCCAGTTCTTGAACTGCTGCAGTCTTTTCCTGCTGATTTTTTCTTTCCTCTGTCCTTACTACTTATAGTAAGTCAGGGTTTGGATTTTTATCTTTTCAACGCTTTCCTCTGCTTTCTTTGCTGGGTTCCAGGGTTCAGTTTGGATATGGGTGGGGAGGGAGATCTCCAGTCATACCAGCCTTAGCTGGTATGACTCAGCCGTTCTTCCTGGGGTCACTCGGAGTTTGATTGGCTGGAAAACTCCACCCTTCCTTTGATTAGCAAATAACCTTCAGCTGTTTGTTTCTGAACCTGAAGTCTCTGAAGTCATTCCAAGGTTGACTCTGGGTTGGGAAGAAACACTCCACCTTTTCTCTGATTAGCTGAGATGACTCAGCTGTTTTTGCTTCTGAACCCCTCATCTCTCTGGGTTCATTCTGAGGTGGTTGTTGTGGGTTTGTCTGTCTTTGGGTTTTATCTGGGCTGTCATTTAGTCATCCTTTGCTGTATTTTGTCTCTGTCCTCAGGGTTTAATATTTGCATTTTTGAGATAAGCGCAATGTTGTGCTCCTTTTCTTTAAAAAGATTTTGATTGAGGAGGTGGCTTTATTTCCCCTCCTGAGTCTTTGCAATTTTGTTTAAGGGTTCAGTCTATCATCTGACCTTATTTTGGTGTTTCTATCACTTTTCTTTATGTGACAGATTACATACTGCGCATTTTTCTGGGCTGTGTACAATATAGGTTTCCTTCTTAGGATCTGGGTGCTTTTTTCTTGCTGTTCAACCTCAGGATGCTCTGATTGAAATTTGCTAATTTTTACTTGCTTCCTTTGGGTGCTCTTTCCATTTAAACTTTTGACCACTTGGTTGGGGTTCAGTTTTTTCCTTTCTGTTCCGCATCATCTCTGGAACAGGGGGTGGAGAGAGGTCTCATGGCTCCTCAGCAAACACCCCAAACAATCCCCACCCTTAGTCAGGGCCCCTCTGTCCACACTGAGGGCAGCAAGAGTCCTCCCAGTGCTCAGCAGGGAGTCACACAGCACCACCAGGCTCCTGGCTGCCTGGTAATCTATCGCCCTCTGTAAGAGAAAAAGGAGAAGTGCCACATTCTCCTTTCAAGGAGCCTCTGCCAGGATGCTCGTTCCTTGAGGATCTTCTGGGAAGACATGACTTCTTACAGCGAAGCCACTAAAAACCCACGTGCAATACTTCTGAGGTTCAGATTGTTTCCCCTCTTGCAATGAAACACTCTGAAAGGGTTCAAAGTTACAAACTTAAAAACTCTTTTATTACTTAGAAACACATACAGCTTAACCAAAATGCAGGTTGAATCTCCACACTGGAAAAAAAGAAACTCAGCTTTCTATTCTAGATTAGCCCTTCCTAATGCAGTCCGTAGCCTGGTTGGCACTCACAAGGTTGCATTTGAATGGGTAAAGTCCTTATTGTCTTTCCAAAGGGATCAGGTATTCTTCTCATCAGATTGTTCCAAATGCTGCTGAAGAGGCTCCCAGTGAGCATCTCTCCATCCTCTCCTTGGATCTCCTTTCAAAGCAGCTTGCCCAATTACTGACATCACCCCTTATCACAACCCCACCCTGCTATACTAATTAGCTAATTCAAACCTCCTGCTTGTTGTGTTAATTGGGGGATCTTGAAGTAAGTCAACTCTAGGAGATCAGGGAACACAACCCTTCCTTTTCTAGCCATTCAAAGGCAATTTACTCCCTTTTACTTTCCAACTCTGCATCTGGACAAACTCTTAAAGACAACCAATGGCTTTTTTCTACCAATGGGTCAGTCAGAGGAGCAAGATGGTGGTCCCTCTCACACAACATGGCTGGACTTTGGTTCAATTTCTAATTGTAATACACATATTATTCATCAACACTCACCCTTCCCAGAAGTTTATTATTATTGTTTATTATTCATCAACAAACACACACCCTGCCCAAAAGAAGAGTTCTTAGAGCAGTGCTGATTGTTGTGCTGGATTCCGTCATTTGTGGGACAAGGGCTTCTCTCTCCTCCGAAGGCACCTGCAGGCATCCCAGCGCTCCTGGATTCTGCTATGTGGTTCCTCACAAATTGCTTTGTTCTGTGCTTTCCTGCTCTCCAGCTGAGGAACAGAAAGGTTTGCCTTAGGCAAACACAGTACCATGGGGTGGGGGCAGAAGGGATGGATTCCAGGACACCCCCCCATTCCTACCAGCTGCAGCAGGTATTTCAGAGCAGCCAGGTTTTCTATAGAAAGGCAGAAGGTGTCCTCTTCTTCTCACACCATGTGCCTCTCAAAGCTGGTGTCTTCCTTGTGCTCCAGCACCAGCTACTGTCTTCCTTCTGTCCACTTCTGTGCCAATTGCTTGGCAGCAATTAATTTTGCTGCCAAGTAATATTAGTTTATATGTGTCAAGCACTCCCTTGTGCTCCAGGATGGCTCAGAGGCAGAGGTGATGGACCTGGCCAAAGAACTTTGACTGTTCCATCACCACCAAGCTCCCACTCCACTCAGCTGCC
Source organism: Cryptoblepharus egeriae (assembly GCA_030015325.1). NCBI lineage: Eukaryota > Metazoa > Chordata > Lepidosauria > Squamata > Scincidae > Cryptoblepharus > Cryptoblepharus egeriae. The sequence goes on from JAREYC010000001.1 coordinate 269,215,214, forward strand.
GCCACAGTGTGGAAGACCCCATGCACAACATGGAAAGTGTCAGCCAGGTGCCAGTCTGGCCAAAGACTGGGTGGCCACCAGGAGATTGGCTACTCTGCAGTCAGGCTGTTTTGCAACACCCAGACCAGCAGGTGGTAGTTGACCCTGCTGATGTTGATGGGCTTCCAGTTCTCAAGCTGCATGGGGTCACCTACATCCTTATAGATGAGGTGGAGAACCCCCCCCGAATAAGTACTCAGAAAAATCCATCCCACCACCATGTCCTCCCATGCCCTAGCTGTAAGTAAAACAGAAGAGTGGAAGCCATAACATTGCGAGGAAGCTCTCGGTTCTACCCTCATATCTGGTTCAGAACAGAAGACTTTCTCTCTCTCTTTCTCCATATCCTCTCATGTCTGCAAGCCTATTTTGTCTTCCTCCCACAGTCATTGTGTTGCTAAGCTTCATGTATTTGCTTTAAGATGGGACCTGATGCGCCCCCAAAAGTTATGTACAAAAAGTCCAAGAAGATAAAGTCTTGTCAGTAATAAACCATGGATGCCAGGTATGCATATAGTTTGTCATCTGACACCCATTTGTCAGTGGGATTGTGTATTAATAGGTCTAGCTGGTTTAAAATAAGGTTGGAATATGTTGTGATTGCAGCTAAGCTTAAGCTGGAGGTGGGCTTGAATCCAAAAAAGTATGAAGTGTAAAGTTTGTCTCATGAGGGCTCAAGGTCCAATAAATAATGTTTTTTATGTCCAATGTAAGCAGCAAACTGCTGTCCAAGCGCCATGTGTCAGCTGGATGCATGTGTGTTTTAAAATGTTTTGTAGGTTTTGTAGCAGCTTTTTCCTCCTGCACCAGCCTTTGCAGTTACTCTGAGCATTGTGTGCATACGCAGATGAGCAATTCACAGTGGTGGGCTTCAAATATTTTAACAACCTGTTATGCTCTAACGACCATTTTAACACTTAGTTTACAAAAGAATTGTATAACCCCCACCAGGTTCAAATGTAGTACAAGACCCCCTTCTGTAAAACTACCAGAAGCACATGGCTTTTATATACATCATATGACCGGAAACCCCTCCCTGGCAGAGGAGGGGGATGCACTGTGGGCCCTTGGGGACCGAAAGGAACAGGTTTTGCTGATGCTGGACCAGAGGGGTGCTGGGAGAGGTAGTTTTGGGCCCCGACAGGCTGGAAAGGGTGTATGTGACCCAACAAACAACTCCCCCCTGGCTCTGCCGACCAATACGAAGGGGTTTTGCTGACACTGGGCTGACAAATTGAGTTTTATTAAAGTGTAATATTTACTGTATTAATGCTGCAGCTGCTGAAAGTACAATAACATAGTAAAGGAGGGAAAAGAATAACCTGCCTGACTTCAAGAGCCTTTCCTGCAAACCAGTATTGGATTTGAGAAACCCCTTTACCCAAGATAACATTACCTTCCCCTTTAACATCATTTTCTAAAGGCTGCCACACAACAAAGTGTCAAGAATTTGGTGATTTTGGGAGGCTTTTCCAATTTTCAAGGGAAGTTTCTAAAAGAAGCAGCTGACAATCTTTCTGAAGGATTTAAAAATAAGAAAAAGGTCACAGCTGCCAGTCAAGAGGTACAACTGACAAGAAATACAATTGTATTCAGTGAACAGAAAACACACAACTGAACAATTGTTGGAGGATGTTTCAAATTATTTTGCTTTTTCACTCCAACTGGATAAATCTACGGACAAAGCCCAGTTACTAGTCTTTATCCAGATGGTTTTTGAAGACCTCAGTGCTAAAGTACTACTTGGAATGATTTCTTTGGAAGGGAGAACTGTCAGGAAGTATTCAGTTCTTTCGGTTTGTGGGGATTTTGTGAGGCACTGGGGCCTGGCTGCCCTCTTGGGACTGAGTCAGGGGTCCACCCAGGACTGACCTGCAACCTGACCTGCAATTGCCTCAGAGATGCTGGGTGGGAGGGGGTTTTGTCACCCTCGCTCTCCACTCCCAAGCCACTCTCACCATCCTAGTCAGCAAGCATCTGGTTAGTCCATGTTCCTCCTCATCCTTGGCATTTTTCTCCTCATTTTATTGATTGCCTCTTCCCTTGGTGGCCTCCCTTACTCATCAGTGGTAACGGGTAAAGAGGGGGTAGCTCCTGACACTATTCTTTTGTGACAAAGAGTAATCTTCCATCGCATAGACTTGTTTCCATCACTATCGATGGAACAAGAGCAGTGACAGGTTAACAGTTTCACAGCCCCCTGTAGACAGCAAGATTTCCCAGATTTCCTTTCTTACTACCACATCATTCACCAGCAAGTTTTGGCAAGAAAGAGAGTCAATACAAAGACTGTCATGGACATCACTTTCAAAACTGTAAACTACTGGGAAGATCTCTGAGCTTACTCTTGATGAAGAGGCAGCAGATATCATTTTGCACAGATATGTAAGGAACTTCTGGAACACGTGTTTCTATAAAGAAATAATTAAAATGGTTCAACAAATATATTCCTACCTATTTTATCCCAATACTGGCCTCCTGATGATTAGCAGAAGAATATTTTGTCCCCACAAGTTGTAGGAGAGGAATGGGGATAGTGCTGCCTCATAACTCCTTGCCACATTTCCTCCTTACACCTATATCAAGGAACAATCCATACCATCTTCCTTGTCTTTTCCTCTCCCATTTTACCAAAAGATATACCAAAAGGTAGTTCAATAATTCAATCCAGGTTATGTTCATTACGTTCATAAAGAATTCAACAGCATTTATAAAATCTTTATAACAGAAATTTAGATTGGGGTGGAAAAAAATTGACCATCATTTTCAAGAATGCCCATAAGCACGAAAGTGAAAGGACAATATCCAACAGTTCCCCTATGTCTCCTATGTGAGGCTATTTCTACACCATCATGCTCTTAACAGAGATTTTGCTTGTGATGTGGGATATTATGTATTGTACTGCTACGCATTAAAAACTCTCCTATTTGCAGTTGGGGCGCAATCCAACAGGAACTCCTCTCATTGAAATGCCTTTGTTCTATCTGTCGTTGGACGCCACTGAACCCTGTTGAGACACATAAAGATGGATTAGACAAAAGAGTGGTTAGCTCAGGTTTCCTCTAATACCCTCTCCTCTCATCCTTGCCTTTCAAATGACAGAATGAACACTGAAACACTTTCCCTCCCAGAAGAGCAGAGGGCAAGTTTGGAGAGAGCACAAACATAGTATCGTGCCCTCAGAATTAACATCTGGAACAGAGAAGATATAGGAAGAGAAAGAGGGCAAGTGCTTGTAGGGACCAACTCCCCTTAGTTCTTATACTCAAAGGGCTCACCCCCAGTTTAAATGAGGAGACAAGTATGGACTAGTGCCTCGGTCGCAGCATAAAGGTCACAATTGGCAGAGGGTTGGTGGTCTTCAAAGTAGCCCTCCTTCTCTTGGCCTACACTCCTTGGGATATGGATGCTGGCAGCATGGTTGGCCATACTGGCAGAAAACTCATGGATGTTTGATCTTTCATGAAAATTGGTCATTTTCCAGCCCTGGCATTATCCAGCCCTGCTTTGGGGACATAGGCATGAATATGGTACTGGTGACGCTTGCCCAGTTTTTCAATGGCTTCTTCAATATGCTTGAGACCTCCATCTTCCCTCATTGCCTTGGGGCTGAAGCTAGTGTGGCAACCGGCTCCATTCCAGTTCCCAGGTGTGGGCTTGGGATCAAAAGACACAATTACATCAGAATCTTCACAGACTCTTTGGAGGAGGAATCAAGCAATCCAGAGGTGATCACCCATCTCGCTCCCTTCTCAAGGGCCCACTTGGAACTCCCTCTGTGCTGGCATAACTTCAGTTACGGGTCTGCACAGTTATGTCACCCTCCAGTGTTATCTTATGGAAAGTCACCTTAACTGCTCTGGAGCAAAGGGCTTAATTTAACTTTAGGATATGGGCCTATGTTTTAAGAAAGAATTCTAAAGTGTGAATGAAGGTACTGAAATGAAACTATTAATAAAAATATTAAATACCTTTAAAAAGGTTATTGAAGATATTTCCAAATTGCAGTTTGATTGGCGTCCTCACTTGCTGTTGTCTTTGTCCTTATCCAACCGTCATCGGCTGAGTGGTGTTCCCTCAACCATCTTTGCACTGTAGGAGTAGGATCCCATTCCTTTAGAGGTAGGCCAATCAGACTGATAGTCATTAGGTTTGATATATGGGAAACAGTCAGGCGACTTCTCTTCTGTGAACAGATAATGTTCATCTTTGAAAAAACGGCTTCCGCTTCTGCTGAACTTACAGCAATTGTTCTGGCAATATTTTTAGCTTTCTGAACACTTTCAGGAATCAAATAGGTCCGGGAATTTTTCAAAACATTTTCCAGAAAATCTCGATAATCATTAATATCAATTTGGTAATTAAAAATGTCATTAAAAGCAAGCAGTTCCTCTTCCGCTGCTTTCCACGGAACTTCAACGTCTTCAATATTCCAGTAATCTGGCTCCAAATAAGTGAGGAACTGTAATTTACTACCATCTTCAAGTTGGCTAAAAGTTGCTTTTAAATGTCCACAATCTGGTAATCTCTTTTTCAAATTTGTTACGATGTTTTCAAGAAGTCTTTCCCGAGGAAGCCCAACAAATTGATGATTTTCTACAAATTCTATATTTTTGTAGGTTTCTGAAGTAATTAATTCCTTGACTTTTTTTTCATATGGACCCTTTTCTTTTTGAAGAATTTGAAACGCTTTAATAGATTGTATCACAAGCTTTTCAGCCTTTATTATGTCTATATTTCTTGCTTGCAGAGCGTTTGAAAGCAGAGATATTTTGTTTAAAATATCAATCATCAATGCCAAATCAGTTAAAAAATATATATTTTCAAGACGGGTAGCCAGACCCAAGAACTTTGGATTTGAAGAAAAATACTGATGTAGTGCAGGATAAGCATGCCACACAGCTAGGGTTGACCTTAAGCTACAGGCAGCCCATCGTGGTCCCAAAACTCTACCAATCTTTGCAATTTCAATTCCAAGTTGTTTGGTTATTTTGGTAAGTTCAATTTGGCTCTTACAGGATTGGTGAAAAATAGTATATATCTTATCAATGAATATTTTGAAATGATTTACTTGCTCTATTTCCTTGATTGAGTCATCCAAAACAAGCTGGAGGCGATGGTTTAAACAGTGCCATATTATGATGTTTGGAAACTCTTTTGCTATTCTTGTGGTCACTCCAGATTTCCTCCCAAGCATAACACTTGCACCGTCAGAGCAAAATCCAATTAGATTTTTTTGTAGGTAGTTCTTTGTGAGCCCTACATTATTTAAACGTTCCAAAACTGAAGAAAATATTGACTCTGCATCTTGTTTTTCCAATTCAAGTAGCTCAACAAAAATGGTTGGTGATGCAATTGAATCCTCAGCTTTTATGAAAAGTATAACAACTGGTTTGCAAGATATCGTTGAAGCTTCATCAACCATCAAACATATTTTCTGGTTATTTTCAGTAATTTTGCTGAATATATTTTTTTTAATTTCCAATGCAATAAAATCAACTATTTTCACAGCAGTTTTACGTGAACGTAACCCTATTCCCATTTCCACTCCATTTTTAATTTGCAGTTCAATCTCATCTTCTATGTCTGAAAATGGTTTACCTCTTTTTGCCAGGCTGTAAACTACATTGAATACTCTACAAGTGGTGCTTAAGTATTTTGTATTCATGGCGTCTACTGACTTTTTCACAGAGTCCTGCTCACATATTTTGAAGTCCTTACAAATGTTATGAGCCTTTGATGAAAAATGTTCTTTCATTTTTTTCCTTAGAGAAGCCTGTTGTATCAGTTTATCTTTCCCTGACGGCTCAACCTGAAAACGTTTCCACTCTTTTGACACGTGACCACTTTTCTCTTTTACAAAGTCATATTTTGCACAATACTCACAACCCAACTTTTTGTTATAAATTCCCAGTCCATCATATTTTTCTTTAAAAGTGTCATATTGTTGCATCGTCCAGCATTCAGGAAGACTATTTTCAGTACTGTAGATATCATTTTCTCCTTCATCAATTGGCATCTTTCTTTCTTCAGTGCTTGTGCTTGGTTGGGCTTGCGTCTGTCTTTCACTCTCTGTTGTGACTGCTGTACTATGTACTGTGTTGGTTATAATAACACAATCTGTTTTTGGTTTTTTGCTGAAAAAATCTTCCAAACTTTGTTCCCTTTTCATCCTGTCAAAAACAAAACAAAACACCAGAGAGAACATTTGAATTCAAAATCACAGTTTTTTCTCGGTGTCTATGCTTAGTCTTGTTTATATAACAACATGCATGACCAAGCCCTCTTTTCTATAATTTGCACTTATTTCTTTATATGTGAGAAAATAAAACCTTAAAACGTGTACACAAGTGTTGATTTTATACCTATAGTTCTAAAACTGTATAACAGCATTATGAATAAAGTGCTAGATAATAGCTGACAATGGTTAACTAAGGAGACCCACCTGCAACCTCTTGGTGATCAGATTCAAGTAAATTGGATCAACCCCGTTGGCTTGGGTCTGGTATGTTCACAGCTTTCCAAAATATGTCCTAAGCCTAAACAATAAAGAAAATTATGATGAATGGAAAATGGGTAGGTCACTGGCTCAACGTATTATAGCTCAAATCTAATATAAACAATGGTTCCTTGCTCTTTCTACTCATGGAAAGACATTTGGCTGCAGCTGCATAAAACACAAGATGCAAGAAATTTCAAGCATCTACAAACTTAGGATATGTTAAAATAAAAGCTAAAATACTCATATTGTACTTAATTTCAACGCTGTATTACTTATTGTTAAATTTTAAAAACCAAAAAGGCACATGTTCAACAATAAGATGCCCATCAGGCCTCACAGGCCCAAAACTGTAGTTTGTCTTGAGTTTTTTAATGGAATTTATTTTTATTATTTAACAAGATCTTTTGACTTTTTCCTGCTACCTAGACCGTTACAAATCCAAAAGCATGAATGTTTGGGATGTAGATTTTTTTCTGTAAAATCAGGTTCCACCACTGATGCCTGGGAGGCCCATGTTAAAATTTCAATCACCCATCTGTAGTGAAGTCAGTTTTTGCACCCAGGCTTGCAGGGGGCCAAAGCTCTGCATTGTTTAGCAGCAGTGGAAACATTCAAAGCAATTACCCATCATGAGCTTGTCTTCCTCCTGTGCTACTGAATAAACTGCAGTTCCGTTCTTTGTTTTAGCAGGTCAAGCTGTTTCCTCCACATTACTGTGCAGCAATAAGCAACAAATGGTTTTTCTTATGTTTTCAATTCCTCAGCACAGCAACAGTGACTTGACTCCTGTGCCTTGCTCATTTGTGCCTGAGCCCTATGGTTGTAAAGATGAGACCCATTCCTATGGGCTATTTATGACATTGGATCTATCAGTATGCTGTTGTCAGTGGCCCTTCGATAGCCCCAATAGGATTTGGGGTCGATGTGTGTCGATGAGAAACCTACTGTAGTATTATCGTTACTTTCCAGTCAATTGAGAAGAGTTTGTAGCTGACCCCCAGTTAGGCCAGCTTACGCCCTAGTGCTGACCTGGGGTGTAACAGGAGTGCTATGAGACACTTCTGCACATCTCCTGGAAGAGGATGAGGCCGGAGCACAGACACACATGCTTCCCTTCAGCACTGTGGCTATGGGAGCACCTTCCCTTCCTGGACTGCCTGCTTTTCTTCAAATCTCAGGAGAAGGACATGTTGTACATGCAAATGACACGTATGTCAAGAACATAAAAAGGTGTTCTGTGTTGACTGTGAAAAGTGATGGGATTGCTACTATTTAAAGTTGTGAGTAAACAAGGTTTTATAATTCTCAAAAATTGTTCAGAATAACTTTTCTAATGACCTATGCATTGTACCTGCATATCAAACTTGCATATTTCAATTGACAATTTCTTTAACGTTAAAATCAAAATTCATTATTACACAACACCTTAATAAAAATAAAATTATACTGAAACTTGAAGCAACATTTATTCATTTTTCATTTATTCATTCATTCATTCATTCATTCATTTTATATCCTGCCTTTCCTCCTGTGCGGGATGCTCAAGGCAGCTAACATCAATCAGAAATAGAGATTAAAACACAATTAAAATTGTGGCAGAGGTGGGGGCAGTTTTATTGTTCTATTTTATATTAATGTTTTTAACAAATGTGTTTTAGTCTGTTTTAATTATTCTTAGTTTTTTTGAATCTAATTGTATTTTAATTGTATTTTAATTATGTTTAAATCTCTATTCATGATCATTTTAATGGTGTTTTATTCTGACTGATGTTAGCCGCCTTGAGGTGAGGAAAGATGGGATATAAAATAAATAAATGGGCATCTAATTAAGTGATCCAAAGCAATCTCTCTAAGCTCGGCATCCCCTGAGCATGACTGGTTTGCAGAACCATAAAGGCAAATGTTTAAGTGGTCCAAAACCTGAGCTAGCCTTTCTTAGGTAAGCATCTCTTTGCTGATCAAGAGGCACAAGCGCCTTTAACCACTGAACCAATTTCTAAACAATACATAACTTATTATTAGATTTAAAACTATTACACATAACTTATTGCATCTAATTCATTAATTACAAGAAGGCTACATGCTTACTGCTCACAACGATGCAAGGCTATAAAAGATGGCTTTTCTTGGAAAAAAGAATATATGGTCACCCTGACCAAATGGTGTTGGAAGGCAGGCCACCACTACTTGTACAGCTGTTCTGTACATCTACAGAATGAAGATTCCCCCCCCCCCCGGACTAATAACAAGAGGACATGTCCTGGGAAAAACCTTCCTTGTCCTCCTTTTTCCCAGGAGAACAGAGGCAGCATGTATGTTGCCTTCTTGGAATTAATTTGAGATCGCATACAATTTTTGAATTGCAAGAAGGCTCCCTGCTGCCTGCTTGCAAGGAAAAGGAGGAAATGGAGTCTGTTTTTCCCAGGACAGAAGACTGCTAAAGAGGACGTGTCCTGGAAAAAATATTTCCTGTCCCCCTTTTCCTTATAAGCAGGCAGCATGGAGCCTTCTTGCAGGGACATCAGCGGATAGCCATGGGTGGAGGGGACAGGAGGGGGGAAATCAGTGATCCCCCCCAATAAGCCAGATTGCAAGCAACTGGCAACCAGTCCCTGCCTATCTCCTCCCACCACCTATGGGTGCAGAAAGGGGGGGAAGCCACAGAAGGCAATCAAGTTTTTTTTTCCCCCACCAGGATTTAGGGCTAAAAAAGAGGACCTGTCCTGGAAAAAAGAGGACATACGGTCACCCAATACTTTCCTGGGATCAAGTGCATTGATTCGCAAGGAAAAGGAGGGCAATTAAGTTTTTCCCCCACCTGGGTACAAGGCTGAAAAAGAGGACCTGTCCTGGAAAAAGAGGACATATGGCCACTCACGCGGTACTTTTCTGGGAAAGCCCCATTGAACACAATGAGGCTTATTACTGAGTAGACATGGTTAGGATTGGGCTGTGCATTGCATTTGAGTGGATTGCATGCTGGAAAGAGAGGAGGAGGCTGTGTGTGGTTGGGGACAGATCCAAGTCTCTGCCTGCACTTCCCTGGGAGTAAGCCCCACTGAACACAGTGGAGCCTACTTCTGAGTAGACATGGTTAGGATTAGTAGCTGGTGGCAGACGCTAGGGCAGCTGCTCCTGGAGGAGTGTGGCTGCCAGGCTCCTTTGGCCATCTCCAGGCTGGCAGGGGGCAGCAGGAGGAAGCCAGGCTCTTGTGGCCTGTGCGGTCTGCCCCTTCCACAGCCCCCGATTCCACTTCTGCCCCATCCCAGAAGCAGGAGCAGCCTTTCCTTAAAGAGGCAGCTGGGTTTGGAGATGGCAAGAGGAGGGCAGCTTCTGCAATCCATTTCTTCTAATGTTTCAGCCTTGGCCCTGCTTAGGTGGGCCAAGCCACGGCTGGTTGTGACGGCTCTCCAGAGTCCCAGAAGGCTGGACTGGGGGCATTGTGTTGCGGAGGCCACCACTCCCCCCAGCACAAGGGGACACCGAGGCCCCACAAGGGAAAGGGAGCCCCTTCTGCTTTCCTCCTCCCCCAGCATCCAGGCAGGCTGGTCTTCTGATGGCTGCTGCCAGCAGCACAGACCTCACCGTCCTTGCCCAGCATTAGAGGCAGCAGCGCCTCCTCCTCCTCCCTCCACAGATTTCAAAGCTCCGACAGCCGCTCTCCACCCAGGGGGCTCATTTGGGACCCATGAAATCCTGGGGCGCTAATTCCACTCTCTGGGACGTCACTCTCTTTTCAGCTGGAGCTCTTTGCTGCTAAGCATGGACCACAATCCACATACTTCTCACAGGCTTTGATCCAAGCAGATGCAGCACAGTTGAGATTCTGACTTAAAGACCTACAGCAAGCGTGACCCCACATTTATGCCATGCACGAACGCGGTCTCTTCAGGTGGCACATTCTCAAAGGCATGAGCAGCGTCAGCACCACTTCCAGTGTTTTTCATAGCCTTTAGACATTCACCAGGTTGTCTCCTTGGAAGGTGATCTCAAAACCCTCCTGAGCTAAACTTATCACAGAAGCAGGTTCAGGCTCAGAGTGGCTCATACTGCATCTCAAGAGGTCGCTTGAAGCGTGGCAAGAGTACCTTACCCTCTCCCGGGACCTTTTCCTTCGCGCCGTCAGACACGTGGCCGTTGGGACCTCATGCAGGGATGTAAACAGACTCCTCAAATGAGAAAGCGGTGCATGGAGCCGGAGTCCAAAAGCCAAACAGAATCTGAGTTTGGGACTTTTATCCCAGCCACGTGGGATGAACAGTGTCCTGTTGTCTCCTGGGCTGTGGCTTCCGGCCTTTCCTTGCCTTGCAGGCACAGAAGGAATGTTTTGTGGATCCACAGGCTTAACAATGGCAATTCTAAAAGCCTTTTCCGCTTCCTCTTCTTGCTCCATTCGTGGGGTTGCCTGGAAGATGTGGAGCTGGATTGTGCATTGTCCTTCTACCTCTGATCCTCCTCTGGAAGCCGGCTGGTCGCTGTAGACATGGTGGGGTCAGCCTTCGGCAGCCTCTGGATTGGTCACGAACTGGTCATGATGCATCAAGCGCAGACAAAAGTATTAAGACTTCCTGAGGCTCTGAACCGAACCTCCTCGTCTCGCAAGCCCAACAGTATCCGTTTCATGTTTTCAATGTGCTCTGACACATCCGCTCTTGGCTGGAGGCCAGCATGGAGCAGCTTCATTCCTCCCAATACTGTCTCTTACCTGCATGGCTTTCAGGGCCTCCCAGCAGTCTTTAGCAGAGGTGACACCATGCAAACAGACAGGCTCTCCATCCTCCAGAGTCAGTACAAGTCAGTAGGGCTTTCTCGTTCTCCTCTTCATCCAACATGGATCATTAACTTTAGAAATGAATTACAAGTTTAGGAGAAAAATTAAATTTGACTGACGCAAAAAGGGTACTATTATAACCTGAAACGACATCACCCAAAATGGGACGAATCAAACTCGTGATCACCTCATTTTGTGTATTTTTCTCAGAAACCTGCATGTCTCAAAAACCCAAAAACCTATGAGTTAAAAAATATTACTATTGCACTTTACAGCAGTCATGAAACAGGGAAGACTTCCTAGTGTTTTAGCTCCCAGTATTAATTTCCTAGGCTGTATGGGCATTTGTACGGTATTCATACACATGAGTATGCTTGCAAGCCACCTATACATGAGAATCATATGCAGTATGATTGACTCAGTTGACTCCCTGGCTGCTTCTGCTCCGTGGAGATGGTAGGCGGGGGCCTTGCCTAGGGCACCTCTTCGGTGCCAGGCAGCCTCTTCCTCCTGGGACAGTCCATCCACCACTTGAGCATAGAGCTCTTCTGGGCACCTCTGACAGAAGGCTCTGACTCCAGCGCCAGTAACAACAGTGGTGGCAGTGGCAGCAGCCATGCAGCCAGGATGGCCACTGAAACAGCAGCGTCAACCTCCCGGGCAAGTACCGGGGGAAGGGTGGTGCCGGCTGCTTCTGTGGCAGCAGGACAGGAGGAGCAGCTGTTGGGGGGGGGGGCGCTGAAAAGCGCAGAAGCCCTGCAGTGGCAGGCGCTGGAGGCCCTAGTGAGCCCTTTCTATCAAAGGATCCAAGGCAAGGACATATAGCAGGGGGCGCAGGGGGCAGCCCTGCTTTAAGCCATGTCATTGCCATGTTGGCCTCCCCTTAAACCCTTCCAACAGTGGTGTGACATTTGCTTGCTTATAAATCACCTCCAACCAGTTCACAAAGGTATCAGGAACTCCCTTTGTTCGGTGTACCTCGCATAAATAAGGTCTAAACACTTGATCAAAAGCTTTGCTTTGGTCCTTTTAGACCACCAGCTGCCCCCAGCGCTTGCCAGTCACCATGTTGAATATTTCTCTGGCTGTCCTCAAAGAGTCCACCATGCTTCTATAAAAGACCACTGATGTTTGGCTCTCAGCTTCTAGCTTGGGGGCCCACTGCTTCATTCTTGCCTAAAATACGTGCACAGAGTCTATAATCAACTTTAGAAACTTTAATGGGTCTCCAGTTTCCCAACTCATATGGATCCCGCATGTTCTTATATATTAAATTCAGGAATCCCCCAAAGAACTCGCTGGAGTCCTGTCCCTGATCTCACAGGGCTGCGTTCAATACCACCACTAGACTGTCCACTAATATCTCCTTAAAACAAACATAAAAGGAATATCCTAAACCATCAGGGCCAAGTGCAGAGGAGGTTCAACCCTGCGTCATTGCCCTTCGCAACTCCTGTGCCTATATTGGGTAGGTCAGATGAGCTTCCTCTTCCGGGGACATTACCACCCTTTGTTTTACCTACCCTGCATACCCTTTCATTGCATTCCACTGCACTGGGGTGCATTGAAAAAGGGCTTGGAAGTGCCGGTGCACAATATCTAAAATCCCAAACACAGGCCTCACAGGTTGAGTGTTTGGTGACATTTGCAGTCCCTCTAAATTCCTCTGTGGCATTCTCCCTATCTTCTGATTTTCCCAGTCTCCTTCCTCCAGCAATAACAGTGGTCCTTTTGTCCTACACTCCAGTTTTCTCATCCTTTCCCTCATCTTTTCCAAGTAGTGAAAAATCACCTCCTCGTCTCTCTTAAGTTTCCCCTTTTCCCAGCTCCTTCATTTATTCTCGCATGCGTCCTCACAAAGCCTGCCACCACCCTGTGATGTTCGGCTAGGTCTTTCCTGTAAGATCTTTTGGCCAGGTTCAGGCACGGAAACTTGATTTGTTTCTTCAGACCCTCCCACCCTTTCAAACTCATCAGCCCTCCTCCTGCTCACCCCCTGCCTCCTTCTCTCCTTTCTCCTTTCCTTGATCTTCCCCTCCACCATTTTGGTCACTCTCTTTTGGATCTGTACTACACACGGCTACCTCCCCAGGGAGATTACCAGCTCCCCGGGGTATAGCAATACAATTTCTATTCTCTTCCTTCACTCCTTTGCCTCCTGGGACGGTCTTGGAGGGCATCGCTTAGGTTTGGGGAAGTTGAAATTCCTGGTTCTGCTGAGACCTCTGGAACTGCTGGGACTGCATTTGCTGATCCTCTGGAACTTCTAAACTTTCTCCAAATGCTTCCAGTTGTTCCTTCTCTCTCGTTTTCTTTGCCTCCCTTTCCAGCATACCTTCGTTTGTCTTCAGAGTGTTCTCCAACTTTTCCCATTCTGTACTGATATCCGCCAAACTTCTCATCTTCTTGCTAGTCCACTGGGTGTCATCTCTTTCTTTCCACACTGTCCAATGTGGTGCCAAAACCTCTAACCTTTTTCTTATTTTCCATGCAATCTGCTCTAATCTCTTCTCTTCCCACCTCCCATGGTTAAGTTCCTCCTCTTTTTCCTCCAGTGGTTCAGTACCTGAACCCTCTTCACTCCCATACTTAGTTCTTGTCTTTTTGCTCTCTCTCTCTCTCTCTCTCTCTGGACAGTATCCGATTGTCTCCTTCCTTTCCCTTTGCTCCCTCAGCCTGGGACTTAAGTGTTCTACTCTCTACCTCCACTCACATTTCTTCGTCCTCTTCTTCCTCCACTTCCTCCTGTCCCTCCCGTCTCTCCCATTCCTCCTCCTGCTCTTCCTCATTCTCCTGTGCAGCCTTCCCCGCCTCCATCTCCTCCAGTATCCTGTACCTGCTCCCAGATACCTAACCCACCGACTATTCCCTTGATGATTCTCCTCCTTAATTCTCCTATCTCTCCTTACCGTCAGCATCCCCCAACTTCAGGTTCTTGTTCTGCCCCCTCTTGATCTTGTTGTGACCTGGGTGTTGTCCCTGGCATTGTCCTTTCCTGGGGGTCACCCCGGCTCCTTTCTGATGGATACTCCCTCCTCCTCTGCCTCTGGGCCATCCTCACCCTTACACTCTCCTTAGCCACCTGAGCTGCCCTTGTGTATCTTTCTTCTGCATGCTCCTGACGCCTCCTCTTTCCTCCGCCTCTGCGGCCTGCTCCATATTGTCCGTGTAGCTTTCCGGATCCCCCCATGTTGTATACTGACTCGGCACAGAACAAATATGTATGCCCCAGACCCCCGCATAAATTACACGTAACTGGCTGTGTACATGTCTCTGTTCTATGTCCCCTTGTGTTACATTTGGAGCAAAACTGGGTGCGGCAATCGCTCCAGATATGGCCATATCCCCCACAGGTGTAACAGGCGAACGGTTGCCCTGCATACCGGGTGACCCCTCACTCTACCCCCATAAAAAAATACTTAGGAAGATGAGAGAATTGTCCTGTGTCCATGTCCCTGTCCTGCCTGACTATCACTCTTTATTCACATGTACATACCCCAATTTCATTTCTTTTCTTCTCAGGAGGGTGGAGTACATGACAGTGGCATTCCAGGCAGGTCTGCACATCCTCTTCAGTAATACTACCAAGTTGGAAAAAGATGTCAATGTCCTTCACATCACTTTTGAACAAGGCACCAAAGTCACCTCCTTCGCAGAGTTGGACTCTGGATCCAGGAACTGCCAGCACTGGTGCCAGAGCTTGTAATAAGCTGCCTTTGATGCAAAAATGATGTCAATTTCCTGGTACTCATATGGGGCTGACACTCGCTCCACATCTTTGGCCAAATTCATCTTGAGGAGATCTCTCAAAAAATCATATTAAGTAAGAAGATGGTCAAATCTTTCCAGATCTGACCCTTTGTAGCACAATCACACAATATACCTCCTCCCTCTCTCCTTTTTCGGTGGTCTGTCACACAGAAAGGCTTCCAAGAATTCATCATCTTCCTGCCGTTCTTGTTCCACCTTTCTTCTTCCTTTCTCTATCATTTTCTTCCTTCCACCCTCCTACGTCATTGATCTTCTACTCTCCCTACCTCCATTTCCATTTCTTCCCTCTTCTCTCCTCCTGCTTTCTTGCTCCTGCGGACCTCCTCCTGTCCGTGGTTGTCCTCACTAGTTGTCCTCTGTTGTCATCTCCGATACTGCTGCTTCGGGTGCTGGAGAGTGCCCTGTGTGGATCCAAACCAAAGAGCCCACAGAGCCAGTCCTTTGTTTTCCCCTACTTTCTCCTCCTTCCACCTCCTCCTCCTGCTGTGTGTGCTCTGCCTTTCTCCTGGCTTCTGTCAAGTCTTGCATTGACCTCCAGCACCTTCTGTCAATGCCTGTCTGTCTGTCTGTCTGTCTATTTATATACCGCTTTTCAACTAACAAGTTCACAAAGCGGTTTACAAAGAAAATGGAAAAATCATAACAGCTAATTAAAAGCTAATGGTCCCTGTCCCAAAAGGGCTCACAATCTAAAAATGCAAAAAAGAACACCAGCAGAAGCCACTAGAACAGACATTGCTGGGGTGTGGAGGGCCAGTTACTCTCCCCCTGCTCAATAAAAGAGGAGCACCCACTTGAAAGAGTGCCTCTTGCTCCTTTCTCCTCCTCCCTTCAGTCCCACCACCAACTGTCATCCAGCCCCTTGTCCTCATGCTCACTGTCTTTGGGGGGTGCCTCTTGCCAGGCTGCCTCCTGCCCTCCATCATCTGGCCTTCTCTGCTCTCCCGGCAGATGTTCCATCCTGATCCTTGCTCCTGATCCTTCCACAACCGCCTCCGTAACTGCTGATACTGCTCCTCCTGCCGCAACACTGTTCTCGACATCCCTTCAGCTGCGTTTCATGATGGATGTGGAGGTTTTTCCTTGTCCAAAACGTATCTCTTGCAGAGCACAGCCAGGTGATGAAGTCTACTTGGACTAATTCATCCCCCAAGCCCTGGTTCTCTTCTTACCACTGGGGTTGCACTTCCTTCCTGGTTCACTGTTTCATGTCATATCCTTCCCCTTCCTCCCTCCTTAACCTGTCTTCCCAATGCTGCTGGATGGTTTTTAACGTTTCATGCAGCCCTTCTTCGGTCAGCCTTGTGGGCCATGGGGGCTGCTTCTCCTTAAATCTCCTAAAGGCGATGGCCTTGCCTGCCAGCTGCAGTCCCCATGCCCTGAGTTCAGTAGCTTTTTCTTCACTTAGTCCTCTTCCCACTAAATGTAGCAGATTCCCTCTGCCACCTTTGACACGTTTCTCAGGGTTTCCTCCTTAATATACTTACTCATATCCTTGGGCTTCTTCTGGCAACTTCTGGAAAAGTGTAACCCCAGGACTAGCTGTCCCCAAATTCTTATGAGAGGATTCTTTTCCTCCTAGGGGGGTGATTTTAATTCCTCAATGGCCCTGAGCCATCCCCCTTGCAAAGCCCTCCTCCTAGGATTTCCTCTAGTCTCTTTTGCTGGTGGTCCTTTTGGGGCAGATGCCTCCCTCTCTGGAGCACCCTTCTCTCGAGTAGTTAAGTCCGCTACTTCCTTGTCCACCACTACCTCCACTTTGTCTCCCTCCATTTCTCTCACTCACTTTGCTTGCTCCACTCAGCTCTGGAGCTTCTCCTTCCTTTAATCTGCTGTCTTTTCCTCCCAAAACCTCCCTGCTGCCCTCCTTTCTCTGCTCTGTCAGAACAATTTTATTCAAAATTCTAACACACACACACACAAATTTAACATAGAGACAGAGATGTCATATACGTAATATTACATCACCCTACGTCTCTCATTTCTTATTACTTCAGAGCCTTCATTTCCAAACTATATCTTTGTTTTGAGACTTCCTCCAGCAACACTCCTTTTGCCTCTGCATGACCATATTCCTTCTTATTCTTAAACAGTAAAACTCCTTATATCCTTCTTTTTCTCTAAATAGGTTTTAAAATTTTGCCAATCCATTTGGAATTTCTCTACCGTTTCTTCCTTTAGGCTTTTTCTCAATCTATCCATTTCCATCACGTATACCACTTTTTGTACCCATTCTTCTTTTCCTGGTATTGTCTCTTGTTTCCAGTGTCTTGCGTATACCAGCCTTGCTGGTATAGACCATACCAATGTTCTATCATTCACCTTCACTGTTTCTAACTTTAATCCTACTTAAAATAATTCTGGGTTTCTATCTAAAGTATAGTGTAATACTTTCTGCATTTCCTCATGTATCCCTGCCCAGAAGGTTTTTGCTTTCTTACATGTCCACCACATGTGATAAAAAGAACCTTCTTGTTCTTTACATTTCCAACATTTGTTTGATAACTTATTATTCATCTTTGATCATTTTCTAGGAGTTAAATACCATCTGTACATCATTTTGTAGCAATGAACATGGTCAGCAGGTGATGTGTCTGCAAAGAAGGCAAATGCCATTTTTGGCTGCATTAAGAGGACTGGAGCTTCCAAGTCGCGAGAAGTTCTAGTTCCTCTTTACTCTGCATTGGTGAGACTCACCTTGAGTCCTGTGTTCAGTTCTGGGCTTCTCACTTGAAGAAAGATGCAGCCAAACTGGAGCAAGTCCAGAGGAGAGCCACAAGAATGATCAGTGGGATGGAAGGGAAGTCTTACCAGGAAAGGTTGGGGGAACTTGGGATGTTCAGCCTGGAGAAGAGGAGGCTGAGGGGAGACCTGATTGCCCTCTTCAGATACCTGAAGGGCTTTCATTGGGAGGAAGGGGCTCGTTTGTTCTTAGCTGCCTCTGAAAGCAGAACTAGAACCAATGGGGACAAATTGCAAGAGAGGAGATTCCGGTTGGATATTGTTACAGAAAAGCATTATTAATCTCTAATAATCTATAGTACTGATCCTCAATACTAACACCACTAAGTAAAGAGAGCAATATTTTAGAGCAACACTCAGGCTAAGGCCTCCAGTTCCAAGTTGTAAAGCATGATGGGTAAAGTATCAGCATGTAAGAAAAGAATTGCAAGTAAGCAGAATGAGTAGAAGCACATAAGAATGTGGCAACATGGTAAATGTTCTAGTCCTTGAACAAACAATAGAAGCATAGATGGTTTGATACTAAAGTGCAACAAACAGTATGTGGTGACCACGTCAATGGTGTGAACTGGATTAACAAATCAGAGCTAACTTGTGTAAAATGAAAGAATATCAGACATGATTGGTTAACAAACATATGTGTGTTATTGGTGTATGACAATAATGGACAATATCAGAAGCAAATGAAATGTGTGAATTCTTAATTATTCCTGATGTCATTTAGAGGTATATAATCCTAAACCCTTCCGGGGTTCTGGGTTCTTAGGCCAGTTTGAAAGATTCCATCAAAGAAATGGTCTAGCTCCGAGTATGCTAGCAAATAAAACACTTGCTTAACCTTTTAATCCCTGGACTCTGGACTTTGTTACTTCTTGGGAGTTTGAAAGTGTTCTAAGGTTGGAGGTGTGGGTAACCTACTTGGCGACCTGGGTTAAGGATTTCTGCAACAATATCTGAAAAAAATTCCTGATGGTTCGGCAGGTTCGGCAGTGGAAGAGATTGCCAAGGGGGGTGGTGGACTCTCCCTCACTGGGGGTCTTCAAGCAGAGGCTTGACGAGCACCTGTCAGGATGATCTAGGAGGATTTCCTGCTGCAGGCAGGGGGTTGGACCAGATGACCTACTAGGTCCCTTCCAACTCTATGATTCTATGAATGTTCATTAATATTATTACACACTGAAATTTTCCAAGATTTCTTCCATAAAAATTCCGATGAGGACATCATGATTTCGCTATTTACATTTATAGCCCATTTAACCATTTGTACTTTTACCAATTCATCTAAAGTGTATTCTTGATTTAACAACTTATAAATTTTTGAGATTTGTTTTTTCTTTTCTCCAAGGAACATTGTTTCTAATTCTGTATTTACAACCCTAAAACCATAAGCTCTCCTATCCTTCTCAAATAACTCTTTTATCTGTCTGTAACTAAACCAATCATATTTATAACTTTAATCTTCCTTTCTCTTCATTTCTACTTTTTCTTCTTGTATCTCCAATAGGTCCCTGTATTGTAGCCAATCTTTTCCTCGTGAAACTGGTGTTGCTTTAATTACTTCTGCTGGTACTATCCATAGCGGTTTTTTTCCACCTAATTGTTTTCTATACCTCTCCCAAACCTTATAAATACTCCTCCTTATATAATGATGCATAAAAAACCCATCTATCTTTATCTTTCCATACATCAGATAAGATGCCACCCAAAGATCTTATCATGACCCTCTAAACTAAGTTTCTTATCTTCCAATTTTATCCATTCTCCAAGCCATGATAAACAAACAGCATCATGATACAGTCTCAGGTTTGGCAATTGAAAACCACCTCGTTCTTTCCTATCACACATCACCTTAATCTTTCTCCTAGGATTTTTCCCTGACCATATAAACTCTGAAAGCATTTTCTGCCATTTTCCAAACATTTTTAAATCCTTAACTGTTGGTATTTTTGCAGAAGAAACATTATTCTCGGTAGTACATTCATTTTAATTACCAAGATTCTTCCTAACAATTATAATTTTAACCTTTTAGTCTTTTTCAATTTGCTTTTCCAAGTTTTCATAATTATGCTTATATAAATCTATATTTCTCATTGTTAAATCCACTCCCAAATACTTTGTTTTTTGTACTAATTCACAGTCTGTCAGCCTCTCTGTGGCCTTTTGCTTATTTTTTCAACATTTTTACATATTATCTTTGATTTTGCCTTATTTAAATAAAACCTGCTAAATCTCCAAACCTCTTTACCTTTTCCAGTAGTATTGGCAAGATTCTCTACTATAAGCATTACATCATCTGCAAAGGCCCTGTATTTAAACATAAAGCCTTTACACTTTAGGCCTTCTATTTCCGAATCTCTGGTATCAGTCCAGTTTTTAGAATATCATTAAAGAGGTGTTCTAATATAGAGATCACATCCATTTTTAAGGTTTTATAGAACTTTGCTGTGTAACCATCCTTACCTGGCGATTTGCCAATCTTCATTTCTTGAATCCCTTCCTCTATCCCTATTTGTGTAATTGGATCATTCAGTCTTTCTCATTTCTTCACTGATCTTTGGTATTTGCACTTTGGAAAGAAACATCAATATCCTCTTTTTCTATTTTTCATTTACTATATAAATTGGCATAATACTTGTAAAACTCTTTTCTTATTCCCCAGCGGTCTTCAACTACTTTGCCATCTTGACTTTGTAATTATTTTATTCTCTCTTTTCTTCTTCAATTGCCATGCTAAATATTTTCCTGTTTTATTTCCCCCTTCAAAAAATTTTTGTTGAAGCTTTTTCAAATTCCACTCTATGTCTGCAATCCTAAAGACACTTTCCTGGGAGTAAGACCCATTGAACACAATGGAACTTACTTTTGAGTAGACCTAGTTAGGATTGTGCTCTAATTCTTTCTTTGTTATCCAATTTATTTGGTCTTGTAGAAACTTTATTTCCTTTAATCATGACTTTTCCCCTGGTTTCCTCTTTAAGTCATTCTTTTTGTTTTAAATTTTCTGTTAGCTCTCTGTTTTCACTTTCTCTTTTTTTCTTTTCTTTACTATTTAAACTATTCAGATTCCCTCTCATGACTGCTTTATAAACATCCCAGACTCTCCTTACCTCAACGTCGTTGCCTAAATTAGCTTGTATATAATATTTGGTTTCTTTCTGTAAATATTCTACATTTTCTTTTTCATTTAAAAGCTCTTCATTTAGTCTCCATTTCTTTTCCCCATTTTTTAAAGCGCCTTTCCATATTAATGGGTGGTGTTCTGAGTTCACTTTTGGCAATATATCTACCCTTTTGGTTAACCAAACGATCTCTTTAGACTGCCAAATCATGTCAATCCTTGAGCACGTTTCATGTCTTGCTGAAAAATAACCTGACTAACCTTTCTCCAAATATCCTCTAAAAAAGATGTTGGGGGTTTGCCTTGTTTTTGCTTTCTTTCACTCTTTTTATCCATTTCAGGATCAACCACCCCATTAAAATCGCCCATAATTATAATTTGATCATAGTAGATCTGACCCAATTTCTCCTTTATTTTTTCAAAAAATCCATTTACATTCCAAGAAAGTACTTTATATTCCATAATTTATTTTATTTTAATTTAAATCTTTCTTGTTTCTCTCCCAGAACTGAATCTTCAGCTGTTTGCATTTTAAACCATTTGTCCTTAAACACTGACTCCTTGAAGTATTTCCCATCTATATCTATATCCTTTATCTTTCAACTTATCTATCAGCTCCTTAAATTCTTTCCTCTTTTGTAGTACTTTATTTGGGAGCTCTTTCATTATTTTTATTTCTTTTCCTTCTACCTTCAGCGGTTCATCCCATTGCTTTTTCATTATTTCATCCCTCATCTTCTTTGTTCTTAAATGCAGTCTTATATCCCTTGGTAACTTTTTCTACCTTGCACACTGAGAGTTGACCCTATATATACTATCACATAGATCTTCCATTTCCTGTACCTATTTTTCCATATGTTCTGCTAATATTTTTATCACATCTTGTCTCTCTGTAGGGCTTTTCTGGAATACCTCTTAGTCTTAGTTGTGTTTCTTTGGCTTTACATTCCATTACAACAAATCCTCCTCCTGTTTCTTTAAATTTACAAACACTTCCTCCATCTTTAACTCCGTTTCTTTTAATTTATTTTCCAAGCCTTGAACTTTTTGATTTATAGACTGGACTTCTCCTCTGGTTTCTCTAATTTCCATTTTTAATTCTTCTATCCCTGCTTTCACTCCTTCCGTCAATTTATCCATATTTTCTGTTATTTTGTTGCACATCTCCTTCATGGCTTCTGAGAGTCTCTAAAGGAGGTTTGTTCTTTCTCTGATTTTTCTGACATTTTAAATCCACTCCAACTTGAAGCTCTTTCTTCTGTCTTTCTCTTAAATCATATGACATCTAGTTAGTTTATTTTTCGTTGGATACTCATGTCGTGTTTTGTTTTTTCCTCCTTAACTGCAACTGCTTTCTGATTGAGTGTCCCAATCTCTTCTTCCTCCTCCACTTTGCTCCAACTATTATGTACTCCAACTATTCTGTTATCTCTTGTTTATTGCCTCCCTTCCAGTAATATCAAACATTCCTCTTCATTTCCCTTTAACTTCTTTTGTGAAGATTCCTCATCACATCTTATTGTTGCTTCCAAATGGAAGTTGAGGTCTTTACCTTCTTTCTTCAATTTTTGCTCTCTCTTCTTTTGTTTCTCTTCCTCTTTTGTCTAGAAAATTGAGCCACTGAAGGCCTTAAGTCAAATTTTGACTCTGGAGAATCTGCTGTGGTTCCCGTTAGACCGTCAATGGAGGGGAGTTCAAAGCAATAAAAAAGCCATTTAATCAGAGCAGTTTACCATCATCCTCTTCACCGACCTCTGGTTCATCTGGGGGGGGAACTCTCTCCACCATCTTTTTCATCTAAAGTTTCTATACTTTTTTCCAGAGGTCTTTTTCCTTTTGACATATTTCCTTTATATTCAGTTCTCTTATTTGTCTCCTCTCTACTTGTTTGTTCCCTTGGATGAGAACTTGTTGTCATTTGTAGAAACACTTCATCCTTTTTTTCATAGACTTTTGACTTTTCTCTTTTGTCTTCATGTCTTTCTTCCTCTTCTTTCTTCCTCTTGTCTCCACACTGCAGGCTTTTATTTCTTTGAAGAATTAACTCGCAGATGTTTCACTTTGAATAATTTTCTCCCACAGGTGTTACATTGGGCACATCCAGGCTCATGTCTGCCAGCCCCCTGGCCTCCAGGTAGCTTTTCAGCTGCCTTTCCTTGGCCATGAGGGGCTTGGCTTTGGGTGCCAGAGCTGGAGGCCCAACACTCAACTCCATCTACTCATCCGGATGTCCCCTCGGCAACCAACCAGTCCTATCCTCTGGTTGGATATCCTCTGGCAAGGCGCGGTTGTATTGCCGAGGAAGTCTTGGATCCTAGTCCACAGCGGCCCCCTCTCTGCCTCCCTGATGGGCATGTAGACAGCGAGCAGGCAGCACTGGGTGCATGGCTGGTCCATGCCTTGGGGCCTCGACGGCCCAGAGCCTCCTTCCCCCTTCCAGGATGCAGAGTGAAGTCCACGTAGAGGAGGCATCCAGACCAGAGGTTCGCCCACGCATCCAGGTGCTCCTCACTCTCCCAACGGAACAGGATCCCGACCCCCTGAGGCCATCGGGGATCAAGATCCCAAGGGACCGGCCCTGTGGCCAATCCCGCTGGGCCTTCGCCATGTCAACCAGGTTGCGGAAGTGGGTCTCCTGGAGCACGACGATGTCATAGGCCAGCCCCTGTAGCAAGGTGAAGATCTCTCTCTGTTTCAGCGGCTGCCTGAGACCCTGCATGTTCCACGTGGCAAGCCTCAGCTCGTACGTCAAGGCATTGTGCCCCATAACACCTGAATGTTGTTTGCCCATCATCGACTCAGCCACCTGTTTTGTGGTGCCCAAGCAGCTTAACATGCGGGGGTCTCCTGTTGGAGGCTCCTAGAGATACCCAGCGACCATTGGCATGGCCATCGGTGTACCTCCGAGGTTCTTTGCCAGGCCCCTGCCCACTTTCCCCCCACCCTTTGCGGGACTGGGGTTCGGGAGGGCCCGCCATTCCTCAGCCGTCCTCTTGCTCAATGTTGCCAGGGACAAGCAGAGGGGCACTTTCGACGCCTACCATGGGAATGGCTCTCTCGGGGAGGAGGAGGAGGAAGAGGATGGCAGGCTCTGCTCCTGCTCCCGCCCCCCCCACCACCACTGCTGCCATGGAGAGGTCTCTTTCTCGCCAACTAGACGACGACACAGGACTAGGATGAAGAGAAAGACGAAGACAAGGACAAGGACGAAGACAGAAACGTAGACGGAGGCGAAGACAATGACAAAGATAAAGACAAGTACACAGACCAGGCTTGGTGAATCGCTCTCCTGACTTCCCATTCCTTGATTGGTGAGATCAGTTGTTGTTCTTCCTCGTCAGTGGGCTCCACCTTTCACTGTACCTTGGCCACCCAGGTCTGGATGTCTTCTTTTTTGAGAGGTTTCCCTCCAAACAACTCTCCAAAGTGCCTCTGGACTTTATTGATCATTCCCGACACCGTTCTGTCTGGCTCGAGTCCAGGGCCATCCCTCAGTCCGTCCAAAGACCTTTGCGGCCTTCTTCCCAACTTGTGTTTTTCCCAGTCCTCTTGGAGAAGCAAGGGGCCCTTTGTTCTGCATCGTTCTTTCCTCATCCTTCTCTCTCTTTTTTCTTTCAGGTAATGTTCAATGATGTTCTCGTCCCTCCGGACCTTTCCTTCATCCCATGAATCTTCTGCATTCAGCCTGATGTGAGCATTCAGGAATCCTGCCACCGCCCGATGGTAAGTAGCCACTTCTCTTTTGTATACTCTAGCATTTAGTTCCTTGCACCTTTGCACTATCTTAGCTTTCAACTTCTCCCACCAGCCACTTGGGTCTGTCTTGCGCAATACCTTTCTCATCTCCCACACCCTGATTGTCAGCTCTAATGTGCCTTTATACTCCTGTTGTTGCAAGCTCGCCGAGTCCAGGCGCCATCCCTGGAGTCTTCTCAGGGGTCTTCTTCGCTGGGATCCACCTCCACTTTGGTTTTCAACTCCATGTACAATTGGCCATGGTCTGACCAGGGTGTTGCATCTTGCATCTCTCTCCCTCCCACTGAGGCCCCGTCCAGACCCGGTCAATGCGGCTTACACCTTTATAGTAATAACATGTGCATTTTGCTTTTGCTTCCTCCAGTGGGAAGTTTGCCATGTAGGCTTGTTTGCAATGGACCGGCAAGAAATCCAGATGGTTTTGAATTGTCCATGCAAAGTCCTGGAGACCCTTCCCTTCCAGGTAGGTTTGTAAGTTTCTCTCTTCTGGAGT
This sequence comes from Cryptoblepharus egeriae, assembly GCA_030015325.1. Classification (NCBI taxonomy): domain Eukaryota; kingdom Metazoa; phylum Chordata; class Lepidosauria; order Squamata; family Scincidae; genus Cryptoblepharus; species Cryptoblepharus egeriae. The sequence continues at coordinate 269,240,406 of JAREYC010000001.1, forward strand.
TAATGGCGGCGTGAGTTGTTTGTCGGTGTTGGTTTCTCTTCTTGTCTTCCTTGCTCTCCTTCTTTGAATGGGTCTTTTCCCTTCTCCCACTTTGGCTTTTGCATTGGCTGCACTATTCGATCCATCACCTTGGCCCTGTTATTGAAATCCCCCATGATCAATAAGGGATGTGTAGTTTCTTCCGCGAAATCTTTCAGCCTTGCCCAAAGTCTTTGTCTGTCTTTCATTTGTATGGGTGCGTACACGGCGCATAACCTGAAAGGAGTGCCTCCTTTTGGAAGGGGCGGCAGTGGTCCCGACCCCGCTCCTCCTCTGCCCAGTTGTAATAAAAGTCCATAATCAGTAACTGTCCCACATTGCCCACTATCCACCCTTGCACTTTTAATTCACTTGTGTACCTGGTGAGGATTGCGACCCCTCCCCTGCCCTCTGGACTGTAAGACCAGATGGAGGGTCCCCACGTCCACTGCTTTTGCGCAGCCGCCCGATCCTGCTCATCTCTAAAGTTCAACTCTTGTAATACAATTGTATCACATCCCATTCCGCCCAAATACCGAATGATTTCTGCCCTTCGTTCAGTCTGTTTTAATCCTCCGCAATTCCATGTCATGATTTTTATTTTATGTGACATGAGCACTTCTTTTGCTTTCTCTTGTGATGAGACTGCCACCCCTCCCACCATCCCCTCTGGTGGCCCTTGTTTGGATGTCATGTTATAAATACCTCCCCTTCCTTCCATTTTTTAATGTTTTTCCTTTTAGTCTCTATCAATCTCAGATGTTTTTTGGTCACTCAGGGCTCTGTTTATCTCTCACTGGCTTATTTTATGCTCTTCCTATGTCGATACCATCATCCTCCTCGGTGTCCAGAGGTGGCATCTCCGGGCACTGTTTGTCAGAGTCTTTACTTCCTACCCCCTTTGAAGTTTCCTCCAAAAGTGTAGCCCTACTTTCCTGGGTGTCTGGGATCGCAGAAGGGTCCGAGTACTGTATTTCACTTGTGGCTGATGTTAAGTCTATGCTGTCGGGTTTCACGGTGCTCTCCACTGGTTTCTCTGGTTCTTTCCCCACTTCTTCCTCTGTGTATCTAAGTTTCTCTGCTCTTTGCTTTTCCTTGTTCCTCCGACTCTGTTTGCTCCATCTCCTCTCCGCTTGTAGCAGCTCGAGTTGTTCTTCCAACTCACGTTCTTCCTCCCTTATGTCTCTGAGTTCTTTCAAATTGGCAAGGGTTGGCTTTGTTTCGACTTTCTCCTCCCACACTCCTTTGTGCAGTCTCACTCTAGCTAATTTTCGACTGACATTCTCTTCTTTTTTCCGCAGCTCCTCGTTCTCCTCTTCTTGTCTTCGTTCTTCCTCCTCTTCTCTGTTCTTCTCTGGTGACTCTGTTCTGGGTTTTTTCTCCTGGACTTTCCCTCTTTTCTCTTCTCCTTTTGGTTTCGGGATGTTCTCTGGTGTCTCTTCTCCTCCTATCTCCTCCAAGTGTTCTCTCGAGCTCGAATAGTCTCCTCCTCTTTTTTGCGTCCTCTTCCTCTGTGATCTTTGTTCCAGTGGGCGTGGTTGTAGCTGTTCTTCATCTCCGTCCTCTTTCTCTTTGTCTTCGTCTTCTTTCTCTCCCTGTTCCTCCTCTTCCCCGAGCACTTGGTATCTGTTTGAACTTTTCATGAGCTTTGTCTGCCTTGTCTTCTCTGCATCTTTCTTGTTGTCTCTTCTTTTCTTTTTCCCTCTTTGCACGGTCCATTCTTGTTCCTCTCCCTCCTCCTCTGATATTTGTTCTCTGTCGCTGCTTTCTTTCTCCTCTGTTCCTGTGGCTTTGTTTCTTTCCTCGTGTTTGTCTCTTCTCCTTTGTTCTTCTTACCTGGTATCTGCTGTTGCCTTTCTCTTTTCATCCGCTCCATCATCTCTTTTGCTTTTAAAATCTCACACCTGTAGGTCTCTGGATACATGATATTCAAAACAGATTTGGGGCAGTACTTGTAAACATGTCCCTGGGCTTCACAAAGACTGCAAGTGATCGGATGTGGGCAGTTTTCAGTTCGGTGCCCCCTTGTACTGCATTTACTCCAGAGCTCACTAGGACAGGTAGCTCTTATGTGACCTGTCCCCCCACATTGGAAGCATGCTTGTGGCTGCCCCCCATATCTGATCATGCCTCTCTCTGCTCCCATAAAAAAGTATTTCAGTAGGTGCCTCATGACCCCCGTCATCGGATCTGTTTGGAGGCTGACGATGACCTTATATTCCCCCCACCAGTAGTTTTTCTCATCCTTTTTTCTTTCTGGTCATTGCAAGATGTGGCACCTTCTTTCCAACCACATATTTAAATCCTCCTCTGGAATAATGGTGGTTTCTAAACACTATGGTCACCACCTTTGTTTCCCCTTTAAACAGTGGGATGAGTTGGAATTCCCTAAGGGGTCCCTGCACCTTGCACCTTCCGTCCTTGCATATTTCCCAAAAGGCATAGTAGCCCATTTCTGACTTTAGGCATATATCTATCTCCCTGCCACTAGAAGATTGCAATATAGCCAATACCTCTTCTCCGGGAAACTTCAACTGTCCCTCCATCATCTTGTCCCATATATACTGCCTCGTGAGCTTATCTATGACTTGTCTTTGGTAGCTGAGGCAGACCACAAACCTTTGCCTGGGGTCCCTTTCCCCTGGCATCCTTTCAAAAAATTCCCTTAGGAATTTCTCATCTTCCCATATGTCCTCCTCCTCCACCCGATCTCCCCTCCACTGTCCCTCTGTCCTCCTTCTAGGTCCCGGTCGTCTTATTGCTGAGGCATAGGTTTGTGGTCTCTGTGGCACTATCTTTTGTCTGTTTCCCACCAACCCTGAGGGTCCCGGTCTCTCGCTCTCCTCCTCCTCCTCTCCTGGTTTTGACCCACCTTTCTGTTTGGTCTTTGTGCTGGTGGTGCCCTTTCCCTCCATTCCCCACCTTTTCTCTCATCAAGTCTTTGTCACTCATGTCCATTCCTATTGGTATGTCTAAGTCCGAGTCCATGTCCGTGTCTCTCCCAGATTACCCGTCCCTTCAAATGTCCTCGGGATGGCCTCGGAGGTGGGCTGTTTCTGCTGCTTTCACCGCTGCCTCCTGGAAGCTTTCTGCGGCTGCCACTGTTGGTCCTGTGCCTCTCGTGAGGTGGAGGGTCACATTGGCGAAGTCGGTACCAGGGTGAGTGGTGAGACATACTCTCCCCTCTCCTTGGCCTCCTGCCTCTGCTTCTGGTAGCGTTCGGGGTTGGTCAGGTTTTGGTAAGCCATGGGGCAGAGCTTGTTTTCATGCCCCCTTATTCCGCAGAGGTTGCAGGCGATGGGCCTGATGCATGCGCTGGTCCGATGTCCAGGGGCGCTGCACCTGGCACACATGGTCTGCTTACACACGCTTCTCTAATGGCCCCAGCCGCCACATTGAAAACAGGCCATGAGCTGGCCCAAGTACCAGGTGGTGCCACGATCTGCACCCAAGTAAAACCCTCCGCTCTTGACGCCGTGCCTCCTCCTCCTGCCACTGTGCCGCATCGATGGCGACCATGACGCCCTCGCCTTCCGGCTCGGCAAGCTTGACCTCCTCCATGCCCTCTTCAGCCCCCCCGCTCTGCCCTTGCTTCTTGCGGCTTCAGTGGTGGCGGAGAGGTTTCGGAGGGTGGACGCCATTGCTGCCATTGCCACGAGGGCTTCGGCAACGGTGGCAGCCCCGGAGTAGGGAGCTCACGTAGCCTTCCGGCATCGCCAGCCACAGACGACGACGACACTGCTGCGGGGTGCAGAGTCGGAGACGCTGACGGTTCGAGCGCAGAGGATGGACTCGGCTCTCCGGGTGGTTGGTGACAGATCTCCACAGAGATGCCCGCATGTTTTGCAGCCCGCGCAAACCCAGCCAGGTGGTCCAGCAGGCCCTCCAGGACCCTGGTGGTGAGGCTGAAGGTGGACTCTGGATGGCCTTCCAGCGCCGGCCACCACCACTTTTGGCCCAGGTGGAGTGGGCCCAACGAGCGCCGTAAGAGGCCCATGTGGCCCTCGTCCAGCGCTCGTACTGCAGCGCACTGAGCTCGGGGTTGGGATTGATGGAGGGTGCACTGGAGGGGGATGCAAAGGGTCCCTCGAGGGGATCCCCTGCCTCCCCCGCTGCCCCCTCCCCCTTTCCTCGACATCTAAGCCAGGATGTTCGCCCTGGGCTCTGCTCGCCTCTCCCTCTGCACTCCAGCCATTTCGGCCCACCCAGAACCACCAGGAGGCCAGGTTGGTGGTGGCGTAATTGGCCACCAGCCAAGGGGCTAGGTCTCTCAGACCCAGACCCCCTGCCTGGATCTCCCGGTGGACCTCGGCGGCATGCAGATGGAAGTTGTTGGTGCCCAGGGTTAGGGTTAGGGTTAGGGTGCAGTAAGGGTACCTCACTGGTGGGCACGGGTGGCAATCAGCAGGCGTGATCATCCTCAGTAGCCTCGCCGTGATATCCCATATTTTGGCACCAGGGAGGCATCACACCTCACGAGAAAACAGGTCTGGTCAGCATACAGCTTCCATGCTCCTCAGGAGAGAATCTCCAATCACCACCACCCTCCTCTGTGTTCTCCTTCTGTGTCGAGCTTCCCCCACACTAACTGGTTGTGGCTGCTGTCTATGAGGGGGATCTGTAGGCATGCCAGTATGGGCAATGCCAGGATCTGGTGTAGGTGTGCTAGCAACTTCTGCCAGCATGGTGGAATTTGAGAGACTCTGGAAACGGTTGTATAGCTCCAGTGGTTCTCGACTGCTCCTGTCCTTTTTTCTCCTGACTATCACGTGTCTCCACGAAGAGATATCGTTGCTGGGGTTCCCGCTGGTGTCATCCCTCTGGAGAAGTTCTGTGTGCATTGCATTGAGGAGCTCCTCAGATGCCTTAATTTGACGAAGGGTGAAAATTTCACCCTCCAATGCTGCCACCTTCTCCTCCAACAGTGCAACCAGTTTGCACTTGCAGCATCAATAATCCCCGGGGTCCTTGGGCAAGAAGACAAACATGGCACACGTGGTGCATGTCACGACAACTGTGCCCTTCCCTTCCATCTCCTGTCAACTTCACAAGTCCTCAGGCCTTGATGCTGCCCTACAAAGCTCCTCCCCCCAGGCAACCAGCGAATGAACAGCTACAGCAATTAACCCCCCCAGCTACGCAGCTCCTCCTTCGATCCCTGGGATTCTGAGCTCCTTCTCAGCTCTCCACAAAAAGGCAAAGAAAAAAATCCCCTTTTTATCAGTAAAGAAAGGGAAAAAGAATCTCCCTCCTCCAAGCACTCAACAGCTGCAAACACTCAAGCAAGGGGAAAAAAAACCCTTTTAACAGTAAAGAAAGAAAAAAAATCCTACCAGTGAGTTGGGCCCAGAAAAGCCTAGAATCTCCCTCCTTCAAGCACTCAACAGCTACAAACACTCAAGCAAGGAAAAAACCCCTTTTTAACAGTAAAGGAAGAAAAAAATCCTACCGTTGAGTTGGGCCCTTCAAAGCCTAGAGCCTAGAGCCTGTCCATCACCTGGGCGTACAAGTCCGCCCTAGAGAAAAGCCTAGAGCCTCCCAAAGGCTCAGCAGGATCCTGTTGACCCCAACGAATGCCTCTGTGGCCACGCTCTCTCCGTGGAGACGGTAGGCGGGGGCCTTGCCCAGGGTGCCTCTGCGGCGCCAGGTGGCCTCCGCCTCCTGAGAGAGCCTGTCCATCACCTGGGTGTACAAGTCCTCCTGTACCCTCCTCTCTCGCCGATAGCCCTCCTCCTCCTCCCACTGGGTGGCACAATTTAGCGCCTCCAGAGCCTCGTCGTTGCCTTCCACCAGGGGCAGGCACCGCTGCCACAAAGGTGGCAGGGGCCAGCCCCGCTGAGGCCAAGGAGACTGCTGGAGTTTGCCCATGCAGGAAGGAGTCAGAACAGCACACTGCGGCTCGAAAAGAGGGGGTGAGGGATCAGGCTCTCCCCTGTGCCCCGGCTGTTGCTTGCACAGCTCCGCGGAAATGCCCACATGCTTGGCGACCCTGGCAAACTCGGCCAGGTGGTCAGGCAGTTCTGTGGGCCCAGGCCGAATAGGCCCGGTTCTGTGGGCCCAGGCTGAATCAGCCCAACGCGCGCCATATGAGGCCCAGGTGGCCCTGGTCCGGCGCGCGTGCAGCATTGTGTTTGGCTTGGGGGTTACGGAGACATTGCTGCCTCCACCGGAGAGGGACGTATAGAGGCCCAACGAGGGTCATTCTCCAGGATGCCTTCCTCTGGCTCCCTCGCCCCCTCCCCCTCTTTCCTCGGCTATCGCAGATGCTTCACCTCCACTGCCAACCACCCCTCCCTCGGCAACCACGTCACCAGAGACCTGGTAGCGGCCGATCCAGTGCCACCAGGCAGCTAGGTTAGACGCGGCGTAGCCGGCCACTAGCCAGGGGGCTATGTTTTTGATGCCTAGACCCCCTTCCTGGTCCCCACGGTGGATCTCAGCGGGGTGGAGGGGGAAGTAGTTGGTACCAAGCACGAAACGGCGAACCTCCCTATGCACTTCTCACAGGAGGTCTGCTGGCGGTGGGTACGTCTCTGCCAGGAAACTGGCCATGGGCAAGACATACCCATTGACGTAGGCCGCCCTCTGGTACACACTGAAGCACCAGGACCTCCATTGGTCCAAATGGAAGAGGGTCTTGGACTTCCACTGCTCCCAGTTGAACGCCAGGTGCAGGGGTGTGTGCCGAACCAGACGCCCAGGACGCGCACATGCTGTGCGGTCTCCTGGACACTTGGCTCCAGGTCTGCGACTCCCCCGCTTGCCATGAAGGAGGTCCCTGCCCACTGCAGCGTGGTGGTGACCATTTCTGGGTTGCTACCACCTCGGGGCAGGTACACGGCAGACTTGTCGTGATTGACCGTGGCGCCTGAGACTTCGGCGTACTCGCGCATATGCATGCAGAGCCGCTCCATCTCCAGACTACCGCCGTCATGATCGCTGACGAAGAAGGTGGCGTCATCGGCGTGAGCAACCAACACCACCCTCTCGCAATCCGCCTTTCCCACACTGCCGTGCACACCCAAGGGAACGCCCCTCATGCTTGCGTTGGCCTGGACCCTCTCCAGGAAAGGATCCAGAGCCAGCACGTACAAGAGGTCGCTCAGAAGACACCCCTGCCTCAAGCCCTGGAACTGCCGGATGGGAGGCCTGAGGAGGCCCTCAATGGATAGGCGGACATGAGCGAGCCGGTACAACCTCTGGAGATAGCCTATGAAGTGCTCGGGCATGCCCTTGCGCTCCAAGACCCTCCAGAGGTAGGGGCGATGGACCCTGTCGAACGCCTTTGACTGGTCCATCGCCCCACTCACGTGCCTCCACCGCGTCGAAGACCTCACACACGACGCGCAGGCTGTGGGTCATGCAACGGCTGGGCACCGACGAAGACTGAGCGGCCACGAGCAACGCCTGCGCTCTGTTGGCAAGTCTGTTGGAGAGCACTCGGGCCAACAAGTGGTAATCGACGTTGCTGATGTTGATCGGGCGCCAGTTCTCCAGCCGTGCCAGGTCGCCTACATCCTTGTATATGAGGTGGAGGACTCCCTAGAAGAAATCCTCGGAGAAGTCCGTCTGACCCTCGATATACTCTGTTAAGGCCTTGGCTAGGACCCCCGACAGCTGTCGGACATAGGTCTTGTAGAACCCATATCCTAGGCTATCGGGGCCAGGTGCCGAGGCCTCGCGACCCTGGCCGATCGCCCTCACCACCTCCTGCGGCATGACAGGCGCCGTCAGGTCAGACTCCGCTGATGGGTCCAGGCGAGGCCGGATGCCCTCCAGGTAATCCCTGATGCGCTCCTCCGACACCTCCGAGCCAGCGAACAGGCGTCGGTAGTGCTCGCTGATGAGCATGCCCTCCACCGTCCACTCGAGCTCATCCTCGGTGCCCGGGCTGGTGTTGGGGCGCTGGAGCCAGTCCAACGTCCTGGGCCTGGCAGCACCCAGCTTCGCCTTCCACCAGTCTCCCTGGCCGAGTATGGTTCCTCGCGTGCGGGCGCGCTCCGCCCGATGCCGTTGCTCCGTCTGCTTAGAGAGGAAGGTCTGCATGCCCGCCTCGCAGCGCCGCAGCCCGTTGCCGTCCTCAGGGAGACCGCGGCTGGCATGGGCGTGTGCGTGCAAGAAGCCCGCCAGGTCCCAGTGGTAGTCTCGGAAATGCTGGTTGCAATAGCGGGCGGTCTTGCGACTGCAGAATGCACCGACCGCCGCCTTCAGCTCCTCCCACCACTGGGCCGGATTCTCCGCCAGCGTGCAGCGGCCCGAGCCTCCACCGTGGATCCAGCGGACCATGATGAAGAATTTGAGCTGCTCATAACACTCTTGCTTGCGGAGAAGCTCGTTGCGCAGTCTCCAGCCCTTTCGGCGCTGGAGGCCTCCGCCGCTCATGCCAGGCCTCACCTCTCCATCCCCCGGCGGAGATGTTGATGGCGACGGCATCGGCAACGTCGACACAGATGGCAACGGCCGCGACCGCAAGCACACGCAGAGGAGTCTGTGGTCGGACCAGTTGGTGAGCACGATGCTCACACGCTCGGTCCGCCACTTCCTCCCCTGCGTAGACGCTGTCAATACAGCTGGTGCCGCGGAGGTGATAGAAAGTGAACCCCTGCTCCACATGTTTGCGGATGTGGTTGGCTCAGTAGACATCCGCGCTGTGGACTGGGTGGCATTGGAGGATGTTGGGCACCACCAGGCCCTGGTCCACCAAGCCTTGGGCGTCCATGCAGCTTTGCAGCTTTACTTCCTCCGCCGTCATCTGCTTGGGTGGAGGAGCCAAGGCCAGCTGCCCCACTGGAGCCTCCTCTTCTTCCTCCGGGTGTCCCCTCGGCATCCAACCGACCCTGTCCTTGGGCACGGCACAGTTGTTAAAATTGCCAGCCATGAGGACAGTCCTGCCGGTGTTGCCGAGGAAGCCAAGCCCACAGCGGCCCCCTCTCTGCTGCCCTGACGGGCACGGAGATGGTGAGCAGGCGGCAACAGGTGCAGGGCTGGTCCGCGTGCTGGGGTGGCGGCGGCCCGGAGCCTCCTCCTCCCCTTCCGGGGTGCAAGGTGAAGTCTACATAGAGGAAGCGACCGGGCCACAAATTCGCCCACGCATCCAGATGCACCTCGCTCTTTCAGCGGAAAAGCACCCCGACTCCCCAAGGCCGTCGGGGCTCGAGCTCCAGATGGACCGGCCGTGAGTCCAGTCCCTCTGGGCCTTTGCCCCATCAGCAGAGTCCCGGAAGTGGGTCCCCTGGAGCACGATAATGTCAAAGGCGAGCCACTCGAGAGAGGCGAAGATCTCTCTCCGCCTCTGTGGCTGCCTGAGACCTCGTATGTTCCACGTGGCGAGCATCAGCTCGTGCGTTACATCATCACATTCTGCCTGGACGGTTCATCATCGACTGCCAAAAAGGTGGGTATGGCGTTCAGCCCACTCGGTGCCGATCTCCACCATGGCATTGATGAGCCCCTGGTCAGTCAGTTTGTCCAGAGTCAAACAATCATTGGGTGGTTCTCCCAATTGCAAATTTTCCGCTAAGGCCAACAAATCCGCTTTGTCCGACCCCAAGCGCATGTCATTTTGGAGGCTGTACGACCCCATGGGAGCGTCCCGGAGCGCCCTTCTGACCGCCCAGAATTTTTGGTCCAGGACCTCCCATTTTTCCTCTGGTTTTCTCTTCACCCAATTGCTGGAGACTGTCTTGGTGGGCTGATTTAAGTGGAGTGCCAAATGTCTCCACAATTGGAGGTGTGCTTCCACTTGGTTGTATGGGTATTTCAGAAGCCCATCAACCACTGCTGACCAAGCTGGGGGAAGGCATTGTCTCCATCCCAGCTCCCTCTCCTCCACCTCTGTTGTATAGGCATGGAACTCTTCCTCATCATAAACGATGGGTTGACTACTCAGTTGTTTTGCTGGTATTTTCTCTTTAAGACTGGTGGGTGCCACTTCCCCTTGTGCAGGGGTGGGCTCCTGCTGTCCCCCTCTGCAGCTGCCACTGGTGGTACTGGTCACTGCTACTGTTGGTGGATGTGCTGAAACTGCATCTGCTGCTGGAGCTGCACCTGGCAGTCTTGCAGCCTGTTCTTGCCCCTTCTCCATCAGCTCCATTGCTGAAGGCTGCTGTGCATCCATAGAAGCCTGAGCTTGTGGTGCAGGTGGGAACCCATTGCTTGGTGAAGCTGATGCTAGTGCTTCTTCTGTTTGCCTAGCTTTGGAAGTCTCCTTGCAGGCAGTCAAGGCTGTTTTGGATTCCGCTATAACTGAAATAAGTCCTTCAATTTCAGCTTGCTGTTGTTTAGCCATAGTAACGAAAAAATGAACAAGTGGGGCAGCACTCTTTCTAGCCCTTTGTTGTAATCAGTCCCTGGGCTAGGGTGCACCACTTCCCCCAAATGCCCAAACAAAAAGAAAACTCACAAAAGAAAACTCAAAAAGAAAAACAGTTTCTTTACTGCTGGGGTATTGTTAGTAGCCCCCTCAAATGGTGGCTGATGTTTCTTCACACCAGCTCACCACAAACAACAGAAAAGTCATAAGGCACTAAAATAAAAACCAAAAAAGAAGCCCAGCCAAACCTCTGTGGGCTTTTTGAACTTCCCTCTTTTAGTGTGGCTGTCACTCCCAGTGCCTGCTCCTTCGGCTGCTTCGCATGAAAGTCAGCTTTTAGGGCTTCCGAAGCTCCCAGAGGCCTGTGGGTCGCCCCACCAGGTTCCCTTGTTGCTTAGGCAGCTGGGTCACACAAAAAATTTCCACAAACAAAAGAAAAACAATAAACAAACAATGTTTTTCCAACTCCTTGTGCAGGAGTTCCCCACCAACACCTCCACCCTTGATGAAGGCTGGGTTAGGGTTAGGGTTAGAGTTAGGGTTAGGATTAGGGTTAGGGTTAGGGGCGCTTGTAGGGGCACTTGTAGGGGTGTTTGGAAAAGTCAGATCTTTCGTACATCACTGGTAACAACCAGAGGATACGGCCAAATGGTACTCATCAGTGGTACGCACAAGGTTGTACAGCACAGATGTTACAGCACGAGGTTGGTACAACACTTGGGCTTACGCTCGGGTTGGTACCTCACACGCCAGACAATGACTTGCCTGGTGTACCTTTTTAGACTGCCTCCTCACTCCAAGCTGGAGTGTGGTGCAGCTAAATACAAGCCACTGATGTCCTTTGCCAACTCTCAGTGCCCACGAGAACCACCACAGACAGCTCTGCCCCAACGGATAGTGCTGTGCAGCTAGTTCTTGGGGTGCCACTTGGTCTTTGCTATACCTTGGATGGATAAATTACTTCAAGGGCCAATGCTCTGTCTCAACTTTTAGATGGTCTACACTCCTACTTACAAGTATGCACCGTATGCAGATGCATACCACTAGAGAGTAAGGTCAAGGGAGGAAGGGAGGGGGGAATGGAAGGAAAGAAAACAAGTCCCAGACAGGGAAGCGAGACCCCCGGACCGCGACAGAGTCCCTGCCTCCCGACCACTGGCTCAGTCCCATCCGTGTCCCACGGCTGACAGCTCCTGCCGCGTCCAGGCGCCGAACGATCCGGGTGCCGCCAGCAGGGCTCCCGTGGTGCCGCTTTGCAGCGGTATTCATCACGGTACCTCCCACGGCTTCTTTAAGCACCCCGGTATTGTCACATGGCTGCCTTACACAGACGCAGCAGCTGCCTCCGCTTCCACATCAAGGACCTCGCCGGCATTGGCCAAGTGACAGAGCCTCCCCCTGCCGCTGCCCGAGAAGCTCATGCCCCCTGCTGCGGACTGGAGAAAACAAAACAAAACTGAGGTAAGTGTGTTAAATAAAATAGGGATGGGATGTCATGTGTCAGACAGACAAACAGAGACACAGAGAACTGACAAGACTTCCAGGGGAAAACAAGGCCAATGCCCTGTACCCCTCTCAGTCAGACACCATTAAGACAATGAGGAGCCAATGTCCTCTGACGCTGGTGGTTGACAACCACTGCTAGAACTGTCTGGTGGCACTGTCCTGCCGTCTTCGGCCACAGAGTCTGTTGGCTGGGAAGAGCCAGGCTTTTCACCTTTCAGTGAGGACCTCCTGGAGTCTTTCTTCCGCACCTTGGTAGCTGTGGCAATACACCTCCTACTGGTTCCCGCCTCCACCGAGAACAGATTGACCTCGGTTTTTTGTTTATCCACAGGCTCCGAAGCCTCTTCCGAGACAGCCTCTGGTACCTGTGGCTGCTTCAGAGTTTTCCTCGGTTTTGGAGGAGGCGCGGGATCCAAGCCGTACTCCGACTCCGAGGAACTGGACGCTGCTGCTGCTTGGAACTGGTACACCTTGGCCAGGCGCCTTTGCTGTGTACCAGGTTCCACTTGCTGGACTTGAGGAATCACAGGCTGAAATACAAACTCTGTGATCTTGGTCCTCTGAGTTTGCTGAGGAGGCGAGATCACTGCTGGCTGCTCTGGTTCTTGTACTGTTGGTTTTGCTGTTGCTGGTTCTTCTTCAGGTACCCTTAGTGCTACTGGTTCTGCCACTTGTGCCTCGGGCACCTTGGATGCCTGCTGCTGCTGGTGCTGCTGCTGCTTTTGCTGGGATGGTTCCAAGACCAACTCCTCCACACTCGACTCCGGTAAGTTCTCTGTTGCTTGTGGTACTGGTTATACTGGTGATGCTGGTGATGAGAGCTGCTGGAACTTTTTCTTTTGTTTTCATACAGTCTCTGGGGGAAAGTGCTTTGAAGAGACCACCTCGCTCCTTTGTTTGCGACTCAGAGTGGTGACCTCCATCTCCTCACTCTCCTCTGCCTCATCCTCCGTGGCCCCTTGAATTTGCAGCTGCTGGTTCTGCTGAAGTTCCTTGAGTTGGCGCTGGACCTCCTCGAGGTCCTTCAATCTCTGCTCTCTCTCTAATTCCAGGTGGTGCTAGTATTCTGCCTCCGCTTTGGCCTGGTGCCGACACTCTCGGCGTCTCTCCCTAGCATTGGCAGCTGCCACCTGGGTGGTCTCCTGGATGCTCGGTGATGCTGCTTCTGCTGCTGGAGGTTCCTCCTCCTCCTGCTCCAAGGTAGGTACTGGAGGGGTGGGTGGAGGCATGCCAGTGCCCTCTGTTGTTCGAGGGCTGCACCTCGAGTCCTGGGGCTTACGCCTTCTGCTGCGCCGAGAGGACAGCTGCTGCTGCCACTCGGCTTTATTGTTCTGGTGCTGCTGTTGTCTTGAGGTCGAGGGACGGTCTGCTGCTGCTGGGTTGGGAGACTCGGTGCCCGGCACAGGAGGCTCCTTGAACTCCACCCTCTGCATGGCCTCCTCCTTCTCATAGCGCTCAGGATCACTGACGTTCCTATAGGCATCTGGACAGAGGCGGTACTCGTGTCCGCGTACATTGCAGAGGTTGCACTCGCTGGCCTTCTTGCAGTCTCTGGTGCTGTGTCCCGGAGCACTGCATCGGGTACACCTGACGGTGCGACACTGGCTCCTCTGGTGCCGCCAGCCCCCGCACTAGAAACAGGCCATGGGCTGTCCCAAGTAGCGAGTGGCCCCAGGAAGAAGTACTTTGGCACGTGTTTGAGGAAACCAGTGTCTATGTCCCAGGGTCAGGGTCAGGGTCGGGGTCAGGGTTAAGGGTTAAGGGTTAAGGGTTAGGGTTAGGGTTAGGGTTTAGGGTTAGGGTTTAGGGTTTAGGGTTAGGGTTAGGGTTAGGGTTAGGGTTAGGTTTCATTTGGTTTCATTTGGTGTTTATTAAAACCTTTCTACACAAACAAGTACATCAACAAAAGTGCAGAAGCATACACATACAGCATACAGAACACATTACAAATCCACTTACTCCCACCTCCCAACATATCCAGACGTTTTCACCTTTCCCCCACCACACATGTTGCATCCGAAATCCCTTTGAACACAGTTACCCATGCTTTCCCCCTATACAGATTCCCCCTTAGAAAAACAAAGAACATTGGTACACACATTTACACATTTACATGGATCACTTACAAGAAAACATCAAATTACAACACACTTGTACCTTTTGATCATTGTTCCCTCATTGTATTTTCCTCCCTCACAGGTATTGCTCCTGTTTCCCTCCCCTCACAGGTAAGTGATGTTCCTGCGGGGGCTATGGGGGTGCCTGTATATCCTGTACTCATTACCCTTATCTCTTTTTCTCCCCAGATAGAACTCCGTTGGACATCCTGTCATAGGTAAGTCATCGCCTGGAGCACAGATTTCAGGTAGGTATCTTTCCGGGGGTGGGTGTTGGGTCCCCTGCCTCTGATCCCTTCTCCATCACTCACCCTCCCTTGTTTTTTCCTCCCATCCAGATGTTCCTTCCTTTCACTTGGTGGCCCTCCCCGTCCCTGTTGGGGGGTACGACGGGTCCAAGGTACGTCCTACCTACTCATCTTACCTAACTTCATACATTTATTTTGATGCTTCTTGTGATTATACCACTGGACCACTGCTGCTTGTGCGTGTCCTGTGGCCGATGTTTGACCTGTCCTTAAGTGATTGGCGTTGGGAAACCTCCCAACCACTGCCAACGCCTATGCCACCTCCGTCGTCCAGCATCACCTTCTTTCCGGCGTTCCTTTTCCCAGATTGCACAATTTCTCAATCGCTGGTATACAAATTCCGCCCACGGTCCTGCCGGTGCTTGTCTGCCTCCTTCCAATTTCAGTTCTTTCTGTTTATAAAGTCCCAGAGCCATTAGCACATACAGGTTCGTGAGGCGAACGATGGACCAGGGCACGGGCCCGTACGGTTGGTTCCTTCTAGCCAAGGCGACTCCGGGATGTTGGGTTCCCTCCCTCGGTTGCAGTCCGGAGACGATCGTCTCCCACTCTTGATGGACAAGCTCCTTCCATTGCAACCTCGTGGCTACTGCGTGCCACAGCATCCTTGCTCCTGGACAGTTCTTCACATAGTGAGTGACCGTCTCCTCCGGCGGCCCTCCTGCCCTCTGTCTGCATTCCGGCCTCTTGCAAAGCCTCTGTTCTCTTCCCAGCCAGGGTTGCGTCGCTCCGACTCGAATCACCTGGTGGAAGGCTCGCCACCGCAACTCCCACAGGCTGAAAGGGATCGTCTGGTCTGCAAAAACTTCACAAGCCGCGTCGCCCGTCAAGCGGTAGGCTGAGATGGCGGTGCTCTTTGTTTGCCTATGTAGCGTCGCTTGTTCCAACCAGTTGTTTACCACCTGTTCGTAAATGTCTCTTCGCACCCTTCTTTCCTCCGTGACTTCCCTGTCCGCCTCCTCTTTCAGCAGCCTCCATCGACTGACTGCTAAGCAGTAGCTCTCTGTGCTTCCAGCCTCAGCATCGGTCGCTGTCATGGACTTTGCATTCCCCTCTGCTGGCCCCTCTTCCTTCTGCCTGCACTGGTTTGCCTTGATGCGCAGTTCTTGCAGCCACCTGGCTGCCTCCACCAGGTATTCGGGCAACTCTTCTCTCATGTCTGCCATCAAGCGGAAGCGTTTGACCTCTCCTTCCTCCGGCCACCACCACTTCTGCGCCCACTTTGTGGTGGCCCAGGTGTTTCCGAAGGCTTCCCAGATGGCTCTCGTTCTTCTTGTCACCCTCTGGTCTCTCTCCTGCCTCTGGCTCATGGATCTGACCCTCCACCATCCTCGGAAATTGGTGGCTAAGAACTGTGCCATCAACCAGGGGGCCAAGGCGCGTAGTCCCAGTCCTCCTTGGTCTACTTGGCGATAGGCCTCTGCTCGGGCTATCGGAAAGAACTTGGTTCCCCATAGGAAAGCAAACATTTCTCCGATCACGCTTTCCAACAGTTCTTTGGGCGGCGGGTAAATGGACGCCAGGAAGGTCGCTGTGGGCAAACAGTAGGTGTTGATGTAACTCAAACTTTGGTACAGCGACAATTTCCACTTCTTCCACCGAGCCAGCTGATACATCACTCTCTCTTGCCACTGTCGCCAACCTCGCTTCCACTCTCCGTCTTGAAGGTTAAAGTAGATGCCCAAGAGTCTCACATGTTCTACCTCCTGTTCATCTTCTGCTCCTCTCTGGGGTTGCTCTTCCGTCCATGAGCCCTTGCGCATGGGATCCCGAGATCCTCTGGGGAGTTGCAGCACCTGTGACTTCTGCAGATTTATCGCAGCCCCTGAGGCTCGGGCGTATTCCTCCATCACTTCTTTAATGACCGCCATTTCTCGTTGGTTATTCAGAAAGAACGTGGCGTCATCGGCATGCGCCACATAGATTACCTTCTCCTCTTCCACTCCTTCTTGTTCTGTGACTGGAAATGTCACTCCTTCCAACCTTGGCTCGTTGGCCACTTTTTCCAACAGTGGGTCCAGGGCGAGCACGTATAACAACGGGCTAAGGGGACAGACCTGCCGCAATCCTTGCTGGTGTCGAATGGGTGTTCCCGCATAGCCGTTGACCAGTGGTGTCACGTTGGCTTGTTCGTACAAGATCTTCAGCCAGTCCGTAAATGCTGAAGGCACTCCTTTTTTCTCCATGGTGACCCACAAGTAGGGGCGGTGGACACGGTCAAATGCTTTGGACTGGTCCATCTGGACCATCTGACCACCCCACTCGCCCCTACGCACGATGGTAAAGATTTCCCTCACTGCTCTTAAAGATTCCGTCATCTGTCTCCCTGGGACAGGTGAGGTCTGCCCTTCTGAGATCAGACACGGTGCCCATCGGGCCAGTCGGTTATGTAAGACCCAGGCCCAGATCCTATAATCCACACTGGACACATTGATGGGCCTCCAGTTTGACAGCGAATACGGATCTCTGACATCTTTATATATCAGATTGAGATAGCCTCCGAAGAAGTCTTCCGAGAACTTCCCTTTCTTTGCCAAAGCCGTGTTATAGGCGGCCGCCAGATGTTTCGCCACCCAATTTGCATACGTCTTATAGAACACGTATGTCAACCCATCCGGGCCTGGTGCGGCTGCTTCTCGTCCTTGGCCTATTGCTCTTTTCACTTCTTCTTCCTCAATAGGCTTAAGCAAGTCACCTTCTTGGTCTTTCGTAAGCACCACCTTTCTGCTCACTTTGCCAATGAAGCTCCTGATATCCTCATCTTCCAGCGGTCTTCCTCCAAACAGCGCTCCAAAATGCTTGTGTACTTTATCGAGCATGCCTTTCACTGTCCGATCTGGTTCCTGCGCCAGGTCTTCTCTTAGTCCATCTAGCGCCCTCTGTGGTCTCTGCCCCAATTTGTACTTTTCCCAGTCCTCGCGCCCGAGGATGGGTCCCGTCATTCGACATTGCTGTTTCCTCATTCTTCTCTCTCTCTTTCCTTTCCGGAAGGATTTGATGACTTCTTCGTTCTGCCTCACTTGTCTCTCACTCCACATCTCTCCTGCATTCAGGCGAATGTGCGCGTTGACGAATCCGGTCACCGCTCGATGGTAAGTAGCGATCTCCTTTCTATAGACTTTCCCTGACAGGGCTCTACATTGCTGTCTGATCTTCACCTTCAACTGCTCCCACCATCCAATGGGGTCTTCTTGTAGCACGTCCTTCCTCATCTCCTAAGCTCTTATGATGAGTTCGATCCTCTCTTTATATTCCTGCTGTTTCAGATTTGCTCCGTCCAGACGCCATCGCTGGACTCTGTTCAAGCCGTCCAGATTGCCGCCGATGTTCTCCGCCACTTTGGTCTTCAACTTCATGCTTAACTGTCCATGGTCCGACCACGGTGTAAGTATGATATGGCAGGCTTCTGCCTTCCACTCGGGTCCGGCCCATATCCGGTCAATCCTGCTTGCTCCCCTCATGTGGTAATACGTACATTTTCCTCTTGCCTCCTGCGCAGGAAAGTTTGCTAAGTACGTCTTCTTATTGTACATCGGGAAGAACTCCATGTGGTTCGGAACCGTCAGCGCCAGGTCCTGAAGGCCCTTCCCTTCCAGGTAAGTTTGCAAACTTCTTTCCTCTGGAGTTAACGGAGGTGGCATGAGCGTTGGTGAGTCTGCCAATGGCCTCGGCCTTGCTATTCGATCCTTTACCTTTGCTCTATTATTAAAGTCCCCTAGCACCATCAATGGCCTTGAGGTGTACTCGGCTAGATCTTTCAGCCGGGCCCATAATCTTTTCCTGTTCTCCATTTGGATGGGTGCATACACTGCACACATTCTTAAAGGTGTTCCTCCTTTGGGGAGGGGGGGAGGTGGTCCTGATCCCCCTCTTCCTCTTCCTGTCTGCAGCAAGAAATCCATGACAATGAGGTGGCCCACCCATCCCACTATCCATTCCTGCACTTTTAGCTCACTCCTATGCCTCGTTAAGATCGCCACCCCTCCCCCGCCATCCAGCCTATACGACCAGATGGAGGGGCCCCATGTCCATTGCTTCTGCGCTGCCACCCGGTCTCTTTCGTCTTTGAAATTCAATTCCTGTAAAACTATGATATCATATTCCATTTTCCCCAAATATGTCAGTATCTCTGCCCTGCGTTCGGCCTGCTTGAAACCCCTGCAGTTCCATGTCATTACCCTCAGGTGATGTGTCATGACCTCGTCCTGCTTTTTGTGGGGCAACTCCACCCCTCCCTCCATCCCCTCTGGTGGAATTTTTGATGTTATTTGGTGTTGTTCTCCCCTTCTTCCTTCCATGTTGTTGACAGTAATTTGTTATGATGCTTTTTTTTTTCTGTCTGCAGGCCTTCACTTCTTTGTGCTTACTTCTGGGCTTTGTCCTCCGCTTCCGTGTCCTGAGAAGTCGCTGGACACAGTTGTGCCAATTCCCTGGTATCTACCCCCCTCGAGAGGATCTCTCCCGAAGGTGTAGGCCTACTTGACGCAGTGACTGGTATCAAGACGGATGACCTGCCCGTATCCAACTCCTCTTCGTCCTGCTCAGGGTTAGGGGTTAGGGTTATAGGGTTATAGGGTTAGGGTTTAGGGTTAGGGTTAGGATTTAGGGTTAGGGTTTAGGGTCAGGGTCAGGGTTTAGGGTCAGGGTCAGGGTCAGGGTTTAGGGTCAGGGTCAGGGTCAGGGCTAGGGTCAGGGTTAGGGTTAGGGTTAGGGTTAGGGTTAGGGTTAGGGTTAGGGTTAGGGGGTTAGGGTTAGGGGGTTAGGGTTAGGGGGTTAGGGTTAGGGGGTTAGGGTTATAGGGTTAGGGTTAGGGTTAGGGTTTAGGGTTTAGGGTTAGGGTTAGGGTTAGGGTTTAGGGTTAAGGTTTAGGGTTAAGGTTTAGGTTTAGGGTTAGGGTTAGGGTTAGGGTTAGGGTTAGGGTTAGGGTTAGGGTTAGGGTTAGGGTTAGGGTTAGGGTTAGGGTTAGGGTTAGGGTTAGGGTTAGGGTTAGGGTTAGGGTTAGGGTTAGGGTTAGGGTTAGGGTTAGGGTTAGGGTTAGGGTTAGGGTTAGGGTTAGGGTTAGGGTTAGGGTTAGGGTTAGGGTTAGGGTTAGGGTTAGGGTTAGGGTTAGGGTTAGGGTTAGGGTTAGGGTTAGGGTTAGGGTTAGGGTTAGGGTTAGGGTTAGGGTTAGGGTTAGGGTTAGGGTTAGGGTTAGGGTTAGGGTTAGGGTTAGGGTTAGGGTTAGGGTTAGGGTTAGGGTTAGGGTTAGGGTTAGGGTTAGGGTTAGGGTTAGGGTTAGGGTTAGGGTTAGGGTTAGGGTTAGGGTTAGGGTTAGGGTTAGGGTTAGGGTTAGGGTTAGGGTTAGGGTTAGGGTTAGGGTTAGGGTTAGGGTTAGGGTTAGGGTTAGGGTTAGGGTTAGGGTTAGGGTTAGGGTTAGGGTTAGGGTTAGGGTTAGGGTTAGGGTTAGGGTTAGGGTTAGGGTTAGGGTTAGGGTTAGGGTTAGGGTTAGGGTTAGGGTTAGGGTTAGGGTTAGGGTTAGGGTTAGGGTTAGGGTTAGGGTTAGGGTTAGGGTTAGGGTTAGGGTTAGGGTTAGGGTTAGGGTTAGGGTTAGGGTTAGGGTTAGGGTTAGGGTTAGGGTTAGGGTTAGGGTTAGGGTTAGGGTTAGGGTTAGGGTTAGGGTTAGGGTTAGGGTTAGGGTTAGGGTTAGGGTTAGGGTTAGGGTTAGGGTTAGGGTTAGGGTTAGGGTTAGGGTTAGGGTTAGGGTTAGGGTTAGGGTTAGGGTTAGGGTTAGGGTTAGGGTTAGGGTTAGGGTTAGGGTTAGGGTTAGGGTTAGGGTTAGGGTTAGGGTTAGGGTTAGGGTTAGGGTTAGGGTTAGGGTTAGGGTTAGGGTTAGGGTTAGGGTTAGGGTTAGGGTTAGGGTTAGGGTTAGGGTTAGGGTTAGGGTTAGGGTTAGGGTTAGGGTTAGGGTTAGGGTTAGGGTTAGGGTTAGGGTTAGGGTTAGGGTTAGGGTTAGGGTTAGGGTTAGGGTTAGGGTTAGGGTTAGGGTTAGGGTTAGGGTTAGGGTTAGGGTTAGGGTTAGGGTTAGGGTTAGGGTTAGGGTTAGGGTTAGGGTTAGGGTTAGGGTTAGGGTTAGGGTTAGGGTTAGGGTTAGGGTTAGGGTTAGGGTTAGGGTTAGGGTTAGGGTTAGGGTTAGGGTTAGGGTTAGGGTTAGGGTTAGGGTTAGGGTTAGGGTTAGGGTTAGGGTTAGGGTTAGGGTTAGGGTTAGGGTTAGGGTTAGGGTTAGGGTTAGGGTTAGGGTTAGGGTTAGGGTTAGGGTTAGGGTTAGGGTTAGGGTTAGGGTTAGGGTTAGGGTTAGGGTTAGGGTTAGGGTTAGGGTTAGGGTTAGGGTTAGGGTTAGGGTTAGGGTTAGGGTTAGGGTTAGGGTTAGGGTTAGGGTTAGGGTTAGGGTTAGGGTTAGGGTTAGGGTTAGGGTTAGGGTTAGGGTTAGGGTTAGGGTTAGGGTTAGGGTTAGGGTTAGGGTTAGGGTTAGGGTTAGGGTTAGGGTTAGGGTTAGGGTTAGGGTTAGGGTTAGGGTTAGGGTTAGGGTTAGGGTTAGGGTTAGGGTTAGGGTTAGGGTTAGGGTTAGGGTTAGGGTTAGGGTTAGGGTTAGGGTTAGGGTTAGGGTTAGGGTTAGGGTTAGGGTTAGGGTTAGGGTTAGGGTTAGGGTTAGGGTTAGGGTTAGGGTTAGGGTTAGGGTTAGGGTTAGGGTTAGGGTTAGGGTTAGGGTTAGGGTTAGGGTTAGGGTTAGGGTTAGGGTTAGGGTTAGGGTTAGGGTTAGGGTTAGGGTTAGGGTTAGGGTTAGGGTTAGGGTTAGGGTTAGGGTTAGGGTTAGGGTTAGGGTTAGGGTTAGGGTTAGGGTTAGGGTTAGGGTTAGGGTTAGGGTTAGGGTTAGGGTTAGGGTTAGGGTTAGGGTTAGGGTTAGGGTTAGGGTTAGGGTTAGGGTTAGGGTTAGGGTTAGGGTTAGGGTTAGGGTTAGGGTTAGGGTTAGGGTTAGGGTTAGGGTTAGGGTTAGGGTTAGGGTTAGGGTTAGGGTTAGGGTTAGGGTTAGGGTTAGGGTTAGGGTTAGGGTTAGGGTTAGGGTTAGGGTTAGGGTTAGGGTTAGGGTTAGGGTTAGGGTTAGGGTTAGGGTTAGGGTTAGGGTTAGGGTTAGGGTTAGGGTTAGGGTTAGGGTTAGGGTTAGGGTTAGGGTTAGGGTTAGGGTTAGGGTTAGGGTTAGGGTTAGGGTTAGGGTTAGGGTTAGGGTTAGGGTTAGGGTTAGGGTTAGGGTTAGGGTTAGGGTTAGGGTTAGGGTTAGGGTTAGGGTTAGGGTTAGGGTTAGGGTTAGGGTTAGGGTTAGGGTTAGGGTTAGGGTTAGGGTTAGGGTTAGGGTTAGGGTTAGGGTTAGGGTTAGGGTTAGGGTTAGGGTTAGGGTTAGGGTTAGGGTTAGGGTTAGGGTTAGGGTTAGGGTTAGGGTTAGGGTTAGGGTTAGGGTTAGGGTTAGGGTTAGGGTTAGGGTTAGGGTTAGGGTTAGGGTTAGGGTTAGGGTTAGGGTTAGGGTTAGGGTTAGGGTTAGGGTTAGGGTTAGGGTTAGGGTTAGGGTTAGGGTTAGGGTTAGGGTTAGGGTTAGGGTTAGGGTTAGGGTTAGGGTTAGGGTTAGGGTTAGGGTTAGGGTTAGGGTTAGGGTTAGGGTTAGGGTTAGGGTTAGGGTTAGGGTTAGGGTTAGGGTTAGGGTTAGGGTTAGGGTTAGGGTTAGGGTTAGGGTTAGGGTTAGGGTTAGGGTTAGGGTTAGGGTTAGGGTTAGGGTTAGGGTTAGGGTTAGGGTTAGGGTTAGGGTTAGGGTTAGGGTTAGGGTTAGGGTTAGGGTTAGGGTTAGGGTTAGGGTTAGGGTTAGGGTTAGGGTTAGGGTTAGGGTTAGGGTTAGGGTTAGGGTTAGGGTTAGGGTTAGGGTTAGGGTTAGGGTTAGGGTTAGGGTTAGGGTTAGGGTTAGGGTTAGGGTTAGGGTTAGGGTTAGGGTTAGGGTTAGGGTTAGGGTTAGGGTTAGGGTTAGGGTTAGGGTTAGGGTTAGGGTTAGGGTTAGGGTTAGGGTTAGGGTTAGGGTTAGGGTTAGGGTTAGGGTTAGGGTTAGGGTTAGGGTTAGGGTTAGGGTTAGGGTTAGGGTTAGGGTTAGGGTTAGGGTTAGGGTTAGGGTTAGGGTTAGGGTTAGGGTTAGGGTTAGGGTTAGGGTTAGGGTTAGGGTTAGGGTTAGGGTTAGGGTTAGGGTTAGGGTTAGGGTTAGGGTTAGGGTTAGGGTTAGGGTTAGGGTTAGGGTTAGGGTTAGGGTTAGGGTTAGGGTTAGGGTTAGGGTTAGGGTTAGGGTTAGGGTTAGGGTTAGGGTTAGGGTTAGGGTTAGGGTTAGGGTTAGGGTTAGGGTTAGGGTTAGGGTTAGGGTTAGGGTTAGGGTTAGGGTTAGGGTTAGGGTTAGGGTTAGGGTTAGGGTTAGGGTTAGGGTTAGGGTTAGGGTTAGGGTTAGGGTTAGGGTTAGGGTTAGGGTTAGGGTTAGGGTTAGGGTTAGGGTTAGGGTTAGGGTTAGGGTTAGGGTTAGGGTTAGGGTTAGGGTTAGGGTTAGGGTTAGGGTTAGGGTTAGGGTTAGGGTTAGGGTTAGGGTTAGGGTTAGGGTTAGGGTTAGGGTTAGGGTTAGGGTTAGGGTTAGGGTTAGGGTTAGGGTTAGGGTTAGGGTTAGGGTTAGGGTTAGGGTTAGGGTTAGGGTTAGGGTTAGGGTTAGGGTTAGGGTTAGGGTTAGGGTTAGGGTTAGGGTTAGGGTTAGGGTTAGGGTTAGGGTTAGGGTTAGGGTTAGGGTTAGGGTTAGGGTTAGGGTTAGGGTTAGGGTTAGGGTTAGGGTTAGGGTTAGGGTTAGGGTTAGGGTTAGGGTTAGGGTTAGGGTTAGGGTTAGGGTTAGGGTTAGGGTTAGGGTTAGGGTTAGGGTTAGGGTTAGGGTTAGGGTTAGGGTTAGGGTTAGGGTTAGGGTTAGGGTTAGGGTTAGGGTTAGGGTTAGGGTTAGGGTTAGGGTTAGGGTTAGGGTTAGGGTTAGGGTTAGGGTTAGGGTTAGGGTTAGGGTTAGGGTTAGGGTTAGGGTTAGGGTTAGGGTTAGGGTTAGGGTTAGGGTTAGGGTTAGGGTTAGGGTTAGGGTTAGGGTTAGGGTTAGGGTTAGGGTTAGGGTTAGGGTTAGGGTTAGGGTTAGGGTTAGGGTTAGGGTTAGGGTTAGGGTTAGGGTTAGGGTTAGGGTTAGGGTTAGGGTTAGGGTTAGGGTTAGGGTTAGGGTTAGGGTTAGGGTTAGGGTTAGGGTTAGGGTTAGGGTTAGGGTTAGGGTTAGGGTTAGGGTTAGGGTTAGGGTTAGGGTTAGGGTTAGGGTTAGGGTTAGGGTTAGGGTTAGGGTTAGGGTTAGGGTTAGGGTTAGGGTTAGGGTTAGGGTTAGGGTTAGGGTTAGGGTTAGGGTTAGGGTTAGGGTTAGGGTTAGGGTTAGGGTTAGGGTTAGGGTTAGGGTTAGGGTTAGGGTTAGGGTTAGGGTTAGGGTTAGGGTTAGGGTTAGGGTTAGGGTTAGGGTTAGGGTTAGGGTTAGGGTTAGGGTTAGGGTTAGGGTTAGGGTTAGGGTTAGGGTTAGGGTTAGGGTTAGGGTTAGGGTTAGGGTTAGGGTTAGGGTTAGGGTTAGGGTTAGGGTTAGGGTTAGGGTTAGGGTTAGGGTTAGGGTTAGGGTTAGGGTTAGGGTTAGGGTTAGGGTTAGGGTTAGGGTTAGGGTTAGGGTTAGGGTTAGGGTTAGGGTTAGGGTTAGGGTTAGGGTTAGGGTTAGGGTTAGGGTTAGGGTTAGGGTTAGGGTTAGGGTTAGGGTTAGGGTTAGGGTTAGGGTTAGGGTTAGGGTTAGGGTTAGGGTTAGGGTTAGGGTTAGGGTTAGGGTTAGGGTTAGGGTTAGGGTTAGGGTTAGGGTTAGGGTTAGGGTTAGGGTTAGGGTTAGGGTTAGGGTTAGGGTTAGGGTTAGGGTTAGGGTTAGGGTTAGGGTTAGGGTTAGGGTTAGGGTTAGGGTTAGGGTTAGGGTTAGGGTTAGGGTTAGGGTTAGGGTTAGGGTTAGGGTTAGGGTTAGGGTTAGGGTTAGGGTTAGGGTTAGGGTTAGGGTTAGGGTTAGGGTTAGGGTTAGGGTTAGGGTTAGGGTTAGGGTTAGGGTTAGGGTTAGGGTTAGGGTTAGGGTTAGGGTTAGGGTTAGGGTTAGGGTTAGGGTTAGGGTTAGGGTTAGGGTTAGGGTTAGGGTTAGGGTTAGGGTTAGGGTTAGGGTTAGGGTTAGGGTTAGGGTTAGGGTTAGGGTTAGGGTTAGGGTTAGGGTTAGGGTTAGGGTTAGGGTTAGGGTTAGGGTTAGGGTTAGGGTTAGGGTTAGGGTTAGGGTTAGGGTTAGGGTTAGGGTTAGGGTTAGGGTTAGGGTTAGGGTTAGGGTTAGGGTTAGGGTTAGGGTTAGGGTTAGGGTTAGGGTTAGGGTTAGGGTTAGGGTTAGGGTTAGGGTTAGGGTTAGGGTTAGGGTTAGGGTTAGGGTTAGGGTTAGGGTTAGGGTTAGGGTTAGGGTTAGGGTTAGGGTTAGGGTTAGGGTTAGGGTTAGGGTTAGGGTTAGGGTTAGGGTTAGGGTTAGGGTTAGGGTTAGGGTTAGGGTTAGGGTTAGGGTTAGGGTTAGGGTTAGGGTTAGGGTTAGGGTTAGGGTTAGGGTTAGGGTTAGGGTTAGGGTTAGGGTTAGGGTTAGGGTTAGGGTTAGGGTTAGGGTTAGGGTTAGGGTTAGGGTTAGGGTTAGGGTTAGGGTTAGGGTTAGGGTTAGGGTTAGGGTTAGGGTTAGGGTTAGGGTTAGGGTTAGGGTTAGGGTTAGGGTTAGGGTTAGGGTTAGGGTTAGGGTTAGGGTTAGGGTTAGGGTTAGGGTTAGGGTTAGGGTTAGGGTTAGGGTTAGGGTTAGGGTTAGGGTTAGGGTTAGGGTTAGGGTTAGGGTTAGGGTTAGGGTTAGGGTTAGGGTTAGGGTTAGGGTTAGGGTTAGGGTTAGGGTTAGGGTTAGGGTTAGGGTTAGGGTTAGGGTTAGGGTTAGGGTTAGGGTTAGGGTTAGGGTTAGGGTTAGGGTTAGGGTTAGGGTTAGGGTTAGGGTTAGGGTTAGGGTTAGGGTTAGGGTTAGGGTTAGGGTTAGGGTTAGGGTTAGGGTTAGGGTTAGGGTTAGGGTTAGGGTTAGGGTTAGGGTTAGGGTTAGGGTTAGGGTTAGGGTTAGGGTTAGGGTTAGGGTTAGGGTTAGGGTTAGGGTTAGGGTTAGGGTTAGGGTTAGGGTTAGGGTTAGGGTTAGGGTTAGGGTTAGGGTTAGGGTTAGGGTTAGGGTTAGGGTTAGGGTTAGGGTTAGGGTTAGGGTTAGGGTTAGGGTTAGGGTTAGGGTTAGGGTTAGGGTTAGGGTTAGGGTTAGGGTTAGGGTTAGGGTTAGGGTTAGGGTTAGGGTTAGGGTTAGGGTTAGGGTTAGGGTTAGGGTTAGGGTTAGGGTTAGGGTTAGGGTTAGGGTTAGGGTTAGGGTTAGGGTTAGGGTTAGGGTTAGGGTTAGGGTTAGGGTTAGGGTTAGGGTTAGGGTTAGGGTTAGGGTTAGGGTTAGGGTTAGGGTTAGGGTTAGGGTTAGGGTTAGGGTTAGGGTTAGGGTTAGGGTTAGGGTTAGGGTTAGGGTTAGGGTTAGGGTTAGGGTTAGGGTTAGGGTTAGGGTTAGGGTTAGGGTTAGGGTTAGGGTTAGGGTTAGGGTTAGGGTTAGGGTTAGGGTTAGGGTTAGGGTTAGGGTTAGGGTTAGGGTTAGGGTTAGGGTTAGGGTTAGGGTTAGGGTTAGGGTTAGGGTTAGGGTTAGGGTTAGGGTTAGGGTTAGGGTTAGGGTTAGGGTTAGGGTTAGGGTTAGGGTTAGGGTTAGGGTTAGGGTTAGGGTTAGGGTTAGGGTTAGGGTTAGGGTTAGGGTTAGGGTTAGGGTTAGGGTTAGGGTTAGGGTTAGGGTTAGGGTTAGGGTTAGGGTTAGGGTTAGGGTTAGGGTTAGGGTTAGGGTTAGGGTTAGGGTTAGGGTTAGGGTTAGGGTTAGGGTTAGGGTTAGGGTTAGGGTTAGGGTTAGGGTTAGGGTTAGGGTTAGGGTTAGGGTTAGGGTTAGGGTTAGGGTTAGGGTTAGGGTTAGGGTTAGGGTTAGGGTTAGGGTTAGGGTTAGGGTTAGGGTTAGGGTTAGGGTTAGGGTTAGGGTTAGGGTTAGGGTTAGGGTTAGGGTTAGGGTTAGGGTTAGGGTTAGGGTTAGGGTTAGGGTTAGGGTTAGGGTTAGGGTTAGGGTTAGGGTTAGGGTTAGGGTTAGGGTTAGGGTTAGGGTTAGGGTTAGGGTTAGGGTTAGGGTTAGGGTTAGGGTTAGGGTTAGGGTTAGGGTTAGGGTTAGGGTTAGGGTTAGGGTTAGGGTTAGGGTTAGGGTTAGGGTTAGGGTTAGGGTTAGGGTTAGGGTTAGGGTTAGGGTTAGGGTTAGGGTTAGGGTTAGGGTTAGGGTTAGGGTTAGGGTTAGGGTTAGGGTTAGGGTTAGGGTTAGGGTTAGGGTTAGGGTTAGGGTTAGGGTTAGGGTTAGGGTTAGGGTTAGGGTTAGGGTTAGGGTTAGGGTTAGGGTTAGGGTTAGGGTTAGGGTTAGGGTTAGGGTTAGGGTTAGGGTTAGGGTTAGGGTTAGGGTTAGGGTTAGGGTTAGGGTTAGGGTTAGGGTTAGGGTTAGGGTTAGGGTTAGGGTTAGGGTTAGGGTTAGGGTTAGGGTTAGGGTTAGGGTTAGGGTTAGGGTTAGGGTTAGGGTTAGGGTTAGGGTTAGGGTTAGGG